>JAODKF010000049.1:3612617-3629118 GCA_026779585.1 Mormyrus proboscirostris
TCTCTCTCTCTCTCTCTCTCTCTCTCTCTCTCTCTCTCTCTCTCTCTCTCTCTCTCTCTCTCTCTCTCTCTCTCTGTAGGCTGGTTTCACAGCTTATTGCTGCACTTCAGACAGAGCAGCTCGTTAAAGCTTGGGAGCGCAATTGAGAAACGAAGTGTCGGACATTGGCGATTAACCGGGAACTGGCTCGTTAAGCGACGGCGTAACACTACTTCGCTGCGCGATTAATTTGCTAATTGGTTTCCTTTGACACGTGAACGTGGTCATTAACATCGCTCCCCATGTGTGAAATACCCCGGTTTTGGGTGAGGTGAATCTGGGGCAGAATTTCTCCTGGATCTCACCAGCTAATGATGGTGATTCTAATGTGCAGGACGATTCGGATGGGCCCTCCGGCCTTCCCCTGTGGCCGCTGCTGTCTTCCAGGAGATGGATTTGTGCTGTTCCGGCACCCCGCGCATATACCAATCCCACCAGGACCAAAAACAATGATGTAATGTAATTTAGTCAAAGTTTGAACCAATTGACTTGCTAACAATGTGTGTTTGCTGGAATTGTGCAAACACTGAGGTCTGGAACACGATGCATAGACGATAGCATATTTCATTCCTACTTTTTGTTCAAACAACACTCGCATACCTTTTTCTGACTCGTGCGAGGTCATCATGCCTGGGGGTGGCTGGCTTTTTACATCCAGTGTTTTTTTTTCCTCCAGTGATTACCTTAGGGATTTGTATTTCTGCGTTTTCCATACCATAATTCAACAGAGCTGTAACTATGTCAATATTTTTCCCTTTTCAAATGCACCTATAAGGTTGTTGCCAAATGTTTGCTAAGCTTTTTGGGGGCAGTCACGTAAGAACCTGCGCTACTGACTGTGGCTCCCTAGTTACTGCCCCCTCTGTTGGCCCCCTGCTGGATCTGAATGGGATTTCTGCTGTGGGCGCCATCACAGCCTTGTGTGCTGATGTCTGTGCACCAGGGTCAGGTGACTCGCACGGGTCTCGGCATACAGATTTGCTTTAATGTGCTTAGTGCAGCTCTTGTTTCTGTGATGCCATTTTGGGGGCCCTAAGTAGAGCCGAACATTCAGGATGTCCCTTCAAACCAGTGGTGCATCGCCTTGTAGTCAAGATACGTCCATCCATCTTCTAGAGCCGCTATGTCCTAAAATGCCAGAGATCACAGGAAAGACATTGACCACGTGAGTGCAGATACGGCCAAAAATGAACAGGATCGGGGACCTGAGTGTGAGAAATTGGAATCGGTATCAGAATATCTTACTTTCCCTTGGGCCATATTAGGACTGATCAACAGAGTATGTCATCAAACACGGACGCTGCCAAGAAAGCAATCTGCCACGGCTTTACCCCCGATCTCAGGCCATTGGGCGTCTGGGCCAAACCACAAATGGGTGGCGTTAAAAAGCGCAAGCTTATGAGACTCACTCTGCCCGATTGTTGTTGACCTTTGGAGTGATATTAAAGTCTGCTTTGTCGCTGAGGCTCTCGGTGGCACGTGGATGCAAACCCAGCATCACTTTAACTTTCAAGGATCTTGAAGCAAACGTTGCTGCAGTTCCACTAATGTCAGAAACGGAGCACAGTTAGTGCATATCGAGATATTACATGGCGTCCATGAACCAGAAAAACAGCTGACGAAAACCTGTCAGTCTTTATTTATTATGGTTATTTAATGCAGTTGTTTAGCAGGCACTTTTGTTCAAAGTGCCTTAAAGTGCTTAAAAGCTTTCACTTAACCCATTTATACAACTGGATGTACTGAAACAATTATGGTTAGGTGTCTTGCCCAAGGGTTACGATGGCAGAAGCATCCTGGAACTTCACAAACAGCTTATTTGCAAGTCCTTAATGTCTGCTGTGTCTGCTGTCCAGAGGCTGTGAGTTGCCGCCCATGTGTCTCCACCGGCGTTTCTGGCGACCCCTAGTGGCTGAAGGACACACGCCGGTCATTCTGATACAGTTGCAGCTCCCGGGGGTCTGGGATGACCCAGATAGCTGGAAACTGTTCGTCGCCCTCCATCAACACTTCAATCTCAGTGCGGGCCAACTCCTCCAGCTCAGGGGTCATTTCCGGGCACCAGTCGGTGCTGAATTTGTCCCGGGCCTCCCAAAGAGAAGCCTCTACCTCCTCAGGCTGCTCCCCAAACAGATAGTCTACAGGGGTTAGGGTGCAAAAGAAGCGGAGTGGAACACAGTGGGTGAGGCAGTCACACACACACACACACACACACACACACATACACACAGACCTGTACTCATATCTTTGTGGGGACCATCTATTCATTTCTAGGGGCATAACCCTTAATCCCAACAATGACAAAAAGGGGGGGGGGTTGTACCATCCCTTGAGCTTTGTGTCCTTTTGAGTCTCACCTGCCAGGTCGTGGATGAGGTCCCTGATGAGGTGCCCAATGATGGCGTACAAGACCGTCACCACGACGACCGTTGCCATCAGCAGGTACAGGACGTACTTGGGCAGGTGGATGGCATCACGTGCCGGGGGGATGTAGTTCTTGAACAGAACCTCCACCTGTTGACTGTCCTGGTACGGGCTGACATCCATGACTCTCGTCCCTGCGGACTCTGCTCCTCTTCGGACACTCAGTGCCCCCCCGAGCTTCATGGTGAGGTGGGGAGCCTCCTCACCATCCCCACCTGTTCTCTCACCTACAGTGAAAACCTGTGAGGTCATCATATGATGTCGCCGCTCCTAATTGACGATGTCTCTCTGTGTCAACTTCCCATCAAAGTGTCCCGTTTGCATCCCTGCAGCCAAGGTTGGTGAATATGACTTTACAGCCCAGCCCACAGCCCACAGTACAGAACTGATTCACCAGTATCTTTTTAAGTGATTATGACTGCCGGATTAAATCTGTAATACGATTGTAGTCCTCACTGAGCAACCTTCTTCTGATGGTTTAAATAAACTTTCCACTCTTGGTTGATAAACATAAAACAAATGACTCACGATTGAAGATGAAATCTCGACTGCATATTTGATATTTGACTCCTGAAACCTACGTAGGCTGGAATCCATTTTTAAAGTAATGTTTACCTGTTACTTCAGATATAAAGTAACGGGATTTTACCGTTTTCCATCTAGCTGAACTCCTTAAGGTTATTCAGCAAACTGGTGAAATCGCTGTAAAAGTAAAGGAAGATTAAAAGATGAGAATGCTGCACTTACTTACTAAAGAAACTCCGCTTTGCTGGCTCTAGCTGAGGTCCCTGAGAGCCTTCCAGAGAAGACAGAGAGCTGATGAATCCGCTGCTATCCTGACCGGTGCCTCCGTCGCCGTCGCCTCAGCTGGTCCTCCGGTGTCACACTAAGCCACCCAAGCGCGTGGTGAGCTGAGCTCGGCTTAGACGAAAGTGGACCTGAGGACTACTGAAGGACACCGTCCTGAGGAGGATGAGGCATGGAAATCCCAATGCCAGGCAAGGTACTTGGAGCACGTGGAGCGATGAGGGAAAGGTTGACGCCCCGCTGTGTGAATTAGGAAGTCGTTAATCGTAAGCTGCTAGCCCTGAGCAGCTATCGGACAGCCACCACCTACAACTCCTTATATCAACCTGAATTCTAAGTCTGAATAATCAATAGCAAAGGTGTTTCGGGGTTAGTGCAGGATAGATATATAACAAAACAAATCAAATGTTTGAAGGCGTACAAATGGATGCAGAGGGAAGTCGACATTTTGGAGAACAAGAAGACCCTAATCATAAATGAAGCTTGTGGAAATGTGGGATTTCGAATGGGTCTTCAGACATCTTTCACGACATTTAAAAATGTCTTAATAATATTTTCATACAGGGTAGATTTGCTTTTTTTGTTGGTAACCATTGAAAGTGAAAGTTTCATTCTAAATATTGATAAAATTGTGGTTTTTCCAGACCACATGTCAGTTTTGCACTTGTGTTGAATTTTCATGTTTTTACTAAATTCAAACTAGTGTTTAGAGAATTTTGAAATTGAGATTAATTCTCGTACTTATGTAACTACTGCAATAACTGACAATGTCCAAACATTTCCAGTCACGACTCCACCTTGGTTGAGATGTTCAGAAATACAACGAATAGCATGTACATTATTAATATTGGAATAAACTTTTGTACTGTTTTTTCACTGAATTTTAAAGAAATATACCAGTACTGTCAAAAACAAACTTCTTAAAACATTTAGTACTATTACATGTGTTTTTTATAAAATTTTCAGAGTTTTTTCTCCAGATGTCCAGGGCAATACATCTCATAAATCATGGGTGTAGAGGAGATCTCCATTACAGACCAGGATTTAGATAATCTCTGTTACTCATCCTGAAGCTGTGATGACCTGGATACGTCTAATCTGTACATTTACAGCTTCTAAATTCACACTGACAGCAGCTGAAGATAATTGGATGTAGTAGAGGTGAGGCATACGTTACAGCTAATTGTTTATTTAATACAGATCAGGACATTTCAATCACAGACACTCAGCATGACCGGATTTAACTCAAGTTCACGTCATACAAGTGTTAGTCTGTCAAAACAACTTGTCAGTTCACTGCAATACAGAATATTAGCTGCTTTGGGGAGACCAGCACAGGCAGTGTACATGCAAACCCACACAAAGCAGTGTTCAGAATATAGCGGGAAGAGTTTTAGGCATCGTGTATTGACAACCCTCCATACAGATAATCCTGGATGTAGCTGACAGTTAAACTGAAATGGCTAACAGAACACAACACGTTGACTTTTAACAAAAAAAAAAAAAAACTGTGGGAGAGCTGTGTTGGGAAAGGCGCTGCTTAAAAATATATTGATTTTTTTTTCTGCAGTAGAAATCGATATAACTCCAGAAAAAGAGTCAGTAGAAGTCTGCGGTTGGATGAAAGTTGGTAAAAGGAAGGAGCCATTGCTGACTTTGAGTTGAATGACCTTTGTATCAAAGCTCTGGTATCATTATGCTGGTTGAGATGCTTGCCTGTGAGAAATATCATTCAGGCAGGATTGCTTGGGAGTTTGTTTCCTTTATTCCTGTAATGCTGAGCCTCACTCTGGCTGCATTTCGCAGACTGAAAGGGATTTTCTGTAAGTTGCAAAGAAAATTGTAGCCATATTAATTTCTCCGTTCCTCATCCAGCTGGATTCACTTATTCTGCAAGTTTCATGTTGCCTTCATTGATTTAAGTCCAACTGTGATGCTTTCAAAATGAAATGACCTGAAAGAATAGGTGAATGGAGGATCCTCTTGAGAGAGACTGATATGTCTGGAGAAAGTACGTGCAGACACAGGTGACTGTGGCCTTTTTCTCCTTCAAAGAAACTGCAATCTCACATGGAACAAAATGAGAAAGTGCCTTTAGCTAAGGCCTGGCCTTACATCCACCGCTGTCCTGCACCTTATTTTGGGGGAGTCACAGAACGCATATCCACCTGTCACAGAAGCAACAAGCAGCTCGGAAAAATGTCTCAAAGAAAACTGTCCAGAAAAGACTCAAATGAGGATCACTTTCAGAAAAACATAAGAAGCCTGGATGAAAACAACCAAAAAGCAAAACAGTAATGGGTGTAGCTTTGAAAATAAGTTGGGTAATTAACTTCCTAATGATGAATGAGATGACTGATCATATGTGGACATTAACTGCAGGAGCTGAACCATTCATTCAGCTTCATCGTGGTCAGGGTCACTGAAGACGCAGAAACCTAACAATAAAATTAAATGATCAGCTTCAGCTTATTCTGCAGGCTGGTGTCTACATGAAATTCCAAAGAGATCCGTTGAGCTGCAGTTAACCTGAGATACAACTCCACTGCAGAACTACTTGTCACGATGTCCCGGACAGGCGCAGACTGTGTTCCGTTTTTTTTTTTTTGCCCGTCCCTGATACGAAGTGTGACAGCATCACCCCGTTTCATGTCCATGTAGTCAAAAAAAAAAGCTTGTTGAAAGATTGGTTGCTTGCAGAAACAAGATAAAAAATAAATAAGTAAATCAATGCTCATTGGAATCAAAGACAGCAACACATCCTCGCGCATTAAGAACGTATAGTATAGATACTATTCAGCTTCGGCTAAATCAGCAACCAATTACTATCTAGGTGAGTTCAGGAGAAAACGTCTGCATATACCTACTGGTGCTGAAAACCATGAACACCGATGCCGGTGAGCTAAGATGGGTCATCCTCGTCTGGGTCATATACTCCGAGCCAATAGACGCATATGTAGCTCCAGAAAAGGATGGTGATGAGGATGTTCATGGTGACGTTAAAGATCATAAGAGGGTGCATGTTTCCTGTCTCGTTCTGTTGTTTCTGACTGGGCCACTGTCCCTTCGCCTCCTGGGTGACACTTCGAATGGAATGCCTACCTCACCTTGTCACCTTCTTTGTCTTTATACTGGTTAAACAACCCTCATCCCACCCACCCCCGCGCTGACCTAGATCAGTATGTCTCCACGTCTCAGCTTATCTCTTGGCCCCCCCTCTTGTGGGCTTGCTATGTGCAGGCTGCCCCTTTCTGTCACTAACCTGTACTACAAGTGTTTACTGTACAACTATCTGCGACATATTCACCGCCACCTGGAGTCATTACAGGATTATTACAGGAGCCTATAATCTAACATGCATTTCATGCTTAGATTCTGCACACTCGTGGTCTTGCACACACATGGACTCGAACCCTGGTCCCAGAGCTGTTAGGCAACAGTGCTAACCAAGAAAGGTTCTGCTAAATAAGGTCACGCTCAGGTTACATAGCAAACACAGATCTCCAGGTAACATGCCCAGAGTGACCTCCCCTCTGACCTCCTTTGCAATGCGGCCAGGATTAACTTCAGTCGGCCAATAAAGTTTCATCATTACGAAACCGTATCTGAAGTACTACTGTGGCTTGTCTGAGCTATGGAGCAGACTGACAGCGTGACACCACACAATTAGCTGTGGCTTACCTCCACCACGAGACTGGGGCATTTTTATTGGAAAGTGTGTGCTTTGGAAATCAGAGTCTAGTCTGTGGTCTAATGGAATCTGTATTGTCCGCACAAAATCCATTCTCCGGCGTTAATAATACTCATTAATGAGACTTGTGTAAGAAAATCATGTAACTTGGGTAACATTGTAACACTTCTTAGGAGACTAGCTGATAAAATAATACTATGATTTTACTAGCCCTAAGATGTCCAATCTGATTTATTCATTACATATTTGTCAGCAAGAAAAAAAATCCTCTTAAACATAATCTGCATTCTAACCACAGGCCAGTATTTATGTGGAGGTGTATTTAAATGAAATCAAAACAAAATTATAGATCAATTATTCCAAATAAAATATATCCTGTTTTATGGGAAGTTTACAAATGATCATACAAAGGAAATGCATGAGTGAATGTGTGGGACCCTTTTTATCAGCTTAACGGTAAATAACTTGAATGAATTCCATCCATCCATCCAAGCTGATTTAAATAATATGAGCTGGATGCAAAACTAGCTGTGAGTGGCGCTGGTGAGACAGTCTGGGAAATGAATGGGAACTAAGACATTTGTAATCTGATCATTTGAGAAGCTTAACATTGCCAGATGAGCATTTTTACAGTGTAACAAATTCATAGCATTGCATATGCATGGAATTTCTATGTCAATCATTGTTACGTTCGGATGTATTCATTTGACGTTTTTATTGCCAATCACTGTAATACAAACAAACAAAAAAATATTGTAAAATCTACATATATCATAAATGTTTCAAACAAGATCTAAAAGGGACAATGTTAGTCAACTTTGACACAATGGTAGTTCAAGTATTTTACTTTTTCTCTTTTAATTACCAAACTTTTATTGAACACTTTTTAATGTGGCAACCACTTCAATAACATGAACTATCCAGAGCGGGAGAGTTCAGGTCCAGGGAGTACAAATCCAGACCAAGATTTTGTTTCTACCAACCAGTTGAGTGTTCTGTGACTCTGACTGTTTATGCTCAACTATTTGGTTGAAACAAAGTCTTGGTCTGGATTTGTACTCCCTGGACCTGAACTCTCCACCTCTACTTCTATTTCACTATAACAGAATAGATAATGGAGCCAGCTGGCTATTCTCCAGCTAAAACTGCCATTTAACCTCTTATATAAAACAGCTTAACACCTAGGAAGCAGAAAAAAATCAGAAATACATTTGTATTACCGAGTAGAGGGAAAAATGGTGCCGTTCCTGTATTTTGTAGTAAAAATATGATTGTCACTTTTTTGTAATTCGTATGGACACACAAGCTCATCTGTCATAAAACGAATACAGAAAATCACTATCATATGAATGCTGTTCACGTGTATTCTGTGCTTTCTGTGATGATGGAAAAAAAATATTTTGCCCTCTGCTGGTGAAGTATATGTATCACCTTGAAGGTGGAAAAAACTAAGTGCAGAAAAAGAGTGGAGACCCAGAGGTAAGAAATAAAAACAAAGTCCTTCTTGAAATGTAGGCCTGAGCCGATTGCCTTATTCAGTTTGCTGCTGCAGGAGGTATTCGCAGAAAAGTGAGCGGACTTCCTCTGCTGCTGGGTCATCGGCGGAGACGGGCAGCGAGGCGCATGGCTGCGGACACCTGTCCCGACTCACCGCGTCCAGCCACTCGTCCAGGACGCTGTCCCGGTGCACCTCACACACGTTGTGCAGGATGCAGCAGGCCAAGATCATACTTGGCACCAGATCCAGGCCACAGTCATTGTGCTTGTACAGGCACTGCCAGCGGGCTTTGAGGCGCAGGAAGGTGGCGTCCAAAACGTCCCGTGCGCGGTTCAGCCGTTCATTAAAGGCCCACTGCTCTGGGGTTAGCCGTGGCGAGGGCGGGTAGCTCTTCAGCAGCCACGTCTGCAGCGGGTACGCCTCGGTGCCCAGCAGCAGGTACTGGAGCGGCCTGCCCATGAAAGGTCGGGGCGGCTGCGGGGAGACAGCGCCCTCGGTGGCCGCTGCCCACAGTGTGGAGTTCTGCAGGATGACCGAGTCCTCGGTGCTGCCTGGGAAGCAGGCACACACATCCCAGAACTGGCCCAGCGCATTGACGGTGCCCTGCAGCACCACCGACAGCCAGCCTGCGCTGTTCCTGTAGCGGGCAGTATTGCCGGAGGGGGTGACGATGGGCACGTGGAGGCTGCCCACGACGCCAACGCAGTGCGGGAAGCCCCAGCGCCGCTCAAAGAGTCCGGCGGCCTCGTCCAGCTCCTGCACGCCGGGAGGTCGCAGGTAGGCCGGCCCCAGCAGAGCGGTGATGCCGTGGCACACGTCCCGGACACACTTGCACACGGTAGAGCGGCCCATGCCGAACAGGGCGCCGATGGTGCGATACTCTACGTTGGTGGCCAGGCGCCACAGAGCCACGGCGACGCGCTTTTCCACGGGCAACGCTGGCCGGAGATGCGTGTCCCGCTTGGCCAGCCGGGCCTTCAGCTTGCCGCACAGGAAGAAGAAGGTGTCCTTGCTCATGCGGAACTTCTCCAGCCAATCGTGGGGCTGGAACTCGTTCATCACTACCCGTTCCCACCAATCTGAGCACTTGATGGTGGTCCATGCGCGTGTGCGGTGATTACAGGGGCAACTGGTGCTGTATGCTATCAGCATCTGGGTGGGGGAGAGAAGACCAGACTGTGACTTGCTGTGATTCAGAGGTAACTGTCCACCCTGTAAAAAGTCAGTGGGCAGTTCCATGAATTATAGATGTTGATTAAAGAAAAACCAGTGGAGACAGATGAACAATTACAAGAATTAAAATATTGTTAAAATATTGAATGTTTTTGCAGCGAAAGACGTCTAGATGCAGCAAAACTTGGAGCTGCTGGATGGAGAGGACAAGATGGGGAGGTAAAAAGATGCAACCGTACATTTGTGAGGCAAGTTCATTACTTAGGCGAGACTTTTTAAACGTCAACCTCAAACCTATTTTGCGATCGTGATTTACTGTTGAATCGGTAATTTATTTTATAACATCGTTAATTAACAATATTCCCAATCTTCCAAGATTGGGAAATGCAAGGAGAAATGCAAATTCACTCTGTATATACGCAAATTCACTTTCTGCATTTTATTTACAACAGGATAGGTGTTTTTCTGAACCTTTAAACTGCCATGTGTTTGGCCAACATATAAACAAATTCCATACGCGCATCGCGTTCAGATCGTGCCCTGCGGCGTATTCAGGCTGCCCCATGCATGCTTTACCATGAGCATCCTCCGCTGCCTCTGCAGGAAATGCTGCCTGTGTGCGATTCGGCGCCGGACCTCGTTCCGCCTTTTCGCCTCGGCGTCGTTCATGTCCTTCCTGCGCTTCATAAGCAGGTACATGAGCAAGAGGACGAGCGGCCGCGGCACTTCGTCGCCGGCCATTTTCGCACGCGCACCGGTTCCGGCAACACGAGCGGCGGCCTAGCGCCGGTGGGGGCGGGGACGCGGCGGCGGTGGGGGCGGGGATACGGCGGCCTCGTGGTGGTGGGGGCGAGGACATGGCGGTGCTGGCCGGAAATAAACGGCGCGGACCGCCTGTCTGGCTCGTTCATGTAAAAGCATTAATTTCCTCTGAAGGCAGTCTCCTCGGTATGCTGTTTTGATGTATTTTACCTACTTTGAAGTCCCATAACACCATACTGATTCCCAGATGCTCTACCCGAAACTGGGAAGGAATGCTATGTCTGTATACGAATCCTTTAAGAAGCTGTAGTTCCTAAACGTTCACTTTGCATCATGATGAGTTATTTATTACTTTCATTACTTAACCCAGCCAGCGACCGTGGTGAGAACTCCAACTGACCTTCCCGGTGTCACTTTCAGTAAACACTAGCCAATGAATTACAGACTGATACGGAATAAATACGTAACTCGATTGTAATTATAGTTTTAGTACGGTTATCTAACCAATAGCTTTCACACTTCCCTGAGACCTTAATAAAGTTTAATTCACGCTTTCCGGTTTTCTGGTCATTGTGTGAATAAATAGATTAAAGCCAAGCTAAAACAGCATGCAGCATAGACAAGTTCCAACATTTGCGAAGATTGGTGATTGTAATTGTATGTCGCATTAATAGTTAATATAATCAGTTTCGTTGGTTGGTAGTTTTCACGCATTATTAGTACGTGTCAGCTGCCTAGCTTTTTAGCCAGCCAGTTACACAGACAATAGACATGTTAGCAGTTAGCAGGCTAGCGGTCACACATTGAAATAAAGCGGGTTTCCCTGACAACGCAGATTGGCTTTTTTTGTATTGATTCAAATTGTACGACGTCATCACGCCGGCGCCCAGAATGCACCGCGCCCCAAAGGATAGCAAACATTCTTGGCGTCGTCCATGTTACATCGGGACTGGGGAAGAATAAGACAGAACCTGGCAAATCGCACTGTGGAAATTGGTGATATTGCGGATTGCTGCTGGCCTCTCACCGTGCGCGAGTTAAGGCCAGCTGCTTTGGGGGTTTTAATCCGCATATGCCAAGAGGCAGTTGGCCCAGCGAGTTTAGGATCGCCAGTCCCCTGAGCTGAGGTAGGCGACTACAACTGAACCTAAACAATATTCTAGCTAGGATGCCACCAATTGTACTTCGTAACGTTCGATTAATACGGTATCTATGCCATAATGTGTCCTTCGGGGACTATCTCCGCAGCAAGAAGACGTACTCATTTTCATTTTGACTTTAATTTCTAACTGCCTTTATTCTGCAATAGCTGGACGAGGTGAACTGGGTGTGAAGTATTATTACTTTGGTGCTCGCATTTCTGCTAACCACCAGTGATGGTAGATCAATTTATACTGGGATTGTTTGTATTTAATAGTAAGTTGTTAATCATCGTTTCATGAGAATATTACCTGAGGATACCTAACAGATGGGTAGGAATCGATTAGTTTGCCTGGTGAATGTGCAGAAGGAATCGGTATCTCGGTAATCAATGGGTGGGGACACGCTGACAGCTGTATTTCGTTGTTCACTAAATATACTTTAATGCTCGAGTGTATTTTGGCCCCAGATAGCGAGCTTATTGGTCACTTTTAAAGTGAACTTCCGTGCGATGAGCTAAACTATTTAATGTATGAATGTTTAGGCAGCTGTACACAAACCGTGTCAGAAGGTGACTTGTGCTACACATTTCTGTTCCTGGAAGAACTGTCGCTTCTCTGAAAGCCGTTTGGTTGGGGTAATTTTAGATTTGGGACAAGGGCACCTGGTGTCTGAAGACAGCTGTTGGAATGATCTGTGTGAGTTTTCCTTTCACTGGAGAAGGTGTAGAGAAGCTGGATGGCATAACAGACCTTTGCTTTTGCATGATCAGCTTTGAGAGCTCTTCATGAATATTGCTGTGGTGTCCGTGTAACAGATCGCTTGCTGTCTGTGATCGCAAAAGCGATAGTTTGAATCCTGTGTTTCACAGAAAAGCCTCTGGGCGCTTGAGCAAGGTCCATGCCCCCCCCCCCCAAAAAAAAGAGAGCTCCAGGAGTGCTGGATAGACAGCTGACCCTGCACTCAGACCCCAAACTTCACTCTCACCTCTGTGTATGTGTGTGTATATCTTTTAAATAAGAAAGATTGCTATGTGTTTTTCCACAGATCCCAAGTATTTGTTCTTACTTGTACACAGATGTTAAATTTTAATGTTGTATCGCACTTTAAGCACCGCCATGCAGTCTCTTCAGACCCATCCCGTGTTTGGTGCCCTGCGGTTGTACACATGTTTGTTGTGAGGAATGCTTGGTCTCAGTGGGAATGAGGCATGAATGAGGCGAGCTGGTCATTCTGAGTATCACTGCAGCCCTGCCTTTTGTCTCCCCCGGGTGTGTGAAGACCACCGACCGCCGGCGCGCCGAGTCCTGCTGCGGCCCCACCTCCTTCCCAGTCAGTGGGTTCCGTCCCACTCCGGTCCAGCCATGGATCAGGACTATGAACGTCGGCTGCTGCGGCAGATCAACATCCAGAATGAGATTCCCAGCCCCATTGTGAGTTTCCGTAAGGATGCATGTCTGCCGTGACTCAGGCTAGTTTTCCTGTTTCCTCGTGGCTTCGTTTGTGGGAACAGTTAGAGGATGTGTAGTCTTTTGAAATTCATGACCCAGCAGGAATAAAAACTTCACTAACAACAGCTTATCAGTGCTTAATTCCCATGTTTCCTTTTACGTGGGATTTTTGCCTCTACAGTGTTACACAAAACTTTTGAGATCTTCAGAGGACCGTTGCTTGGGTTTCCAGGGGAAGTTAAGTGGCACTGAGGTCTGTTACACTCAGACCCTCCTCAGATCCAGCCCATTGTCTCCCATTCGCAGTGATTATGTTGAACTCTGCGTGCCACATGACTGCCTGGGCTGTTGAGGGAGGGTCCTCTTTCCCAGGGTGGGGATACAGTTCAGTTAGAGCTTCTCTACTTCATATTCAATAGGAGAACCAGCTTCATGTAGCGGAGACATTGACGTTGTCTTCTCTCATTTTTTCACCTTACAGAAAGTGACGGAAGTGATGCGATCTCTGACGCCCACTAACTCCCCGCTGTCCTCACCCAGCAAGCACGGTGACAGGTTTATTCCGTCCCGCGCCGGTGCCAACTGGAGCATCAACTTCCACAGGATCAATGTGAGCCCCTGAACGCTGCCCCCTACAGGGCTGCCAACTCTCTCGCATCTGGCATGCCGCTCTTTCAAACTCTCCCTCACCCAAGAAATCTTCTGGCAAATCTGTATTGTTGCACTATAAACCAAAAATTGGCAGCATCTGAAGCATTGGGGTAGATTGCAAAACGGACTATTTACAAAGTAATTAAACTTACATGCATGTAAATGCGTGTGTGTGACTGTGCAGACGTGTTTCAAATTGAAAATTTCATTCCAGTCACCTGATGGAAGGCAGCCACCCTGCCTGAAACTTGCATTGTTGATTAATACTGGGGAATACCTGTTTGTAGGAGAATGAGAAGTCGCCCAGTCAGAACAGGAAAACCAAGGATGCTACGTCTGATACTAGCAAAGGTGATCTTTGCTCCTTAGTTATTTACGTCGTGATTCCTTATAGAATGGCATGATTCTGTAGGACTTGTTGTGAGACCTAATGGCCTCCTCTTTCCTCCTTGTCCAGCGGATGGGCTGGCGTACTCCGCCCTTCTGAAGAACGAGCTGCTCGGTGCTGGCATCGAGAAAGTGCAGGATCCCCAAACGGAGGACCGCCGTCTGCAGCCGTCCACGCCCGAGAGGCGGAGCCTCTTTAATGTCAGTGGAGCCCTGCCCCCAGCATGATGGCCCCACCCTTATTTGGAAGGACTCGCATTTAATTGGTCTTTCTCTTCCCGGCCTGCAGTACTCAATCAGCGCCAAGCGCTCCACCCCTGACGATGGAAACAGCATCTCGCCGTATTCCTTATCGCCCGTCAGCAGCAAGAGGTAAGAAATCTGAACCGTAGATCAGTTATGGAATCACATATGATCATATTATAATCACACACACGGTTTACTAGAGTGAACATTACAGAGTCCATAAAATGTATAATGTGTCTTATTTTTGAGTATCTGCTCACGTTCTGCGTTTGCCACGTCCTGTAGTCAGAAGCTGCTGCGCTCGCCACGGAAACCCACTCGCAAGATCTCCAAGATCCCCTTCAAGGTGCTGGATGCCCCTGAGCTGCAGGACGACTTCTACCTGAACCTGGTGGACTGGTCGTCCCTGAACGTGCTCAGTGTGGGCCTGGGCACCTGCGTCTACCTGTGGAGCGCATGCACCAGTCAGGTACCGTGGCGACGGGCCGTTTCCATGGCTCCCGTTTCTGATTCAGTCGGAGGCCACCGGTTAAACGGCTCTCGCCCGCTTGCAGGTGACCCGACTGTGCGACCTTTCGGTGGAGGGGGACTCTGTCACCTCCGTCGGGTGGTCCGAGAGGGTGAGTATTCATGCTTTCGTCCCTCATCTGCAGGTAGTCTAGTCTGCGTCATGTGGTATTCTGACAGGCGCACTGTTTCCAGGGTAACCTGGTCGCCGTGGGGACGCACAAAGGCTTCGTACAAATCTGGGATGCCGCCGCCGGCAAGAAGCTCTCCACGCTGGAGGGTCACACGGCTCGAGTCGGTGAGGGGCCTTCGCTTTCTTCCCAGCGTTTCATTTCAAGGTTCGTTTTCGCCAGGCGCGCTTTAATCCCCCCCCCCCCCCCCGGCAGGTGCGCTGGCGTGGAACGCGGACCAGCTGTCGTCGGGCAGCCGCGATCGCGTGATCCTGCAGCGGGACATCCGCACACCTCCGCTGCAGTCAGAGCGCCGCCTGCAGGGCCACCGTCAGGAGGTCTGCGGCCTCAAGTGGAGCACAGACCACCAGCTGCTCGCCTCTGGGGGCAACGACAACAAGGTGTGTGGGGGGTGGTGGCTGGTCATGGGTGTGTGTTGACATTGTTTAGCTGGGGTCTTTATTGTTCAGCCTTTTCCACCCTAAATCCCTGTGCTAGTCTTAGGTTTGCCTTTATTTCATTGGTGGTGAAATTTTGTTCGGTCCATCAGCAGGTATACAGATTTAAAGAGGATAGGAAAAATTACAGTAAGGAAAGTGGAATAAAAATACTTAAAATAATATGTTCTTATAGAATTTTTAAGTTGATAGTGAGTGTACAGGTATTTACAATATTGTGCAGTGTTATTTGTAATGGGGGGGCAGGCAATGCTGTGTGACAGTGTCAGCGTTGTATTGTACGCCCATACTATACAGTTAACATTGTGAATATTACGAACTTGATAAGGTATATGTGGCACATTCCTGCGTGTTGTTGGAGTGCGATAAGCCGCAAGAAGGCATAGAGTGCAGGTTGGGTGTAGTGTAGTGGAGTGTGGCGCTGAGGCTCCGCCCCTTTCCCCAGCTGCTAGTGTGGAACCACTCCAGCGTGCTGCCGGTGCAGCAATACACAGAGCACCTGGCAGCGGTGAAGGCCATCGCCTGGTCGCCCCACCAGCACGGGCTGCTGGCGTCGGGCGGGGGCACGGCCGACCGCTGCATCCGCTTCTGGAACACGCTGACGGGACAGCCGCTGCAGTGCACTGATACAGGCTCGCAGGTCTGCAACCTGGCCTGGTCCAAGCACACCAATGAGCTGGTACGGCAAGGCCCGCCCGCGTCCGACTGAGACTGCCGCGTGTTTAGCCAGGCACAGTTGCACTTTTTAATGTGCCATGGAGAAGTAACCTATCCAAGACATTTAAGTTTCCCTACTTGGGATACTGTCTCAGAAGGGAGGTGGTGAGGAAACTGACAGGTCCAGGTGGACGGGTGGATTGGTGGGTCGATGGATGTTCTTCCACTTGAAAATCAGTGTGGAGATTTTTAATTTTTTTTTCCATGACAACATAATGGCTGTGCCGCCTGCCCCCCTCCCATTCACAGGTGAGCACCCACGGCTACTCTCAGAACCAGATCCTGGTGTGGAAGTACCCCTCCCTGACTCAGGTGGCCAAGCTGACGGGTCATTCGTACAGAGTCCTCTATCTGGTAGGGGCTGTGGCTTCATGCTGGGG
>JAODKF010000049.1:3634824-3657306 GCA_026779585.1 Mormyrus proboscirostris
CCCCCCCCCCCCCCCCCCCCCCCCCCCCCCCCCCCCCCCCCCCCCCCCCCCCCCCAGCGAGGGAGAGGGTGAGGTGTCGACGGGAGTGCCCCCGGTTACTGACTCCAATAAGAAAATGTGACACGTTGCCAAGCGAATGCTTAACACTTTGCTGGTCCAGGGCGGCGTTTGAGGTGGAGCTGCAGTGCGTGATGAAGGCTGCAGTACAGGACGGCGTGCTGGGCCAGTGCGAGCAGCTGGAGGAGCAGGTCCGGCGCAGGCAGGACGACGTCCACGGTCTGCGCAGCCAGTGGCAGAGCATCATGGACTTCAGGCAACTCGTGGTGAGCCTGAACCTACCGTTCCTGTTCCGACTACACTTCCTGCTTGACGTTGCTTTTCGGTCAGTCAACTGAATAATGCCTGGACTGAGGCAGACGCCTACAGCCGCTCTCTTGGTTGTGTTTCAGGAGGAAGTGAAAGTAGATGGAAGAGGGTTGGTTAGCACTGTTAAGGTGAAAGGCTACACTGGAGCGTGGTTCAGTGGGTTAGGAGGCTGCGCTCGTGATCGGAACAAACCCCGTGGTCACGGAGTGATTTGTCTGCTTCCCCGTCTGTACATCACTCTAGATAAAGTGTCTGCTAAATGAATATCATGAAAATATAAACCAGTGATATACAGTAGATTAGCCTATTGTGGCCAGGCGCTCTCAGAGCTCCAAGCTTGTATGTTTTTGTGCTTTTAATCGCCGTCCACCTTGTTGTGGCTGTAGGACAACAAGCAGGAGCAAATTAGGGGCCTGATCAAGGGGAACTCTGCAGCCAAGACCGCAGTGTCCCGTGGCCATGCTGAGGTACGTGACCCCTCGCCGCTAACCGCGAATTCCTACCATACCAGAGACCGCTGATGCTAAAAGGTCATTTGTGTAGGTGGCAAACGTGCCCCTAGGCTATTTCCTCAGCCTGTTTCACCCCCCCCCCCCTTCCCTGCCTGCCTTTGACCCACTGCGCCATCTTCAGGTCAGGCACTTCGTGCAGCATAATGTTGCTCCCTTGTGCCAAAGCGTGCTGGATGCCGCGGGGAACCTGCGGAACACGGTGTCCCAGGGGGTCCGGCAGATGGCAAGAGTGTCACTGGCAGCTCTCGATGCCAGGACGCTCGATGGGTAAGCAGGTTCGGGGGGGGAGTAGGGGACGGGCCCTGCCCTTTTCAGAGCCCTGCCGAGAGGAGCAGGGTGTCAGAGAAATGCAGCGTGCTTGACTGTCATATCAAATAAATGTTCACCAAGCAATTACCTGTAAATCCGATATTTCTAAACTAGCTTTCTGTATAAAATTTGTTCCAGTGTGCAACGCGTCCCAGTTGAGTGGCTCTCAATTCACCGCCTCCATTCCGGAACCTTCCACAGCCTTTGCCAGAACCTGGCTTTCCCGATGTACAAAGTGAGCCCCCTTCTTGCTGAACCCCTCTCCGCCTTCCATCCCTCACACTCCCCGCCCTGCTCACCAGCAGCCTCACCCTCATCCTCCACCTGTCCCTCTAGGCTCCGGAGCAGCTCTGTGCGCAGGCTGTTTCCCAGCAGCTGCAGCTGCGATTCCTGCGTCGGCTGCTTCAGCTGCACTTGGCCTCACAGACTGACCTGCAAAACCAGAGGGCTCAGCAGCGTGCCCCTGACCTTACGGGTGAGGCCTCTTCCTGTTCACCTTTTGACACAGGAAGTAAATCTGTAAAGGAGACAGACTCGTCAATCACTAAAATTTTCGTTTTACAGGGTGGTTTGAGAAAAGTCAATATTCATAAGAGAAGCTAGCTGATTGGCCAGTGGATGTTCTCCCATTGACGGGCTGCCTTTTTTAGTGTGGTTTGGGGAAACGCATGAGAAGCTATCTGATTGGCCAGTGAATGCCTTAGAGTTCGCCAGCCAATCAGGTAGCGCTTCTCTCATGAATATTAATAGATTGATGACCCAAACCAGCCTGTAACACAAGTTCCCTCCTACTCCCCAGCTTGGCTATTGATTCCCATTGATTCACCCCCCCGATCACACTCTGCCCTCCCACCCCCAGCCCTCTTGCTGCAGGTACGGGAGCTAGATGAAGAGCTGCTCCAGTCTCTCTTGCCTCGGGTCCAACAGTTGAGCCAGAGGACCTCCCAGGCGTTGCTGTTTGCAGCTGAAGTGAAAACTGCCATTGGCCAGTGGTGAGCACTGCAGCACCCCTAAGCTCAGCCCCAGATCAGCACCGCGGGGGTGTTTCATCAGTGCCACTCGGCGCCTGTGCACCAGACATTACTGCTATCTGCTCTTGTCATGTCCGTCCTTCCTTTCTCCTCTGTCTGCAGGTGGGAGCAGCCAGCGCAGTTTGCCCTGCCGGAGATGACGACAGGGGGTCTGACTCTGCAGCAGTGGCTCCAGCGATGGAGGCTCGCGGCCAAAGCCCTTGAATGAGGCCCCGTCCATGGCAGGCTGGACGCGGACAGGCCAAAATTTGCGTCAGCTCCTCCAGACTCATAGCGGCTGCTATTGGAGTGTTGAGTTCATAATGCTTCTTGGTGTTAGATAAACGCATTTTGCACACAGCTAGTTTCCATTTCTCACTTTTGAATAAAATGAATTGAATGAAACCTCTACTGGTCGTGTGTTGTATTAGCACGTGACTTTGTCCTGCCCACTGTGTTAAATTTTTGTTTTCCAGTGATTAGTTTCAGGCAAGGCAAAGCCAACGAGGATAATATTATAAATTATATAGGTTAAATGTGACAACATGTGGACATAACTGAAATATATTAAATAAAACAGGAGAAATGAAATCACAAGTGAATCATTTATGATAATAGGGAGACGACAAGCTGACTGATAACGCCGAAGACTTCTTACCCGTGTGCGCATGCGCGACCGAATTGGAAATTACGGGCCATGCGCATGTGCACTGCGCTCTCCCGTTTTACGTACATTTCCGGACGCCCAGTCTGCACGGCTGCCGCCGAATTTAAAGAGACAGGGGTTCATTAGTAATTTTTAATAATTTTAAACCATTGTCTAAGACCTACTTTCCATTGACTTTGGGTCTGGGGAAAAAACAGTAACGTGGGAGGAGCTACGTGGTATCTAACCGAGGAATGGCGTTTTGAACAAAGTGGTCCCCATAAAACTCAAATTGTCGCCGCCTCGGCCCTAGCTGGCTAGCTAACGGCAGCCGTAGTTTTCTTTCAGCTCGCTGGCGAGGGAGAGCTAACTGGCTAATCCGGAGCCGAGCGGGAGGAGCAGGGGGGGCTGAAGAGACAATGGCGAAAATACAGACGCACGGCACCATGAAGCAGATGAGCCAAGTGCAGGACAAGGCGTATGTGGTGCAGAAACAGGTCCAGCAGCAGCACTTCCAGAAGCTGAAGGTAAGCCGCGGCGAGCGAGGCGGGGAGGGGGGAAAGCCAGAGAGTTGAAGTCCTGCGGTGTCCAGAGCCATTTTGTGCTTCCATTTCGGCAGTGAGAGGAGCAAAAGAAAAGCGCGTACCAGCTATCAAGCTGAGTACCAAGGCTTTTTGATTGCTCCCCTCCCCAAATATATATAGGCAGTCGCAACAATGTTGCGGTGTAGCTGGTAAAACGTTAACACACGGCTACGTAATGTTACTTTGTGCCTTTATGCAACTGCCCAGTGAATTACTTCTGTTCAATCTCAAATGTTTCGGTGTGTCATTGATGTCCTGTACCCAGGGCTGTCGCATCGTCCCCGGGCTGATGAATGTAGCTCTAGTTTTGGAGTATGGGAGCGGTCTGGAAAAGAAAGCACCACACCGATCTGTGTGTGCAGTGCCGCTTTCCCCCCTATGGACTGGCGCTGTATCCCCTGATGCTTGATGCTACCTCTGTGCACAGGGCTTTGTTAAAGAGTCTTGGACAACATCCATACACGTACTGCCTATCTTGCCCTTTCGATGCAAGCATGAAATATGTTCGTTCCTTGACGGGCAATTATGGGAAGGGGTCATCTCCAGACGAGGAAAGTGTATTAACTACCTCGTCAGCAAGGATGATAACTCATCTTCTGCGAATAGCCACTTCTTGGCTTTTGGGAAAAGGCAGGTTTGTCGTAGCAGAAACTGCGCCTCATTGGCGGCTGTCCTCTCTCCAGTTTTGCACTCGGTTCCGACATCGTCTTTGCTGTGTGGTTGGACAGAAGCGGTCCCGTAATATGACTTGTGTTGCTGCGGTTTGTGTGACTCATTAATTAAATATTTTTTTTTTGTTAACTTAAAAACTTCAGTCAACCTTAAGAGAAACTTATCTTCTTTCTTTTAACTCTAGGTAGAAGATGCCCTATCTTACCTTGACCAGGTGAAAATACGATTTGGGAATGATCCAGGGATATACAACAAATTTTTGGACATAATGAAGGAATTCAAATCACAAAGGTATGTAATTATTCTGTTCTGTCTGTACTTTTCTTAAAACAAAAAAAGTAAAGTGAAACCGATGAAGTATTAGATGTTTTTCACCAATACGCCCGAGATGGCTCAAGTTGCGTGAAATGGTGAGAATTTTTTTTCATAACACATATGTATTAAACGCAGAAACACATCTAAACACGCAGTTCTGTTTGAACTACAATCTTTCTTTTTCTCACCCACAGCATTGATACACCGGGGGTAATAAATCGCGTGTCCCAGCTCTTCCACGGTCACCCTGACCTCGTATTGGGTTTCAATGCCTTTCTACCCCCAGGGTACCGGATAGAGGTCCCCAAAAATGGGGTGGTGTCCCTCCAGTCGCCCCTCTCCGGCCAGGTTGGAAAACTCGATGCACGTTTCCTGTCTGTCTTAATGCGTGTTGTACTGCGGTTGTCTTTAAATCGCCTTCTGTTATTACCGAAGTTGCACCATTCCACCATGCAGTCTGGGTTCTCCTGCGGGGAAGAAAGAGGAAACCGGTTGTGGGAGTTACTGAGTTGGGTGTGAGACGTGGTAAAATGGCCAGGACCATGTTTACAGGAGAGCGTCTTATTTAGCTGCCTTAGGTCTGTGCCCACTTCTCCAGCCCCAGCGATTGCAGTAGTAATGCGATCGGTACTCGTGTTGTGGGGGTGTGCTGATGGAAGCTGGATTTGTCCCCCATGCAGGCATCCCCGGGCCCAGGGAGGGCGGTGGCGGTCGGTGTGGCCGGGGGGGTCTCGGCGTCTTCCCCTGCCGAGGATGGCTGCGCTCACGGAGAAGCCGCCGCCTCTCTTTACGCCAGCCCCTCATCCTCCAGCCCTCCGGACCCCCCTAGCCGGCTGTCCTTGGCCCTGCCCAGCCGGGAGGGCCAGTCCCATCCCCCGTCTTCCTCCTCGTCCTCCCCGCCGGGCTCTGAGCCCAGCCCGGTGGAGTTTGACAGTGCCATTAGTTACGTGAACAAGATCAAAAACCGTTTCCTGGACCATCCAGAAATCTACAGATCCTTCTTGGAGATACTACACACCTACCAAGTATGTGCGCCCAGGTTTTTAGATTTGGTCTCACGTTTTTTTGAATGCATAACATCTTTTGCAAGTTGGCTGAAATATATCGGGAAGTTGCACAGTGTGAAAGTGAGTCTGATTTTTTCGAGTAAAGGGTCGTCCTGTGTGTTTCCAGAAAGAGCAGCTAGAAGTGAAGGAGGCTCGGGGTCGTGGTGGTATGACGGAGGACGAGGTCTTCTCCAAGGTGGCCAGCCTCTTTAAGGGACAGGAAGACCTGCTGGCAGAGTTCGGACAGTTCTTGCCGGATGCCAAGAGATCACTAGTTAGTAGCGGTATATCTATAAATGCTTCATTCTTCTAATGCAGCTTTTCCCAACCTGGTCCTCAGGGACTCAGTCCATGTTTTCGTTCCCTTCAAGTTCCCTGCCAGATTGTCCATATTTTTTCTCCATTCCAGCTCCCAGTAGATCTATCTGTGGGTCCCCAAGGGCCGAATTGGGAAACACTACCCTAAAGCTTTAAAGGCTTTGATCAGCATTGTATATCCGAGAGTTTGTTCAGAATTGGTGCCGCGGAGCTTTTGCTGTTGTCACCATCCTCGTGGCTTGTGGGGGATCTGCCTGTGAGGCTTCAGCTTGACTTATCCTCGCTCTTTCATCCCGCGTGTCCGGTCCTGAGACCGCCTCGCTTCCGTTTCCGATATCGCGGCTTTCTTCCCTGCAGTTCACTGGCAGCTCACTAACAGGCAAGGACCACTTGAAGAAGATGGAGGATGAGGAGTTATCCAAGCAGAGCAAGAAGAGGTCCAGACCCATGTTGCTGTCCCACATGACTCCACTGCTAAAGGTACCTGTTTTATTGCTAAAACAGCTTACAAAATAAATGTTGTAATTTAAACACTTCCTTCAGATTTCTGTCATGATTTGATTGGCCTGTCGTGACTGGTGACATTCAGTGTAGATCTGAGAGCAGTGGGCTGAGTTTTGAGCCGGTGAGGAATCTTTGCCTATATCCAGAATATCGTGGGTTTCATTCCTCTGGATCGGGCCCCTTAGCCCCAGCTGGGCAGGAGGTCCTGCACACTGGCTGACGCTCTGCTCTGACCCCATAATCTGTCATGGAGAGCAAGATTGGGTACAAGACAGCCAAAGAGTTACGGTGTACCTCACACACACGGCAAATATCTTAAATTATCTTTATTGCATATACCTTTTTCAGGTTTAAAAGAAACGGCATGTTCCTGAATTCTATTAAATAAGTATTGTTTCTTCATTTATGATTAATATGCTAACGAGGCGAAGGCTAGTGAAGGTGTTGATGTTGTGGCTTGTACATGTGGGAAATGGCAGCAAGCAGACGGGCAGGGGGGTAACGGCAGCGTCTCGAATGAACAACTTCAGCTCTTTGCATTGGTTACGCTCATCCAAATGGAGCAGTTAACTAGCAGTTAAGCACATCAGCGTGAAAACGGCCTGCAGAAAACTTGCGTAATTGTCGGAGCGCAGAATTATTCTGGGTTTGTGGGGGGGGCGGTGGGGAGGGGGGGGGCTTTCTGGAAGATGGCTGCGTGAAATGTAGGTGCAGCTATTTTGAGAGCATCGTCTAGGTGAAGGTTGGGTCTTTTTGGCCTCTGCATGCAGTTCTTATCCGCTCGGTTTACCCGTCTGTGCCTTCTGATACGTCGCATGTGTTCTTGCAGCCTGACCCATACAGGTTAGGCTGGACGCTACTTTCGGATGTTTTGTATTTTAAGGATGGCGTTAGTCCTCCGTTCATCTGAACTGCATGTTCTTAACCTGTGGGAGGGGACGCGTGTCGTGAACACGCGAGCACTGCCTCTCTGGGGCCGCTTTCCAGCGCACAGCTGGGAAAGCGTGAAGCAGCAGCTTTACCTGCTGGGATACCCCAGTTTACTGGTTTGTAATAATCTGTTCCCACCTCGCCTGCTCCACTGCTGCCTGCTGCAGCTTAGTGCTGATTAGGCGGGGAGGTGGTGCACGACCACTAGCAACCACTGATTCGCGGGGCGCTCGGGTGCTGGTGGAACCTCTTGGATCAGCCCTTTTCCACTGCATCCTCCAGTTGTGTTCCTTATGTCGGGGTGCCCCGTCTCAGATGCGGGGTGACACTTCAGGTTGAAATTGTTCTGCGCTTTAGGAGCCGATTGTCACTCATGTTGATGTGCTTTTGTTAAATGGGGAAAAGCCCCCCATAACCAGTACTGGTATATTGCAGTACTGCTCTAGGGTCCTCGTCTTTGGCTTTGTGTCTTCGCCACCATGCTGACCTTACTGTGTGTTGGACTCTGATCTGTTTCAGATGTGAAAGCAGTATTTCTCTGGTAACCAAAGAATAGCCTTTCGCTGTAGTCCGGTCTCGCAGCCTGGCTGGAAGCTATGGACCGCGGCCCCTGTTTTGCTGGCTGCTGTTGTAGTGATTGTGTTTTAGAGACATGCAGTGGATAATCTGGGGAATTCTTCACCTGTGTTTGGTCCCCCTCTGTTCCTGGGGGGGGGAGTGCACAGCCTTCCCTGCTGTGTGGATTGCTCCGGTTTTCGTTACGTTCCATTTTGTCCTTTATGCCGCTAACAAGGTATGCGTTAGCCGCATGAGGGTTAAAATGCACAACGACTTCTTGTCGTTGCAGCGCAAGCGTGTATTTGCTTTATGTGCATTTGCACTGCTATGATAATTGCTGTCATAATCTCCATAATTGTGCACCGATCATGATGCATCCCTGGATATGTATATTTTCTATTGAAGATGTTTGCTCTCCAAAAGCAACTGGGCTATATGGTCAAACAGGATTTTTGTTATTGGAATAAATTACAGCGAGAAATTTAATGAATGCTGGGTGTCCCTGCAGCCTGTCCATGCTTGTTGCAGGTCATGAGTCCTTGTTTGTATCCATCATCTCTACTGCCTTTTGTCTGTTTGATGCTTTTTTTCCTCCGTGTTCAATAGATTCCAAACTCTCAGCTACATCCAGGGTATGACCTGAGCCATCAGTGTTTCAGAACCTCAAAAGTTCCCGCTCTGAATTTCTCTTGTAAATTTCAAGTCGCGATCTAGTTTGACAGGCACGGAAATAATGTTTTCTGTTGTTTGTGTTCCATAGAAAAAGATGAAGTTGTCTTGTTCTAAGGACCAATCATTTGCTGCTGTTGGAAAGCATGGAGTTCTGCGGGAATTCACATTCTTTGATAAGGTATGAAACCACGGAAAATAGATGCTGGAGGAGAACCGGGATGTCGTGGCTTGGCCCTTTGCTCCTTGCTCACGTACATCCTCCTTTGTCTGCCCTGCTCAGGTCCGGCGCTTGTTCAAGAGCCAGGAGGTGTACGAGAACTTCTTGCGCTGCATTGCACTGTTCAATCAGGAGGTGGTGTCAGGGGCGGAGCTTCTACAGCTGGTCACGCCATTTTTGGGGTGAGTGTTTTGACATGGGGGGCATTTCGCGGGTTCCTGAAGACATTTCTGTCCTGTTCCAACATGTACAGCTTGAGTAACAAAATGCATAGTAAGCAGGAGGAAACCTACTCAAGGAAAACTGCCAGGTATAAAAATTACAGTGATTAGCTGGCAGTAGCTGATGTTGCTAAATATCACAGGATTTCCATTTTCCACATCGCTGAGTGAACTGACTTGTAAAAAAGGGCTGGTATCTTAGTTGATTGGTTGAAGCATGTAGTCCAGTGATTGAATGGAAGCAGTCTCTGGGGCCCCAGGTGATCCACATGAGAAGGTCTGGGGATGCTAATTAGAGCTTTTGAGAGTATGTAGCCATGTTCAGATGCACTGATTTCTAAACTCATGAACTCGACTGCTCGACCTCTAGGAAGTTTCCAGAGCTCTACACTCAGTTCAAGTCATTCCTTGGAGAGAAGGAGTTGTCTCACTCGCTGTCAGGGCTCTCGGACCGCTACATGGAAAGCGGCGGGAGGGAGATTGACTACGCCTCCTGCAAGCGACTGGGCTCCAGCTACAGAGCCCTGCCCAAGACTTACCAGCAGCCGAAGTGCAGCGGACGCACGGCCATCTGCAAGGAGGTACTATGGGGCTCCTGTGAGGGGGCGTGGCTGGGTTGGGGGAGGTTAATGGAGGATGCTGGGGCAGCCGGTTGTACTGCTGGTGCTGAGGACAGTGTTTTGTGGCCAGAGAGGGATCTGTCAGTAGATTACAGTAGGAGTTCCCAAGCCATTGTCTGCAGACTGTTTTGCCAGAGGCAAAACAACCAGGGGGGGCAATGAATCAATTGTGATTTTTGTAAGAAACAGTCTTCGTCTTTTTCAGATGCAGACGGAACATGTGAACGTTAGGGGTTGTAAATAATTGAGAATATTTCATTTATTTTGGGGATTAACCAATGCCTTACAAATCCGCATCATTCCACAGCGGAATACTGACCAGTTCTGGTCCAGACACCCAGGCTTGGGATCCCCTAGACTACAGCGCTAAATGTTAAGTCTCCTAGGTCAAATGATGCACACAATGTCGGGTGTCCTCTGATTCATGTACTTGTCCCTGATTTTGTCCTTTATGTTGTCTGAGCTGGGGGGTAGCCTCCCCATCACTACCTTAACACACTCTCTATATGCGAGGGCAGGTGCTGAACGACACGTGGGTGTCCTTCCCATCGTGGTCGGAGGACTCCACCTTCGTCAGCTCCAAGAAGACACCGTACGAGGAGCAGCTCCATCGCTGTGAAGACGAGCGATTCGAGGTGAGCAGCCGCCTAGCAGGCCTCTCCGTCTGCTCTGCACAGAGGCAGGCAGCTGCTGTCATGCTGACTGTTTATTCTGATTCGGCTCACTCTGCAGACCTGATGTGTTGATATTAGACGGTCTATCTTGAACTTTAAAGGTCTCCTTTTTCATTCCCCCTCACGCGCTACTACTGTATGGATGCTGTCACCATTTGGTGCACATTTGGTTGTTTTATAGAGATCAGAAAATGAAATTGAAATTGAGAGAATAATCTTATTGATCTTCTTAATCTTATCTAGATGATTGTAGAATTCTCTTAAACTATTGTCAAACTTTTTAACTCATTTTTATTAACCGTTGAATTTTCTTTTATTCTTGTTGAAATGGGTTTAGAGATTTATGAAAGGAGATGCATGGTCTGTGTGATTACTCTGTCAGCTGGACGTGGTCCTGGAGACCAACCTGGCCACCATTCGGGTCCTGGAGAGCGTGCAAAAGAAGCTGTCGCGCCTGTCCCCCGAGGACCAGGACCGCTTCCGCCTTGACGATTGTCTGGGTGGCACTTCTGAGGTCATCCAACGGCGCGCCATCTATCGCATCTATGGCGACAAGGCACCCGAGGTCATCGAGGGCCTGAAGAGGAGCCCCCTCACCGCTGTGCCCGTGGTGCTCAAGAGGTCAGAGCACTTGGCCCAGAGGTTCACGCTTCCTTCTGTGGAATGTTGCCTTCAGGGGTTGATGGTGCATTACCTGACTGGGTGTGCTTTGGGTGTTGGAGTTTGTAATCTAGAGGGGTGGGGCTTGATGTCTCTGAAGCCGGTGTTGATATGATGACCCTTCCGCCTTTCTCACCACAGGCTGAAGGCGAAGGAAGAAGAATGGCGGGAGGCCCAGCAGGGCTTCAACAAAATCTGGCGTGAGCAGTACGAGAAGGCCTACCTCAAATCCCTCGACCACCAGGGTGTCAACTTCAAGCAGAATGATATCAAGGCCTTGAGGTCCAAAAGCCTGCTCAACGAGATTGAGAGTGTCTACGATGAGGTAAGAACTGATCCTGGCTGTGGCAGCTGGACAGGAGGAGCCTTTGAAACCCTGGCTGATGCCAGGTCTAACCCAGTGAGAGTCAGAATTAGGTTAAGACCTGTCTGTAATTGGCAGCATGCAATGATCTCTCACCTTGCTGGTTGGTTGGTTGGTTGGTTTATCACTTTAAAAATGAGTGCTATTGCCTTTTTGACTTCATGGAGGATTCTGATCTGGGTTACAGCGACAGGAGCAAAGCACAGAGGAAGGAGGAGGCGGGCAGCAGCAGGGGCGGGACAGGGGTGGAGGCAGCACCAGCAGCGAGCCTCACATGATCTTTGTGTACGAAGACAAGCAAATCCTAGAGGACGCTGCCTCCTTGATCATCTACCACGTCAAGCGGCAGCCTACCATCCACAAGGACGACAAGGACCACATCAAGCGCATCATGCAGCACTTTGTGCCCGACCTCTTCTTCGCCCGCCGTGGTGAGCTGAGCGAGACGGAAGAGTGGACGGACGAGGAGGCGGACATCGAGGAGGGTGGGGGCGGAGCCCCAGGAGGGGCGGGCACTGGGGCCGGACCCCAGCTCAATGGGGACTCTCGGAGGCGACGTTGCACCTCACCGCATGGCACCGAGCCCGGTCCAGCCGCCACAACTCCCAGTAGTGGCGAGAAGCTGGACCTGTGTGATCCGGAGGCAGAGCACCAGAAAGAGCTAGACGACGTCTACAATCTATTCTTCGTCAACAACAACTGGTACTTCTTCCTGCGGCTGCACCAGACGCTGTGCTCGCGACTGCTCCGCGTGTACCAGCAGGCCGAACGACAGCTGCTGGAGCGCCGCGCCGAGAAGGAACGCGAGAGGCTGCTTCTGGCCGATGGCCGGCGGGACAAAGCCACTGACCTTGCCATGGAGCTACGCCTCAAACAGCCCAGTAAGCCCCCCCATTGAAACCCTCAATGCCTTATCCAAAAACAGGAGAATCCCACAACTCCTAGAACTAGCGTTTCTCATCCTGGTACATAGAGACCAGACAGTTCATATATTTTTGCTCCCTCGCAACTCCCTGCAGTTTAACCAACTGGGAAGCATTGGAGTAACCCATTGCAAGTGGGCTAAGCGGGTTAGCAGATGCGCGTTTGGGTTTCAGAGCCTTATCTGTGATGTCATACAGGTGAAGTGGAGCTTGAGGAGTATTACCCCGCCTTCCTGGACATGGTGCGCAGCCTGTTGGACGGTAACCTGGACTCGACGCAGTACGAGGACACGCTGCGCGAGATGTTCACCATCCATGCTTATATCGGCTTCACCATTGACAAGCTCATCCAGAACATCATCAGACAGGTGGGATGTGGTCCTGCTTACCGCCCTCCTTTAATCTGCTTCTGTTAAGTTGATTTGATGGCGTAGTTTCCTCAGTGGTACAGAAGCCCCAGGTCTAAGTTCTTGGTGTCCTTGCGGCCCACAGCTGCAGCACCTCGTCAGTGACGAGGTGTGCCTGCAGGTAGTGGAGCTGTACCTTGCTGAGCGTAAGAGGGGTGCCGCTGGGGGCAACCTCTCATCGCAGTGCGTGCGGGCTGCATGGGAGACCAGCTACCAGTGGAAGGCCGAACGGGTCATGGCTGATGAAAACTGCTTCAAGGTAGAGCATCTGCAGAAGTGCCTGTAGTCGTGGTCGTTTTAAAGCTGAACATACATTTAGAAGGAGCTTGTAGGCTGACGGTTGCAGAAAGCCAAAATCTCTCATGATCCTTTGCCCGGTTCCCCTTCCTGCTGCAGGTTATGTTCATTCAAAGCAAAGGTCAGGTGACATTGACGATTGAGCTTCTGGACACGGAGGAGGCCCAGGGTGACGACCCGCTGGATGTGCAGGTACCACTTGCTTGAAATTCAAATGTCTATGGCAGAAAGATGGATAAAGTAAAACTGTGAATGGAAAGCAGAAGACTGATTTCTCTCTTCCGCTTTGTATCCTTGCACAGTACCTGTCCAATTACATGGAGCAGTTTGTCGGGTCTGAGTCGGTGTGCACTCAGATGGAAGGATACTGCTTCAAACCGGTCTTCCTGCCCAGGTGTGACCCTCAGGACAGACCTCCATCACTGTCCGCATGCTTGCTCTGTTCCTGCTACACCCGTATTGACATTTAATTTAATCTGCTCTTGGTCGTTACTCTTTAAATCCATGGGGGTTTGCAAGGACTGGAAGAGGTACAATTGTTAAGGGGCAAATGTAAACAAAAGGTTAGAGGTCTGATTCCCGGGTGGAAGTCTGGGATGTACTTCTGAGTTTCTGCAGATTAGATCTTGTGGACGTTGCAGTAACATGCATCTGCAAGGGTAGACTTGTTCGCTGTTGACACTGGCCCGACGTCTGCTCTGCTCCCACCCCCACCCAGGAACCTGCGGCGCTTCCGGCGCTGGCAGCTGCGGCAGATGGAGGCCATGCGCTCTCGCCGCGAATGGCGCCGCCAGCTGGGCGTGGAGAGTGCCGGCAGCCTGGATTGCCGCTTTAAGCTGCACACGCACAAGATGGTGTTCGTCATGAACTCGGAGGACTACATGTACCGGCGCGGTGCCCTCGTCAAAGCTCGCAAGGTACGGTGTGCTTCTGGGGAAAGGGGGGTTAATTATGAACATGGCCGCCAACCATGGCTGCTGCAGGCGAAGACCTGAGACCAATTGGATCAAGCTTCAGCTGGGTACCTGCTGTTGTGGCCTTAAACCAGATTCTTATTGCTTTGGGACAAGCCCATTAGCCCCCTCTGCTCACTGGCTGACGCTGCTCTCTGATCCCAAGCTTTGGACACCGGCATCTGCTAAATAAAAGTAATATTTAGCTATAAAAGAAATGTCTACGATGCGGGTCTAGCTGGTGCTGGACCTCAGGTCTCTTCTCTCACTGTTCCGCAGTTACAGCACAGCGTGGCTCGTTCCCAACATGGCCGGTTCGACAAGTGGCACCAGGGCTGGCTGTCGGAGCACGTGACACCGGCGGCGGAGCGCGCCGTCGCAGACTGGCTCATGGGCAACGACGAGGAGGATATGATCCCCTGTAAGACCAGCCGCGTCACCCGCCAGGTCAATGGTTTACCCGTCAACCGGTACCAGGTGTGCTACAGCAGCAAGCCTCCTGCTTCCCCTTAACCCTCCCCCACGTGCTATGAGGGTGGTGGGGGGGGGGCGGGGAAGGACTAACCGGGCCCAGCTTGACCGGCAGTGCCTGACTGTGTGCCATGCAAACTCTCTGACAAACTCACACACACACGCACACACCTACACACACATTCTGAAGGACGTGCGTTCAGCAGCTTGTTTGCCCACTTTAACACCCACCTCACAAGTGGTGCGACACAAGGAGAGACCTGTCTTGCCGTTCGCTGGAGGATTGGGATACGTGAGACTCTTTAAACGTCCAGCATCGTTTTAGCTTTGAGAGGCTGGGTGTGTGCTGTTTATATTTGTATATGTTTATACTAGGAGGGATGGTCCATGAAAGCATACAGGCTGAGCTTTGTACAGTATACTAATGCAGACATAAATATATGTAAACATACATATATATACAATATATACACAAAAGAACATGATTCTCTACTGAGCCATTTTCCTGGCAGCCAGTGCATCCATTATTTCAATTTTTTGTTCTGTCTTTTTTTTTTGTTTTATTTTCTTTCTTGTAGCTAAATTAATCTTCAGACTGCTTGTGTCCACTCTGTGTCTACAGATTAGTTTTTATGCCGGTAAAATGTATATCAATGATTTTGGCCTGTTCTGCTCAGATGCTGGTGTAACTTTACACATTAAACTTGAAAAAAAAATGTCAGTGTTGGAAAAGAATGTAAAACATTTCCTTATCATGTAGGAGTCACCATGAAATAAACATCTGTAAACTTCTTAATCTATTCAGTTGTCCTTTTATCGTCAAGAAAAGCATCTTCTGCTGTGTAGATCTTGGGAAAGACTGTGGGGAAAAGCCCCAATCTCCCCATTTAGAAGATTTGTCAATACTATTAATAAAAGTACCAGGAGCTTTCGTCACGAGATTTTTCTTTTGCATTGTCGTGTACTGTAGGGCCGAACCGAATCTTGTTTATATACGGCGTTGGTGGTATAGTGGTTAGCATAGCTGCCTTCCAAGCAGTTGACCCGGGTTCGATTCCCGGCCAACGCAGTGGGTTTTTGTCTCATGGAGATTCGAATATACGGCGTTCAGCGCCACATTAATTACTTGTAGCTGTTTGTGCATTTATATTTCCTAATTTTATGCTAATCACGCCGCATATTCGCTTGAAACACCACATGGTGTCAGTGTTTCCGACATTTTAAATTTTAATGGCTCTAAATTTCTAGGCTGTGGCAGGAGAGGTTCTATAAGTCAGTTGCGTATATCATTACCTTTACTTTTTATTTACACTTTTTTTGCATATGCTCTTGGATCTTTTGTAACGTTTTTTTTTTTCATTTACGAGCTTATAGTTTTCACGCGTGTTCCATATCCTTTCTTTGTAAGCGGATTTATAGCAAATCATAGAAAACGAATATGTTTAATACCCAGAGCATCCTAAATCTTCACGCGCTAATACATTTACCCAGCAGTGGCTGTAGTGTTCCTTTTGATGTAGTATCAAGTTGCACGTCAGTGGGCCTGCGCAGGATAGCAACAAAAGGTTCGTGAGCGAGAGATCCAGCTAGCTGGTGATAACGCCTTGCAAAACACGTTTGGTGGTTGGCAGGCCTACTTAGGGCTGTGGTATTGCTGCAGTCGTGTGGACTTGTACGAAAGGATTTTGATCAACAAAGGAGTGTGTGGAGGACCGTGGTTTCTTGCAGTCGAAGACAAATAACACGGGCTCCTTTTCTGTGCGCCAACACCGAAACCATGGTAACTGCGAGGCGCAGCGAGCGAATCACGGTCCTTTCACATTTCCCAGGTCTAAAGTAACAATAGCATAAGAAAAAGCGATCTGGTTTATTAATTTACGCCCCAAACACAAACGGTATTCACATCCACCCTAAAACAATACACAGTAGACTGATTACATACAGGAAACAAGCATTATTTTATTTTTATTCGTATAAACGAATAACACAAGTCTGGACGATATCAAAAATAATTCTCATTAGTTTTATACACAAGAGACTCTATTCATAGCCAATGATTATGATACATGCTGTTAAAGCAGGACAGCAAATAAGACCATGCACCAACGGTTTGAAAAGTCTTGATTAAAACTTTAATTAATGCATTTGAATACGTTGTCGATTATTCGTAGTCTTGTAGTCTTGCGTTCACCCTTGCTTGCTTTAGCATGGCGCGGACGCACTGTTGGTGCAGACGGCAAACGTGATTGAAGCCCACTCGCTTCCGAATCCTGCGCTAGACGCTTTATAACGGGCGATCTTTCTACGTGCATCTCGTCGCTGAACGCAAAAAAGTATCTTCATGCTGACTATTTTACCACGATTACCCAAGATGAATTTGCTGTCTGAGGACTGCGCCACAGTACATTCAACCGGTAAAGCATCTTGATTACGTACCCCGGGGTCATCCTGTGTTGTCGCGTCCAGTGTTATCCGTAAATTATTTTTTTTTTTTTTCATGTAGAAGGTGCCGTATCTGCATCACGTCATCACACTTGACGCACCGCCTTCAGGAACAGAAACGTTTTATATTTTAAAGCCGAATAAAGAATAGGAGGAATTCGTTAATTTACCTAATCCTCCCTCCTCCTGTTCGCATTTTGGGTCACCGGGTATACAGAGCGACCGGGTTGACTTTCTCGTCCCACCTACTGGGTTTATATGCTGGATCCCCCTCCCCTTACCATTTCCTTTAAGAATGATCGCAGCGGGTAATTTATTTCTGAAAATACACCCTCTCCTCACTCCGTAGTCACATATAAAATAACTCTTGAATGAGAATGAAGCCTTGCGTTTCTGCGCAAACGATTTTTTTAACGTGATCTTCGTAGTTGCTTTGAAGGAAATTGGAAAAGCTTGAACCTTTATTTATATATTAATAACAGTTACAAATTGTTGCTCACATAATTTTGATGTTCAGTTCTTATTTATCAAGTGCAATAGTTTAGTTAATTCTAGCTCTTTTTCTTTTTCAAAATGTAGTCTACAAAACGCAATTTTATTTCCTTTCATGTATCTGCATCTGTATTTTCATTTTAAGTATTCGCTTCACGAGTCGATTTCTATGCTATCAATAAAACCAATAAAATGTACAACAAATTATGAAGCTATTAGCTATTTTTGACATAAGATCTGAGTTGAAAATTCACTGTTAACGCTCTTTTCATGTCACTTTACTAAGTTACAACCTGTCCGAAGATGAGTAAAAGCGGGTAATGCTGTACTATTCAATTTTCTTTGTAGCAGCTATATTATGTAAAGTAGTTTATTAAAATATTTGCTTATTCATTCGGTTATCCGTGTTTCTTTCAGGCATACTTTTCCTCCTCTGTTTTAGCTACACGCAACCGCGTTTCCACTGAGAGGCACGTGAATCTCCATTCCGCTGATTGTGGTTTGGTGCTCACGTGACGTTACCAGTACAACTAAAAGCTAGACACGTTAAACTCCATGACATTTTCTATCTGGCTCATAAATTTCTGAACTGACTAGACTAGTTGTTCTCAACATTTTTTGCACCGCGACCCATCTTTCACCATGGCAGCTCAGTCGCCACCTTATATTAAGTATAGGTTAAATTAACGCTATGCTCAAGCACGTACGTAGTGCAGTCTGCAGTTTACGCCAATTAATGCCTATGGCACAAATCTAATCGGATATGCCAGTGAATTTTAAATTAAACATCTATGGTTTGGTTTCTCTGATTGGTCAGCCGTTTGTATAGATTAATTCAAGGATTGGGGCTGTGAAATTTGATCGTGGATTAGCAAAGGAGCGTGATGGTTTTAAAATGCTTACATTTACAACTCTGCCTCGCGACCCTTTCAGAAGTTGGCGCGACCCAAATTTGAGTCTCGACCCACGGGTTGTTGAATCTTTGGACTAGAATATCTAATGTTGTTTATACGCAAGAAACCGATAACCACAGTATCATGTCAATGGAACATTGTTTTTGGTAAAATTGACCAAATTCCAGTATGGCAGACACATAATTTGGAACAGACTTAACTCATATTACGAATCATAATTTCCAATATTCTTGTAGAAAAAGGTGAAAGTGCATAAAATCAGCAATCGTTTTAGCAGGGCACAATTCGCTATTTAGAAACCAGATCTTAAGATTGATATTTCTGTTTGGTTGAGTGCTTTCTTCTGCGTGGTGTGAATATATTTTAAATAATAGTTGGATCACTCAGCCGTTCATCCTTCAGCAACAATTTATCCTGTCACAATTACTATATATATTCCTGCGGCGTACAGACATGCTTCACTCGTTAGCAGAACGTCAGCTAGTCGTAGCTAACGTTTTACTACTGCTACATTATTACTAAGTGTGCTGTCTCCTTCACATAAGAATTTTCTCTTATTACAGCGAGAGAAAAATAGTACTATATTTGCCAATCTGGAAACCTATAACACAATAATTTAACAAGGACTCAAAATACACTGTACTTATCAAAATTAAAAATGAATCGTCTAAGTTTACCGTGCAGCTTGTAATTTGTTTACAATTTCAATCCGGTTGCAAATCGGGAAAAATAATGAAGCTAAATATTTGAAAGGGACAGAAGTATTTGCGATTTGCAATGTATTTGGGTAGATATTCTGAGGCAGGTGTTGACGTCATCGTCCGTAATGGACTCATTATATCAAATGAGTTCTGCTACATTTACAATAATCGTTTTGAGCTTGTAGAACAAAGATGTCAGACTCACTGCCATGACAACAATGTACTTTCAGAAGGTAAAAGGGAATTTAAGAGGACACAAGTGTATTTTAGGGTCCCAGTGTATTCAGTTTTCCTGAAGACCACATTTCACCTCTTTTTTATTTCAAAAATAAAATGGACGGGAAAAAAACAAAAGTACCGGTAGAGGTAAGTTAACCTCGAGAGCAGGTGATACATGAGTTTTTGAACTATGAACACTTAGAGCAGATTAATTTCTTTGATGATATGGGAATAAATGCAGCCAAAATGGTCTCTCTAAATTTAAAACATTAAGTGAAGTAGAACTAGAATAACAATCTACTTAAACGAACCCAGAACTGTTTTTAAACCGATCAGCGGTACTAAGGTGTCCTCTGCAGACAATACACCTATCATTCTGACCGTAGTGGCAGTGTGGTTGGTGCAATAAAGATACTACAGGGCTTTTCAAATGAATGTTAAATCATAATTTTGTCTCACGCTATGAGTTCGGAAACGTACTCCACAATGAAAGGGGTCTAATTAGATTATTTATAAGCTGACATGAAGAGATGTTGCACACCTCTGGCGAAAGTGCTCTCCGGGGCGCGTGCGGTACGCAGCCATTGTGTGAAGTTGGGAGCGACGGTGCTCGACGGCCGCCCTCCCCACTGCATTCACATGCTAATATTCGCACTTCAGCGTTTAAAATGGGGCCCCGGTAGGGAAAAAAGAAAGAACACCTGATGGTGCGGCCGCCCCGCCGTCCCACCCCCACGCTACCCCCGTGTCTTCAAAACTGATCAGGAAATCAGACGTTCTGGGTAAGAGATGCATGGGCACATTCTCCAAAGCGCCATCCGAGCTCAGTATCCGCCTGCATGAAGGTGAGTAAAGGTGTGTTCTCATTAAAAACAACGCATTAATTTGATAATTTGATACTCGAGTATCGCCATTGTCATCGGACATTGACTTCTTTAACAGCGGATACATTTATGGCCCTATTAATTGCGTTTTTTCTTATAGTTCCTTTGACGGCCATCAGACCGCTGGCTGAGAATGATAGGAAAACCTCAGCTCACTCAGTGATGATATTTGTTCAAAGGGCAAATGGATGGAGCGGTGGATGTGCCAGTTAAATAACATGGCCTTTTACCTCCATGCTCAGCACTAATAATAGCCATCCCTAGGTCCCGTCTCCCGGCTTCGTTGTCTCAGCTTCCTCCTCCGCCCCTGGACGGCCGCCTTCTCCAGGCCCGGCGACATAATGAAACTGATCCCTGTTTTTGCGCTGCTCTTGACTTCGCAGCCCTGTTCCTCCGCTCTGCCTTCATTAGAGCTAAAGTGCCAGAGTGAGGAGCCCTTGGTCTTCTCACCTCGCCGGCCGCCCCCAGGGACCTGCGTGGCCATGCCTCTCTCCCTGGCCTGATTATCTCTGTATCTGTGGTCCTCAGGCTGGAGCACATGCCTGTGAAGCCAGGGGGTACCACGTGCATTACAGTCCCCAGTCGCCGAAGGTTAACGTCCGCTCGCCTCGACTCACCCGCCGGCCATAAATCACACATGAATTTCGTTCTTTTACAGCAGGCGCGCTGTGATCCAGAATGAAGTCCCAGACACGGCTTCAAATCACAGCCTACAGGCCGTGCTTCCGAAATGACCAATAAACTCACGGTAGCCATTGTCACTGTAAATTACTGGTCTGCTTACAATTCACCCCTAAATTCCTATTCACTATGAAATTAATTGTTGAATTTGCCCATATCATATCCTGTGTACTTTCTTTATATAATATTATATCGTTTTTAATAATAATAATGTTCTTTATTGCCTATAATAATAATTAACACCCTACAATCTATTATAATATATTTTATTTTCAATTCTTATTTTGATTTTCAATATAAAAAGACTAAATGTATTATCAAATATATTAACGATATGCACTCAAAAATCCGTATGTGTTCAGTATTAATAATTTGACAAGTACATAGCACTTTCCTTAAAACCTGATTCTTCAGGCTTCTATGACAGCACCTTAGTGACTATGAGGTAGTCGATCTCTGTAAAATAAAATCGCACGCTCATTGGTTAGTTTTTGAAGTCGTCATCCATAACAATCCATCCCTCTCTGATGTTTCCACAGTATATATACACATACTGAATCTCATCTGTCTTCAAGCCGTCCAGTAACATCACAGGCAACGTTACGTGCATCTTTTAGTGGGAGGGCTTACGGCAAAGATTGACGTCTGCCTCAATGGCAGCTGGAGACGAGATAAAGAAAGATGCACACGTTCTTGATAAAATGGTTTCAGGGGCACCTGTTGATCCCTTCTCAGTCAGATGGTGAGTACATCCGTCATTGAAGAATCCCAGCTGTGCATTTTCTACGTCGTAGAGTTCGATATATACGCACACTGTACAAACCGAGGAAGAGAAATAATTATTTTCAGTGTTTGCTCTTATCGTAGACATGATACAACAATTACTCTGATAACGAGAAACGGAAACTGAAGTGGAATTTCCTCGCCAAAAATGTACTTATATAGCTGAAATGTGCGTTCTGATTTAATGCATTTCAGTATAGTGCGGGGCAGTAATTCTGTTTCAGTGATGATGGTATTTATCCTAATGAAAATACGTTGTTCTAGTTAACATCGAACTGTTTTTGTGCGGTTTATGCATGTAAATCTGCAACTTTCCCGCAACAGGTTGTAAGTTTGGGTGCAGTGAATGAAAGGTGTGGTAGACTGGGTGGATTTCAGCACCGGGCGGAGGACAGCTCCCACAACAGGACTTGATCTAAACGGTCAGTAACGCTTTGCTGTTTATTTGCTGTGTTTTTTAACTGGGGCACTTTCACTGGCACTTTTTGCTCGCAGTAACGCCCCACCCGACTTTACATCATCGCGTTAGACCATCATCAACGTATGCGGCAACTTGAATGTAAAATACGCCTTTTATTTAACATATTTGCATCAAAACATATTTCACATTTTAATTTACATTACACGAAGCAACAAAATAACAAAGAATTAAAATACATATGAAAGATTTGTTTTTCGTCATGGAACAAAATGGAGATTGGACACAATTCTAGGACAAGCCTTCAGCAAAATATCGCCGCATTAGTTGACTTTAAAAAAACGCACGACTAAAATTAATTAAAAACCACAGCTTCTGGTAGACGCACATATTATCACTGGGAATTCTTAAAAGAATGCGTTCTATTGTGTTCATGGTGCCTTTATTGTGAAATATACACAGGCTTCATAATAGGAAACATATTTGTCTCAAAACATATTCATTGTGGTGAGGAAAATGAAGGAGCAGTGGATGATGAAGAGGAGAAGCAGTACTTACACCTGCTTCAATATGCACAGGAAAGCAGGGTGGTCAATGGCTAGGCTAAGTGATCCCAAGGGGGGAGCGAACTTAATAAACAATACCGGCTCTCTTGCATTTAGCCATTCATCAGCTTTCTGGGGGGGGGGGGGGGGGGGC
>JAODKF010000049.1:3657406-3681500 GCA_026779585.1 Mormyrus proboscirostris
CCCCCCCCCCCCCCCCCCCCCCCCCCCCCCCCCCCCCCCCCCCCCCCCCCCCCCCCCCCCCCCCCCCCCCCAGCTCTCATTGAAATATCCAGTTTATTTCCCTTCGGCGACTGAGGATTCATGGAATTAGTCACCACAATATCCTCTCCCCTGAACCCCCTTTATTCTCGTTTTCGCTAAACTGCCACATCGCCTCCCCCCACCCCCCAATCCTGTTGCATAGCTACCAGCTCAGCCCATAAATCACACAGGAAGATGAATGACAGTGATTAGGACAATTCATGGGTCTTCCTCCAGGGACCTGGATGGCATGTTTGTCGTCATAATTATCACATTGCATTTCAATTACAATTACCACCCCCACTAATGTGTGTATCTGGTATGTCGGGGGGGCACTTTCGTCTCAGCACCACACTTAGCAGTCAAATTCAAAAACCAATTTGTGGGAATGCCTGGGTCTATGGCTCCCCCGTCCATGGGCAGCAGGTTCATGCACACCCCCCCCCCCCCCCGCGCATTTCAAAGGGCTGGAGAGAGGGTGTAACGGTGTGTCCACACTGTGGTGGTGTGGGATGAGGAGCGGGGGAGGGAGTTCGCAGCGGAATGGAAAAAGGAAAAGGGCAATGGTGGAAAGGAAGAGGAAAGGAGCAGGAAGGGTGAGATGGGGGGGGGGCGCAGGGTGTCACATCCTGTGAACACTCACTTTCTTATTCCTGTGCCTGTGAGCTTCAGCTGGGGCGCAAATTGCAAAGTATTGAGTGTTAAGCTGTTGGGCAAAGTTGACTACAGTGACGGAGGACGTGTCAAAGGGCAGCACCTGCTTTTCTCAGGCCTTTATCTCACCCTTGTTTTTAATTTCCGGTCTATTAACCTAACAAATAGATTTACATCTATGTCTAATATCCAGGTTTTTATCTCATACCGTATGATGATGATGATACTGTCAGTTCCATCATTGCTGCTGCTAATAATAGTAATAATAATAATAATAATAATAATAATAATAATAATAATAAATTAAAAGAATACATTAAAAAATATTAAATCTCTTGTGGACTAACAAATTTCCCATTTCCATCCCATTTCCAAATTTCCCTAACAAAATTCCCATTTCCATCCTTTGCCTCTAAACAGGAATATTTGTGAAAAGAAAGCATTATAATAGTTGAACCTTAGTCCAGGTCCCTGAATTGCACGTGATGGTACAAGTGGGGTGTGTCACTACTGCATGCAGCAGAGGGTGAGGGGGGAATTGAGATTTCCTGAAAATATTCCTGCTTTTGGTTACCAGAGTCTCTGACACGTGCCTAACCCTCTGTTTCAGAGTGTGTCGAGCATCCTGTGTTTTACTGAACTCGGCCCAGGCCGGTGGCGCAGGCCATGTGTGTGCATGCATGCGTGTTTGTGTGTGTGTGCGCACACAGGAGGAAAGGAGAGGCTCACCCCAGGCGCTGTGTGGAAGACTAGTGATTTTGTTGTGATACTGCACGAGACAACAAATCCCAGTCTGCCGCCCAGCACGGGGCAAAGGTCAGCCCACCGGCACCCACAAGCACCACATCAGGGCTGGCAGAGGTCCCCTGGTTTCCACTTGGATTACTGGTCTAAGAATGAATTTGTGTTGAGAAATTTCTGGATGCTTGTGACTATACATGTGCAATTGCTGTAAATTAAATGGTGATTTGTGATCCTGTCACATTTTTCTTCTGTGAATAAACGATTATGAAGCATATTAAATTAAAGGTTGATTATAGACACTGATGATGACAGATTTGTGCTGTGTGGAGGTTTTTAAAATAAAGTAAACACCTTTGTTGTCTGTGCTAGTGGTGACTCATTTAATTCATACATTATGGGGTGATAATTTAATATAATTTAATCATTTGTTTTATTTCTCACACCAGGACCTTAAACATTTATTTATTTATGAAAATCATTCAAATGCATCATATAAAGTTTCATAAAGGCCTGTAAATATGTGTATACAAAGCAATGTACTTGTGGACAAAAACCATTTTAAAATATATCAAGAGCTTTTTAATTAATGTACAGTAAATATTCATATCATATTTAGACATTCGTTACAAGGAATTATCTGTATAAAGAGCCCATATCCATACAGACCTAGCTAAAGATTAGCGAGCTCAATACGACCCTGCATTGCGCAAGTTGTTTCAGAAATGTATATAGGCAGTCTGTTCACTAAATATCTGATTAAATTTAAATTAAAACTAAATCAAAAAAACTATGTGCAAGTTGGAGGGGGACGGTGTTTAAAATACAAGAAAGACTGATAGCATTATTTCCAGTTTATACGGTTAAATCAAATTAGGCACCTGCCGCAACATTTGGTCGGGGTTTGATAACGGTTGCTACTTTTTACAAGGTTATGGGCATTAAGGTCATATTGTGAAAAGGATGCTATTAATTGTTAATTGTCTACATAACATCATCAACTAAACCTCTTTCTTTAACTTTTGAGTTATTCCATGAATTCAGGTAATTCATTGCGTAGCTTGCTTGAAACAAACAATACTCAGGTTCCCATAACTCGCCCCTGCAGCGTTCGCCTGATTTAGCACCGCGCCATGTGTAACGGGATATGTAGTTTAATAAGGAAAACAAGCTGGTAGATTGAATTAGGCAGACATCATTTCCCAGTACACCCCAAGAGTATTTCCGGTGGCCTGCAAAGTAACTCTACTGCAATGCTTTCTGGGAAATGTCGTTAATGCAAAACCCAGTGTTATTTATCTCTAAGGCGCATTAGTTTGTAAAAGACTACAATATTAGTGATGCCTAGCGCATAAAGTAAACAGAGAACTGTCAAACCGCAAAGTCGCCATTTTAACTGTAGCCTTAAAATGGCTGAAAAATGCAAGGGAGAGGCAAGAACACGGACAAGGTTTTGTTTTTAAGTTGAAACAGACTGCCGTTTAGTATTTATTGTAAGGTTAAATGGCTAAGGGAAGAGCGGGGCGTAAGTAAAATGGATGTTAAAACTGCGGTTTTTAACGCGGCTAGAGATGGGAAGCTGAAACTTATACAGAAGTTGCTGAGCAACAAAAGTCCGGAGGAGTTGGAAGCGCTTGCGGAGGAGAAGACGCAGGGAGGCACCCCGCTCCTCATCGCTTCCCGGTACGGTCACCTAGAGGTGGTGGAATATCTCCTCGAGCACTGTAAGGCTAATGTAGAGCTCGGCGGCTCCGTTAACTTTGATGGCGAAACGATTGAGGGAGCGCCCCCTTTGTGGGCGGCTTCAGCCGCGGGTCACCTGCCCGTGGTACGAACGCTGCTGAAGCACGGCGCTTCGGTAAACAACACCACGCTGACTAACTCCACACCGCTGCGTGCAGCCTGCTTCGATGGCCACCTAGAGATTGTCCGCTACCTGGTGGAACACCGCGCCGACATGGAGGTGGCTAACCGGCACGGCCACACTTGCTTGATGATCTCTTGCTACAAGGGCCACAAGGAGATTGCCAAGTTCCTGCTGGAGCGGGGTGCGGATGTCAACCGCAAGAGTGTAAAGGGCAACACTGCGCTGCACGACTGTGCAGAGTCTGGAAGCCTGGACATCATGAAGATGCTGCTGAAATGCAATGCACGCATGGAGCGTGATGGTTATGGAATGACCCCGCTGCTGGCAGCCAGCGTGACAGGCCACACCAATATCGTGGAATACCTGGTGCACCAGCCACGCTCCACCAGGGAGGAGCGCGTTGACGCCCTTGAGCTGCTGGGTGCCACCTTCGTGGACAAGAAGCGAGACCTACTGGGCGCCATGCGCTACTGGCGTCGTGCCATGGAGCTGCGACAGCCGGGCGACCGTGCTGGGGCCTTGCTCAAGCCACCGCAGGGGCCCCCGGTGCCCGCGTATGACTGCGCTCGGGAAGTGAATAGCCTGGAGGAGCTGGAGGCGCTCATCACTGACCCCGATGAGATGCGCATGCAAGCCCTGCTGGTTCGCGAGCGCATCTTGGGCCCCTCACACCCAGACACCTCTTACTACATCCGGTACCGCGGTGCCGTTTACGCCGACTCTGGCAACTTTGAGCGCTGCATCAGTTTATGGAAGTATGCGCTGGACATGCAGCAAAGCAACTTGGACCCACTGAGCCCCATGACAGCCAGCAGCTTCCTGTCCTTTGCAGAGCTTTTCTCCTTCGTGCTCCAGGACCGTGCCAAGGGCACTCTGTCCACGCGGGTGACCTTTCATGACCTGATGGGTGTGCTGAGCAAGAGTGTGCGCGAGGTGGAGCGGGCAGTGGCGCAGCGTGATGGCGCCCCTGAGGCACCACAGTTCACCAAGGCGCTAGCCATCATCCTGCACCTCATCTACCTGCTGGAGAAGCTGGACTGCACAGCCGAGCAAGAGCACCACAAGAAGCAGACCGTCTACCAGCTGCTCAAGCTGAACCCCCGGGCCCGAAACGGCTACAGCCCATTGCACATGGCTGTCGACAAGGAGACCACAGCAGTGGGCCGCTACCCGGTGGGCCGCTTCCCGTCACTGCCGGTGGCCAGCCTGCTGCTGGAGTGTGGAGCTGACGTGGACTCGCGGGACTGCGACAACAACACGCCACTGCACGTGGCAGCTGCTAACGGCTGCCCGGATATCATGAGTGTGCTGGTGCGGGCTGGCGCCCACTTTGACGCCACCAACGCGCAGCGCAAGGCTGCCTACGAGCTGCTGGATGAGCGCAGCGCAGGCCGGCACGCGCTGCACCCCCTCAACTACGTCACCCTGCAGTGCCTGGCGGCCCGAGCCATCGAGAGGCACAGACTTCCGTACAAGGGGCTCATCTCCGAAGAGATGGAGGCCTTCATCGAGCTGCACTGACCCTCTAACACAACCCTAAACCTCCATCTTTCCCATCCTCGCTCTGCCATCCCCCCCAAGCTTAGACCAAATCAAAGCAATAACCCCACTAATCAAAAATGATAAACCTACCCTCACTGGTTTCCTTTCTTTGTAGACTTTTTAAAAAGAGATTTTAAAACAGAAACCTTGAAACGTCAGTTTGGGTTTTTTGCTCTTATCAAGTGGGTCAATACTTCTGATTTGATTTAAGCTGCCGTGATACCTTCTTCTCTTGCTTTCTGTTCTTCATGAGCACGGAAAACGAAGCTTTTGACCCTGTTCCATCTATCCTGCACCAGATGGGGCAGCTTGATTTGCAGGTAGTGACAGGTAGTAAATAGGGATGGGGCAACAGGGGAGTGACCCCTGGGGAATTGTGCACTTTGATAAACGCATGTGATATGGCATTCGGAGTGGGTGGTTCATTTGTTTGCTATCGCTCCTGTACCAAGTTGGTCCATCAGCTTCTATGGGCTAAATCAGTTGAGCTCTCTGACCATCGGCTACCCTTTAATTGATGAATCGCGGAACTAGAGGAGAGCAGGATACGGTGCCAAAACGCCGCCGGGTGTGTCCTCTCTCTGGGCGGCGACCATTTGAGACCCTCTGAGTGGTGCGGTCGCTCGGCCCCAAGGATCCCTGGTTCAAGCTCCTTCTCGGAGCATCAGGAACCCTTCTACCCTCGACATGGGGCTTTTACTCAACATCCCGGAATGAGTTTGGGCGACCCTGCCCAAGCCGTACAGGTAAACCAGCATCTGGACAGTGGCGAGAGACACGATCTTACAGTATTTGACTTGGTTAAAGTGGTGGATTTATTTAATCTTATCTTGGATAGCCTTCTACAAGGAGAATTACAAGGAACTGGGTGAAACTGGTATTGAAACCCTCAGATGATGGCAGTAATTTAATGAGTCTGTAAAAGTTTACTTCAATGTCAGCATTTATAGGAATGTACACTTTTATTGAACGGGCGGCTGTCCATCCATTTGCTGATGGATTGCAGAATTGGATAATGTACTATATTTGCCTTTTAGTCTTATTTTTATGCATTTTAAGATACGTTTTGTTTTTTTCCCCCCCCCCATTGTTTAAATCAACCTTATTTAAAGCACTTTGAAAAACAGTAGGACTTTATTTTGCCTCCAGACCATGGACTCTAACTCAGAGTTACCCGTTTAACAGACTGATTGATGACACCTTATGGTCAAAAAATACGTTTGAGGTGCCTGAATAAAATTCAGAATCCAGTGATGTGTTTGTGTTGTCATTGCAAATGCATGAGCAGACGCAGGACGGCGGGAATCCGGACGCCTTGTTCCATTTAAACCCGACGCACGGGAACATCACCTTGGAAACGGAACAACACATATCAGACATAGTGAGAGTTGAGGAGGGGTCACCTAGGGTAGCGTTTAACAGGGAGGAGGGCCCCGGAATCAAAGGCTGATGAGAAAAACTTAATTTTTCTTTGATAATCAGAGTTTACCGTAATGCTTCTAAAATAAGGTAATTTTAATAACTAAGGTATAATATTTATACATGAGGAGTAACGCAGCAATAACCCATATACATGCAGAAGGGAGGAAGCTGGAGCTGCTAGCCTGGGTCAGATGTGGGTGATTGTTCCACATGTGGTCCAGGAGGAAGTATCTTGACACATCTGGAGCCATCAGCCAAGAACCAGCGGCTAATATAAATGGCTATGTCAGCAGCACAGCCCTTTTTTTGTAGCTGACTGGAGATCAGCAGGTTCTCTGATGGGATCAGTGAAGTGAAGTGAGGTGGGGGGGGAGGGGGAATTTTGTCATTTACTGCCCCCTCTGCCATCACTGGCTGAAATTTATTATGACCTGTATTTCTGGACAGTTTAATGACCTCAGTCTTCAGCTTCTCCTGTCTCCCCACTGCCAAAGGAATCATTTTCTGGCTGTGTCACTGTTAGGAACAGGGCTGTAATGGCATGGTGTGATGAAGGGGCGCGAGCCTGACAACTGCTGTTATTCATAGCGCCTGGGCTGCTCGTGCCCTTTTTATAGACATGGAAAAACAGGAGTAATGAAAGTGAAGCGTTCCAGTCCTGGGGGCTGCCCAAGCGGATGGGCTGCGAAATAGGACTCCCTGTCCTCTCACGTCTTCTGAACAAACATGCAGGAGGAGCTAAACCGATAGAAAAACACAAGCGTGGCTTTAATCCACACCTCTGCAGCGCAGCTTCAGATTCGCCGGGTAACACGTTGCGTTCATGTTTAAAAAAAGAAAGTTGGCCGCCGACACCCCGAGTCAGCTGCCCTGGGAGCACACAGGCGCCTCTTCTGTGTCCTAACTATAGCTCGGATGTTTAAAGACCAATACGTTAGCATCCGCGACAGCGAACACAACACGCTGCTGATCGCTGCTGGCGGCACTGACATTTTTACCATTTCCGTCCACGCCTTTTTTTGCCCCTTTTTGGCATTAGCCGGGCATTAAGGCCAATCGCCGTATGTCTGTGTGACTCGATCAGCCAAATTGGCGAATCCTGCAGTAACATCTTAGACAGCGACGCGCCTCCATGGCCGACCTGTTGGCAGGTCACAAGTTTAATTGTCAATCAGCACCGTGGTCTCCCTCTGGCCTGTTTCTGCTTCTCGTTCCTTCGATTGCCAGCATTTGTCTCAAAATGTGGTTGCATGTTTTAAAAATAACATAAAATTGAACCAAAGTAAAAAAACTTTTGAATGTGGAACCTACCAAAAATCGGACATTACCCAATGACAGTAATTCTGTAAAATTGTGAGTTGTTAAGACCTTTAAACTAATTTAACACTGGTCAAGGGTGGTTTGCGTGATCAGTCTAATTGAAGCTCAAACACAGTAAGTATATTTATGATTGTCTTAATGATTGCGGGGAAATCTGATCATGTCCGGTACTAAGAGCAGTTATCTATGTGAACGTGGTTCCAGGTTTATCTGGAGAGATGTCGTCATGATTCCTTCGCAGGCTCTGAAGGAAACGCAAGGCTTCAGACGCTGATTATTCAGCCAAGCAACATGCTAAGGAACAAAGCAGCCTGCAAATGTCATGTTGATAGAACCGAGAAACAGATTCAATTGTGATAACGCGACAAAATCATATGATACTTAATAACCAGCCTGCCATTATGAATAAATGCAACTAAATTTGAAATATAAGGACGATCTATAAAATTATCTATAAAAGGGTACATGTGTAATTTCACCTCACTTGGACCTGTATTCAGATTTACTGTATGGTATGTTCTTAAAGAATAAACATCTATAAAAATTATATATTGCAGTTTGAATGCACATTGTTAGTGATTCTCATGGGAAATGTATATTCTCTTATCTAAACCCCTCAAACACCGACGCCTTGACAGAATGAATTTTTACTGTTTACTGGTAGAATTGCTACTTTTTGCAGGTCAGGGGTAGAACCAGGCTTCGAAACTCCTGGTGGGCGGGATTATTATGCATTGTCAATCACTGCCTGGTTTAACCCAATGAGACCCCGCAGAGTAATCTATAGGCCTGTCTGTGATTGGCAGCTCGTGATAATCCCACCCCCTGTGGGTTTCAAAGAGACTCCTCTCTTCTCATGAGTTTTTCCTTTAAGCCGAAGAAATGAGGTCTTCTGTGTCCAGGGAGGTATTGGTAATGCTTTTTTCATAAGGTAGTGCCAGTCATGCTGGACATGATTTAGGTGATAATACACTTGAAAAAGAAGAGAACAGAATTAGGAATTGTAGAAAAACATGTTTTCCTATCGGTTTACTTTCTGCCACCAGATCTACAAAGCCAAAATTACGTCAATGCCATAGTGTCTGATATTTATAGATCAAAGTAGTCATGAAACCATAGGCATCAGTAGGAACAAATCTGCACTTTGATCGATGTTTAACACTGGGTTGATTAAATGCCTTGTCTTTGTGCCTTGTGGTTTCTATTTGCTAATCAATCAGTATGAAGTTGGTGGCAGTCTGAAGGAATTGCATCATAAACAGATGACAAAATCATAGCGCCACTTCCCTGGAATCTGTGCAGCAATATATATTAATTCATCAGCCACTTAGCATGCCAAGTAGCGGTTAGCATGTGGTGTATTATTTGAATTTAGAAATCAAATTAAGCTATTAAATCCTCCATCCATGAAAAACAAGGAAGATTTTACACAGATGAAATATATTAATGATATTATAGTGCTTTCGTGCTATTAGTGAATAATGAAATTGCAGTTTTGTTTTAAGTACGAACAGTTATATATAATAGTAACTAATCTTAATTTCTCTCAAGGCCTCCTCTTGAACAGCAACACTTCAGATTTCGTGATTACACGCGCTCCACTGTTGTAATTTATATAGTTGCCACAACCAACAGGTACAAAGCACATTAGGCTGAAGAAAAATGATGCTGGCTTGCTGCGTGTTGGAAGAACAAGATCATTAAATTGTAACATAAGTCCATGTTCACGAGACAGAGGCGGACTCATGAGAGTCCATTATGGGAGGAGCCATTCCTTATGAATCTTTCTATTTATGAAAAATAAACCATTTGTGTATTTTGAATATCTGAATATATTTTGAATAACTTCCCATTGAATATCGTATTAAATGCCTAGAGTGTTTTTTGCAGGATACGGTAAATGATTTGCTGGAAAATAAACCACAACAAAACAAAGAATATATAAAATAATATCCATTATAATATTAAAAAATGCATTGAATAGCACAGTGGTTCCTCTACTATTCCCACATGTTTTATAGCTGTTTGGTAAGTTGCCGTAAAGTAGACATCTGGTAGACAGAAACGCGGACCAAAGTGGACCAGCAGAGGGCGTTACTGCGACATGTCAGACAGCATAGCCAGCCCGGCTCTTAATTCATGGAGTTTGGTATTACATTACCTTTATTCACTTTTCCACTCCCCCGGACACTCGTAACCTGTAGTATATGTTAGACATGCGCTCCGGTGATTCATTTTCTGTTTTTGGATTATCTACACGGCGCTACCGAGTTTATTGTGATTTTTCAAAAACGATCACAAGCTGCTGCAAAAAACCCAGGCTCTTCACACAAGATAAGAGTTGCATTTACGATCCATCACGAGGGTGTATGTTTGGTCGTGGTGGGGCGACGATTGCTACGAAGGAAAAGTAGCCCTAACTAAACTAAAAATGCATTATTGAGTCTATTTGTAGTCTTTTTGAAATTCTGGTATTTTATATAGAATATTTAAAGCATCTTATCCGTACAGTGCCCAAAGCTTTTTTGACATCAATTTAATTGCCATTGTTTTGGATTTGATCCAAAATGTGATTCGTTACACAGATAAGCATGACATCTTGGTTCATTAAAATGCATCGTAAAAACGGATAAAACTCTGCAGAACGTGTGTTGTGAATGACGCGGTTAAGCACTTGGTATGTGGCTCTGCATCAGTTTTTCTACCCTAAATACGCAATCCTGTCTTCTGCAAATAAACGTGGCCGAAACAATGACTGCACGCCCGAGGGTGCTTCACAAAACGAGGGTGTTTGATCTTGCCAATAAATGTTTATATTAATAACACGTGACGCCATCGGTGACGCTTCTGAATGTCCTAATGACGTGGCTCTGTGAGGAGCGAGCCGCTGATTAACTTGTTTCGAGGTCCCTGACTTCCCGGGGCCCCTGGGGATCCCGTGTGCTGTTCTGTGTTTCCCCTCTCTAGCTTGATGCATGCAAAATACAGGAAAGCCGGCTCCCGTGTGTCCTGATGCACAGCATTGCGTGCTTAATTTGATCGAATGTGCTTTCCATTTTATGCTGCGGTCTTATACTATCAGTTCGCCTGGTTTACTCTGTCTGGTTTAATCTTTTATTTACGCTTTTTTGCTCGTAGGATATGGAGCTTGGAATTTTTCATCTTTTGATGCATGATTATATAAGGAAGCCTTGATTAGCCACTGGTTTCACTTAGGGCTGTTATATAAAAATCAAAGTTCCCTTGATGGTGTTGTGTAGTTGGTTTTTTTATTCGGATGTTGGATGTTTTGTCATGCATTTAATTCTCTTGAATGAGGTAATCAATCTGTTGTGGGCAACTGAGAGTCCGTTACGGAGGCTGCAGAGAGATGCATGCCGTCGTCGACATATCGATCCCTTAACTTCGCCTGTTAGACTTTTTAACTGCATGAAAGGAAAAGCGTTGTGCTATTAATATATCAGCTGGATGTGTCTGAGTTAAATGGCACATGGTTTGTTTATGGTTATGAAGTAGATACGTTACTTGATATTTATCCTCCATGTGTATTATTTCCTAATTATTTATAATTTTAAAATAACACCCAAGTGCGTTGAAACACTAGGTACGGTAAAACTGGAATTCGGTGAAACCCACTGCTTTATGCTTTTCAAGGAAATTCCTTTGTTGACATCTATTTGTCGCAAACCAATAAGTCCTTAATTTTACCCCTCAGCGTTTGTGAATGTAATATAATATAGACAGACTGGTCGCATTATAAGTTATGTCTCAACCATTACTCCCTTTACAGTATATTGTGAATCGAAATGCTGCGACTGTACCTGTAGGGGGCAGCAGCTCGTGTTAAAAATTCATGCTAGCCGCGAAGAACCCTGTGCTCAAGAGCATTTTAATCCAGTTTTGCTCTCATTAAATGCTCCTTGCTCCTAAAGATCATGCACATTCATTTGAAGTTCGCACTGAATGTCAGCTGATGACTACGGTGCTCTCACGGAGAACAAAGAGGCCAGGCGCTAATTGCAGGAGTCACGGCCGGTTTAATGCAGGTAAAGCGGAATGTGAATCACACCCAAAAAACGGGCACAACAGGGTTACGGATAAGAAGCCCCTATTTTATTTTGAAGTACGTTATCCTAGCCAAGGTCGGTGATGCCTATTCAGCCTGCCTTACTATTTATTAACTTGGCATGTTAAATATGCTTTTGTATAATGTGTTTTGTGCCCATTCATAAAAGCAGTGGTCACTGGCAGACACTGGACCGAAACTGGATTGAATCTAGGTTGTCTGATCATTTGGACCCAGTGGACCTTGACCTTGTATTGCTGATGCATTTGAGCCTTGGGGTGAATCACTGGGGACTCTGCTCTAGAATATTGTGTATTTCAGTTCATCTGTCTAGTTTAGTGTTTTACAGATTTAAATTTATTTTACTTCAGTTTTTACTTCATATCTCAGATTTGATTTCCTCTTTTGTATAAATACATGGTTGAAGGCTTCACATGTCTGTTTCCTTCTCTTTATCATGCGATTGCCCAATTTTCCTTGAAAATGTCATTTACGTTATTATAAATGTTCTGCTTTTCATTTTCCAGAGGGAAATAATTGGTGTGAAAATTCTGAAGATAAGCAGCATTTGTGTTTATGTGTTTACTTATTGTAGGAATCTTTTTGAATAAATACAACCTGCTTATTTTCTTCAAGGTGAGGGGGGGGGGACCAGCAGTCTCACAGTGTAGTTCAGCCTTGGAGATTGTGAACTCTGACCCTGGCATTTGAAACATACAAATGTTAACTCCATTCAAGTGATCCATGTGCCTTGTTAATAGGAGTCATTTTTAATGCAAAGCACAACCCAAATCTCATTGTTGCGTGTAGCTGGGACTGCATTGCATATTTTAGAATTCAGCTGCATTTTTCACAAACCACCTGCTCTTTTTTCAGAGCTCCACATCAAGGAGTTAAATGTGTCACACAAACATTATACTACAGTGAAATATTTACCATTCACACCAGTAGGGTTTATGTTCTCCGGAGAATGAGACGGCTCTTCGTCCATTTGTCATCTTGAGTCGCTGTTACAGCTGAAGTGCACGCAGAGCTTAATCAAATTCATGGTTTTGTTTAGGGAGAATGCAAGATGCATCAGTGTGTGCTGAAGTCCTCGTGATTTCTTACGGGTTCTTGCTTAAAGGTTCTTGCCTTTGCACATTATCTGAGGATAATTTAGAACATGCCACACATTTGGGATCCCCCCCCCCCACACACACACACAGATCAGTATGAAGGGCCGTAAACCCCAGCTAGGATGTTTTGAGGGTCATGGCTGAATGAGGACTTAGATTAGATGAGTGATCTCTGTTCACGCTCCTCTGTTGGTGAGACACCTTTATGACTGATGTGTGGGTCTCTCTCTCTCCTCCTCTGTCTGCTGCCCTGGTGCATTTGTGTGTGTGTGTGTGTGTGTGTGTGTGTGTGTGTGTGTGCTGGAGCTGCTCATGCATAAAGAACTCCTTGTGGCACTCGGGGGGGGTTACGTGTCCGCAGCCCCAGTCCAGTGCCACTTGTGACACAGTGCCCACTGTGAAAAGCACTTTGGTTCCTGCCCAACGCGGGGAGTGAGCTGTGTGTGAAGCCCCATAAAAGCAAAAAATCCATTATTTATAGATCAAACATGAATAGGCCCAGCCTGGAAATTCACAGTAAATTACTTTCTCTGCAGTTGGAGAAGTTGTACTAAATACTCATTACCAAGCCAGTTTTTTTAGCTATAAATATTTTTATATTTCTGTAGGACAATATGAAAAGTGACCAGGGCACTTGGAGTGGAGAAATTAATTTTTAAATATGCTTTTTAATGTATGCATTTGTCCAGTTGAAACTTTTTTTCTGTAATTGTTGGCCGAATAAATACTTGTTTAATGAATGTTCGAAATGGCATTTCTTCGTTTAGAGGAGGTTGCTGTCGCACTTTATGCTCACTGCTATGGTATAGACTATTGATTCTGCATCAGCTGCAGAGACTGGGGGCTCTTTGGTATCCAGCCAAATGTAGATGTTTCAGAAATATGTTTTTTCTGCTCCAGTGCTGGCTTTGGCACGTGTGTGGTATTAAAAAGCCTCTGTGATATATTCCTTACTTTCCAACCCCCCATACTTTGCAAACCGGTCTTTGACACGAGGTGGCTTTTCAATGACTCTTAGACTCTTTACCACTTGGTAGCGTGGTCAGTGGCAGTTAAGACAATGGACTAAAAACCTGAAGGTTGCTTGGTCAAATCCCAGCAGGGGGCCTGCAGGATTAACTTTGATCGACTTTAATTGCTCTGGTAAAATACCCATTATAAATAGATACAATTAAGTCTCTCTGGGTAAAAATGTCTACTAAGAAACTAAATATAACTAAATCTTTGATGACCCCAGTTTAACTCTCTTCACAGCTCCCCTGTGGATTAAACACTAAGGTGACAGGTAAGGGGTTGATAATGAAGAGATGGTCTTTCTTTTCTTGACAATGAGGAGGAGATATTCTGAGCCAGGCTGCTATAGAGGGAATTCGGTTGGCCTTTAGCTAAATAAAAAGCAGGAATGAGGTTTGACTCTTGATGTGTGCATTGGTATTAAATTTAATCAGCATCGACAAAGACATTACACACCACACAACCAAGATTTTATGAAACACTGCAGAGCAGCTCTTTATTTGACTTGCGAACAGAATGTGAACAGTAAAAAAAAAAAAAAAAACTAAACTAATTTTAAGAGAGAACAAGAACAGTCAGCCACAGATTTCGGCCGTCTTCACAGGCTGTCGATGGAATTCACGTCAGGCGCCTGATTGTCATGTGAATGCATGCCTGCAAACATAAAAGGATGATGGAAGTTACACCATATTACCATGACCTGTTCACCCCAGGGAAAATTACCTCTGATTAGTACAGTGGAAATCTCAAGCATGAGAATAAAATCATACTTTAGTTTAATGTGTATTTAATATAAACTAATCAGTATTCCATATATTCCAGTCTTTTATCAGTATATTGGATTACCTGTGCCATATATGCAGATAATCAAAGCATTTAGCAACGTATATCCATACCATTTATTTGTAAAAGTCAAATTTAAGGATGTATTAGATTTGTGAACTAATATTTAATTGGGGGGGTCTCATACCTAGTTTTAAAGAAACAACCTTAAGGAAAGGGCAGTGTTTGCAATTGTAATGCACCAAATACTTTCTAACTGGGAGTCTTTAAGTAAAAGATCATCCTCTGAATTCCTAGAGGTCATGACCACTGAGGCCCAAGTCGTCAGGAGGTTTGTGTGTCACTCCTGAATGTCACCTTAGAAGCGGGCCACTTCGTTCGGGTTCACTTTAAGGACACTTGTGTGTTCAGTCTCAGAGGCGGGCCCTACCCGTCCTCCTCTCCCTGTCCTTGAGGAGTCCTGTGAAGGGGAGGTGTTGCACTGCCTGCTCCTGCTGAACGCTCACGTGGGGCATTAAGGGAGGGGGGAACAGTGGGACTCTACACTCCTAAGCGGAGAAGGGAAGAGCAGCATCAGAATGCGAAGTGACTGAAGTGGTCAAAGCCCCGGAGAATCCGCATGGCAGAGAGACGGCTGTCGCAATGACCCCACGGCAAAGACGAATGTGCAAATAATGCGAGTAAGGAAATATTTGTTGTTTAATGTAACCGCAACAAATAATACAAGTAACATTATATATAATATATTATATATAATGACAATTAAATACATAACCTAACAAAGCCGTAGGGCTGTAAGGATAAATATCTGGCCACAGGTGAAACATGAAGTTTTGCCGCTAGTCACCTGAGACAGTGGGGGGGCATGGTTAATTTCCAACCCAGGAAGGAGAAGCTGTCAGAGTTAATGCATTATTATTATTTCTTGCTTCATGTTCATTTTAGTTCTGTTAATTTCAAAACACTAGTGGGAGAGTATTATGAGCAAAGATTGTAATAGAAGTTCATTTCTGTACTGAATTTGCATACATTTTTCGTGGTAGTTCAATATGATTGTATATGAAATTAATCTGTTTAAAAATTTATCTCAGCTTAATATAATGTAGACTAATACAGGGATTCCCAACCCCCAGGCCACTGAACTTTGGAGGTTTGGAGGAGGGGGGTGGTTAATTTTCAAATGAACTATACATTTTTAAGCAATGTGTTTTAACCCTCCTGATCTCTAACCTTTTTTTGAGAGCCATTTTTGTAAGGAAAATTATGGCTATCGAGTCGGGACAATACATTTTGCCGACCGGGGGGGCGCATACAATGTGCGTGATCGATCGACTAGGAATGCCTAATGGGTTGACCGGCCCTTAATTTACATGTATTTTGTGGTTAAGAACACGGGATCACACAGCAAATGTAGGCAGCGGAAATGACATTGTGCATAACCGCAGAGGTGGAATGTTCAGATCCAGAAAGTACAAATCCAGACCATGTTTCAACCAACCGAGTACTCCGTGACTGTGACTCTTTATGCTCAACTGGTTGGTTGAAACATTAATAACATGATCTGGATTTGTACTCTCTGAACCTGAACTCTTTCCACCTCTGCATAATTGTATAAACGAGGTATAATCCAATATAATCCGCGTGAAATTCCTCGGTTCTATTTAATTAGCCAGTTAGACACCAGATTTGAATCCTCCCAAGTAAGATCTGGATGTAGAGCAATGGCGAATATGTAATATATGTAATCCCAACCAAACAGTTTGTGCGTTTTAAGTGTTTTTTTCAATAGCGGTAAGTCACGATAAAGTGCGTAACAACCTCTGGTGAATATGGCACCCCCGCGGACTGGAAGTGGGGCAGCCCAGGGACGGAGTCTGCTCCGGCTCCGGGCATGTTCAGCAGGAGCGTCTGGCAGGCGTAGGGGTTCCCGTAGTAGGGATACAGCTTCACGGGGATGGGCATGGTGAGTACATCGCCCGGGTACAGGTCCCTCGGAGTAAGTTCCGCAAAGATGTAATCGGCGGGGAACCGAGGCGCTAGGAAATAAAATAAAAAAACAAAGGTAATCCGTGATCATCCAGCCATCCATTTTCTGCTCCCACTTGTCCTGTTCGCGGGTGGCCGGAAACCATCCTGGAAGTAAAAGGTGCAAAGCAAGTAACAACCCAGGATGGGACACCAACCCATCGCAGGACACACTCATATACCATCCACTCCCACATGCACACCTACGGGCAATTTAGTAACTCCAATGAACCTCAGCATGTTTTTGAGGGGGCAGTGACCCGGAATACATGGAGAAAAAAAACACAACGACAAGGGGAAAACATCCACACTCATGGAGTCCAAGCGGAGACTGGAATCCTGGTCCCAGGAGTGTGAGGCAGTAGCGCTAACCGCAGCACCACCGTGCTGCAAAACCGTTTCATTTAACTGGTTGAATAATTAGTTGATTTAATTACATTCATTCAGATTAATAATTTAATCCTTGGTCGATGCCATTTCTTTCCAAACTTACTTCTATTCATTAAGGCACCGTCTTTATTGGGGTGCCACTGGGGGGGCCAGCAGTGCGGATCCTCGGCGTCCGACCCGGTTCCCTGCGCGGCAGCGCCCGCCGGTGTACGCGCCTCTTGTGCCACTTGCCCGGCCGCGTTTCCGTGACTCGCTGTCGGCGGGACTTGCTGGGGCGCATCCTCTGCCTGCGCGCTCACCGGCTCCCCGGGCTCCGCTTCCTCCGCTTGGCATTTCTTGATGCGCCTCTGAAAAGCCATGATCTTGGTCCTCTCCGTGATGAGGGAGCACTTCCAGCAGGCGCAGTGGTGAAACTGGCACTTCCCCGCGTGCCCTTTGAGCTGCACGATGAAGCCGTGGTTCCTGCATCTTGCACACTTGGGGTTGCGGGTGATTTTTCCAGAACTTTGCTGCTTCGCGTGTTTTGGCAATCTAGGCATTTTTTGTTTAAATGTACTTAACTTTGATTATAATATGGCAACGTTTAAGTTAATCCTTTTAAATCGTATTGATAATATCAATGTAATGGTATGACAGTCTGGGGTGGGGTAGATGCAATGTCACGTGATGTTAACCTTGAAACATTTTGACTGTGGGAATTGAGAAAGACCAAAGTTCCCAGGCCAATTGAAAGAACTATTAAATTGTATTTTTTTCATGACGGCCAATGTCAAATTTAAAATTGACGAAAAAATCCGTAATGGAAGCTGATGAAATGACTGTCCCTGGGCTTTGTTATTATATTTTGATCTTTTTTTTGTAACCTGTAATGATGTATTTACTTGCTGCAAATTAAATGCATGTAGTTGCCTCCAAGCGTATACTGCTTATACAAGCTGTCTTCAAATTATCAGAAGACTAATATTAGAGAGAAATCGTTAAAGAAGGACAATCTGTCTTCAGAGGAGCGCGGCGGGTGTCGGATCAGACTAACAGACGGGGCCGTGCTGAGACTTTGCGAAGGGCACGTGCTCGACCAGTAAAATTTTCCGGGGGACGACGACGACCCCCGTCTTCTGTGATCGGGTCCCCTCGGTGCAATTCGAAAAGAGGCACTCAGAAGGGAGGGACTTTCATCAATCGTTCGTGCAAAAGCTTATTAGGAGCTTATTAAGAATTTAGAGACGCCTCAGTTCATTGTCGAAGACGGGATTTAAGGACTTGCAGGTTACGATGTTTGTTTAAAAATGTTAAGCGTGATGATGGGAAGCACTCGGGCAAATCAGCGATTGTTGAGATTTTTTTTTTAATAAAAGTTTATTTTAATTAGATCATAACTTGCTGATACGCACGACCTGGAACAGTGGTCAGTGTCTGCCATAATTAAAATCATCTTAACAGCCATGTGCAGAGAAGGTACAAACACTGCTCTTTGTGCTGGGTGGAACTCTCCACCTGCCTGATTCTCACATCCACATCCATCCAGTATGGTTTTTGTAAAAATGCATTATCTAATGAAAAGATATCCAAACCAAAAAAGCAGATTATGAAAAAATCATGGAAGGATATGATGAAATGGGCCAAATTGTCTTTTCAATAGTAAGGCTTACTTACTGATAACCAAAGTGTATGCAATTATTCTGTGCCACTACCGTATGTAATAAGAAGACGGCACTGTGATGATTGGGGGTCAGTGCGGGAACCGAGATGAATTGTTATCCGTGCAGAATGCAGCTGATGCTGATGTTTCTTTCATTAAATGTACTCAAGCATCAGATGAAGGGTTCAACAGATCGCTGCCCCCTCCGAGTATCGCTGTGGATTTGCAGCCCAAAAGATGTCTCTCCTACATGTGACATTTGGCCATTTGGCTAACCTACAACAGTGAATATGTTATTCCTTTCAAACACAGAAGCCAATTTGACGGTGTTATGCTGTAGTAAAGTACCGTAACAGGGGCAGTTCTGGGAGAGGGGAGTGCCCCCTGACAACATACATTTATATATAGGGCTTTCACATATACAACAGGCGAAACGCAAACGTAAGCACATTTCCTTGAAAGACTTAACGTACAGTAGGTCTATGTAAGATGTATGGTTATATATGTATGGCTTTGTGACTGTTCGTGTTTTCTTAACAAAAAAGATGAATATATATTTTTTTGGAATGTAAATTTATATGGGTGGACTGTCCCTTTAAATTTATTTAATCAGAACCTCCCGAGCAATCGGTATCGGTCTCAGTGTTCGAAATTATCGGTATCGGCCAGATATTTTCTTAAACATATATTATGGGCTGATGAGGTTATTATTGTTATTAATGCAGAATCACTGGCTTTGTACATTTGTACAAAAACCTGAAGGTTTTTAGTTTAATTTGAGTGTTTTATGTTTTATTACGCAAATCTACTCGCTCTAGAAAATAATACCTAATATGAGTTAATTGAGAGGAAAAAACGTACTGCATATACTGAATGCAGTTTTTGGCCCTTTATTTTGCATAAATGGCCAGTTAATATTCAGATCTTATTCCAGCACTGGACTTCACGGGTAGCCTTTCATTTGTTTTGCTTAATTGAGCCTCATTCTCCCACGCCTTATAAGCATTTTATTACAATTTCCCGCCTAACCCGAAAAATCCATTCTGTGCTAGAGATACTGTATGAAATTATTCACGTAACTTGAACGGAACAGACTGGTTCCTGGTGTGTAAATGTAAGCATTTTCATAGAGCGTTACTAATTTAAGCTGTTTTGAATTAATGAATCTGGGAACGTGGTGTCCGGTGTGTCTCCAGTGTAATTTTGAACAATGAGTTTGTGTTTAATTCCTGTTCTGCATTTTCTCTGCGTTTTGTCTTGTGGGACCTGTAATCAGATATGCTGCTTGGAAATTCACCATGGCAAAGTGAAGTAATTATTCTGTACCACCCACGGTCTGTCACTAAGAGATACATCCCATACACACCTCTGTCTAATGAATGCAGACTAAATCGATAATGACACCTCTTCAATAAATTATAGAATGGAAATGGAGTTTGTGACGCTTTATCATTTTCAACCTGAGTTTCTGTTTCTCTTTATTCTGGTATTGAGTTGCCCAGTCACCCATGAACATGTGATGACTTAATTGCCCCCCTGTGCCGTGTGACCCTCAGCCAGCCCCTGATTGGCGGGCCTCTCTGAGGGAGGTGCTTGTGGTCAACATGTTTTTGCACCGTTATGGTCAGTCAGCACCTCAGGTTCAACTAACTCAGGTTCATTAAGGTCAGAAATCTCTGGCAAGGTTAAATACTAAGGTCATTAAATGTTAAAAGTCGTCCCTCTGTCATTTTCTGGAGGGTAATTAAATCTGGCTTTGTCTCTCTGTATGCTGAAGATGGAAATCCTATTCTCTATTTAGTAACGGACTGAAAGTTTTCCTTAAGTCATGAACATTTTGGACCCATGCAATAATCTGCAGATATGGCAGGAGATGTCCTCTTTCAAAATGTCACTTGAAGACCTCTGGTGGCCAAACAGCACATGTCGGTTTCATGAAATAACTTGGCAGATTTAGGTGTCGTCCTTTCCATGGCATTCAGTGTCTTTAGTCTAGGAAATCAGCAGGATGTTTAAAATGACTTTTGCAAAACCTGGCTTCTTCTGCAATCATCCCCACAACAGTGGCTAATTAATTCTTAGGACGGCTGTCATTCGCAGCATCCGGAAATCTGCTGGGTGATGCACCGCTACCATGGCAGCTTAAAAAGTATAAGCCAATGATGGTGCTGGGTTTCTGGTCACGTGACCACCCCCCTTTCTGGGCCTGTGGAGGCCTGAGAATGCGAGTGAGGAGATCTCCCTGATTCAGAATGATCATAAACATGTCTAATTTAGCTTGTGACTAGATTACCACTGCGTGGCTGGCGCTGGTTAAGGGGACTGCTGGTCCGCTGGCTCCTAGTTAGGTTAACTGCTGTGTTGCTGGCTCCTGGTTACGGGGGACTGCCGTGCTACTGGCTTCTGGTTATGGGAGGTGCTGTTCTGTTGGCCACTGGGAGGAGAATATGCTGGAGTGACCTGGGGAGGAAGGAGAGCCAGACACCATGGTAGCCGAACAAAACACCTGGGCTTATCTGCAGACCTGAGGGATTGGTCCAATGGCCCTGGTGGCGCATGGCGGCCGAGCGGCTTTTGGAGAAGCACGCGTGGTGGCGGTAGCTAGCTTCAGCGGGCCGCTACAGCCCCGCTCCACGGGGAACTGGGCCTTTCGGCGGGCGGGTTAAATGAAGGTCTGCCTCTCTGGCCGTGGCAGCACTCCATCACACCGCAGGTGTGTGCCGACCTGCAAATGGAGCCCAGCACTGGCCAGTACAGAGTCATGCGTTTTTTTTTGTGTCTCAAAGTCCTTTTGAGGTCAGGGAGACTGATACTGTATCATGGGCAGGGAGGGTGGGGGGGTGTCCTGCCCTGTATCCCAGCAGTGAATAAAGACCAGGGGGGGTCTAAACCAGCTGCAGGTATCTGAGATCAGAGCTGTGCACTTGGTGTAACATCTCTGAGCGTTTTGCCCGTTCCTTTTCACAGGGTGTTGAAGGTTATGCGCTTTCTCCATCATCCAGGTCCCTCGGGTCGTGTCCGCAAAAACTGGGCCAGGCTGGTGACCTTAGCAGCTCTCTGTCCAGCAGAAACAGTGGCACGGTGCAGACTAAAAGCTGCCTTTTAAAATTTTAATGGCCCCTCCTTTTAGCTGTCCGCCCACGCGCCCGCAGGCTTCTGGTGACACTGGGGCTCCTCCCAGAGTCTGTGGCACATACCCAGGGTGCCCCTTGCATTTTAATGATGGGCAGCGGAGGGCCAGATTGACCGGGTAATAATTCATCAGTCTTTAAGAGGCTGCCCTCCCCTCAGGCGATACCAGGGGTCACTAGTTTCAATTTAAATGCCACAGACAATTTAGGATCTGTAATTTTAACATAAACATGACTAAACATGCAGCCCACAAAAAGACATAATCAATGTCTCCCGGGAATCTTTCAGTTTTTAAGTTGTATTATTAGTGTTTTTTTCATTAGGGTATTGTATTTAGTAGGTGAAGGGTACAAGAGGTTTTTTGTATCCATGGAGACCGTTGCCGAGATGCTCATAGAGGAAGACTTTGACACTGTTACGGCCACGCGGCCGTGAGTCGCGTTCGACGCGGTCTGATAAATGTGCGCCGCTACATCACGGCTCCGCCGCGGCCATGGATCACGGTCAGGGGCTGCCGAGTCCACGGGCATAAAGAATTACAGCCGTTGAAGTTTTTTTTCTTCGTCTCCTGTACTGCTGCTACCTGATGCAGTTTTTATTTGTGTTGAAGTGAAGGCAATTTTCCTGCCTGGGTCACCGCGTTCTGCGTATAGGTCGGTGTGGGCGATTTAAGGGCAGCTGTCATAGAGAAGAATGCAGCCCGTTACGTTTCTGTTCCGCAGGGTTCGAGAGGAGGCTCTTCTTTCTAGTAGAGTCTAAAACGTTTCGCTCATCCATGCACAGGACAGGTGGGACAGCGATTCACACCCACGCTATCTTGAGATATTTTGCCATTTTTAATTGCCGCATTGATCTCCAGTCTTGCTCATTTCTAAAACTGTACTAGTAATTACTGGGTCTGAATGTTTAGCCACACAATGTCTGAATTGCTCCTCCTCTTGAAGAATGCCTCTCTTGGCCTGCACTCCCCTTTCTAGGTGAGATTTGGAGAGACCTGCACATTCGCTAATACATGTAATTTTTATTTGCATTCTTTGTGTCGAGTTGCACGCATTCCTTTAATCCGTCATGAAAGTGCCAGGGTAGGAAAAAGCAAATGCGGCGCAGGGATTGAGTCCCAAACCACTCACACGGTTTTTTGCAGACAGCAGCCCTCAGGTTTTAAAATAAACATATTCAATACAGTTCTGGATTTCGCACCCGGAATTCTCGCCGAGGTCATTCATTGTTCACCTGTTTTTGCGGAGGCAGCTGTATCCAGCGCGGCCGTTTCTCAGTGTCTAGCGACGCACATGCTGAGGGCTTCTCTGCCGTCGCGTCAGTCTAACCTGAGGTCCAGCCTGACACTGATGCTGTCTATGAGGTTCATGTCGATGACAAACATAATCTGGTGAGAAACTCAGCCATTTGCATCATTAACACAACCTGTATGGAAACGTTTTTTAAAAATAGCATAATAATGATCACAACTTTATTTATCCCCGTGAGGAAATTCTTTCTTATGCCTCCCTTCATATAAGCTCTTTATAAGGCAGTCAAATATACAATCCACATTAATTTAGTGTTATTAAACATATATGTCCTTTATTCATGTAAAATGCATGTTAAATTAATGTTTAAACAGTATTACATTTCATGCATAATTCTTTGAATGAACTGTGAAATGAACTTGAAAAGTGGACAGTAGTTTGGCACAACTAGAATGCGTATTTTGAGAAGGAAACAGCCTTTTTGAGTTGATGCATTCACTTTGTGTTCTGAGAGCATAACATGAATTTTCTTATATCTAATTAAACCAACTGAACGTGGAGAGATCATATATGGAAATGTATGTCTTTTGTAAGAATAATTTAAATGCAATATAAATTTTCAAGAAATGTCAAGCAATAAACAAGTATTTCCTACTGGAGCCAATACATACAGTATGTTACCACATATGGTAAAATATAAAGTTTATGTAAAAGTTGTATATTTTCCTGCAGGCTTTTCCCTTGAGCGCCTCACATCTTAAGAGTGACTTTTGGTATAAATGTGGCCATAATCAGTCAAGAAAAAAAACATATAAAAGACATAATGCTTTGTCGTATATGACTGAAATAACAAAAATGCCTTATATGAACCGTGCTGTTTTTTCAGATGATCTACATCATCTATTATTAAAGGTTCTAGATCTTTTATCATTCCAATTCTCCGCGTTAGAAGCCGACCATCATATAATTGACATGGAGCAGTGTTATCACCAGGGTAATATTACGCCTTTAGAGTATAAGTTACACCAAAAATGGGCCGGGGGGGGGGGGGATTTATGTCCTGGGTCGTGC
>JAODKF010000049.1:3682385-3702334 GCA_026779585.1 Mormyrus proboscirostris
AGTGTGATACGCATGGAGGAAGCATCAGTGGCATTTTCTTATAGAGGTGAGAGCTGCATCAAAGCAGAAAGTTGCAGGTTGTAAGTTTCTTAGGACCGATAAAGTGCTGAGCAGCCTGGTTACCTTGCCAGACTCATTGGGGTATATCGGTATTTTTGGGATGATTTCCGGAAGCGCCCAGGAGAGCAGCATTTCTGCATGGAAAGGTCTCTCTCGGAAACTTTATCCGTGTGGCGTTGTCAATCCTGTTTCTGCCAGCAGAGATGATCTGCCAGGCTGCTGGTAACACTGGGCGACTGCGATGGAATCTTTTCTAATGGAGAGAAAATGGCGGGAAAATAGGCTGGTTGACTCAATTAAGTGGGAATGGAATTTCTACGGCTTTTTAGAATCGAGGGAGCCTAATTATTTCAAATTCTCAAGGGACTTGGAATTCAAATTATTCTGGTCTATTTGCTGAATCCTCTATACAAAAGCCATCTAGTCCAAAGTAAAGTTTTCTTGGCCATTATAAAGAAAAGATTGGAAGAACCCAGTCTAGCACGTTGTTCTAATCTTCCTGTTGGTAAATTGCTTTTGGATTTTGTTTTTGCTCTGACTGATCAGTTGCTCCAAACATAATTATTCAGTAATTCTCCTTAGAAAGCTGGACCCGCACAGCTCTTGTCTTTTTTCAAGTGACCACAATGTTTTTCGATGAAGGGAGTAAATTGAGATAAAAGCATCCCTGCAATCTATTTTCAGCAGATGATCTTGCCAGTGGCTCCATGATCAGGTGACTTTAAGGGTATTACTCAATATACATACTTGACCATACTTGTGTTCAAATACCCGTTTTACGTGATCTTCCATTGCCAAAGACCAGTTCTAATAGTAAGAACAGAAATACGGAGGAAGATAAAAATCCCTGGATGCTGGTCCATACCTGTCAAGGTTTGGATCTGAAAAAACAGGGAATTTCTGCGCGATCCTGGGGGGTTGCGATCGGGAAATAAGACGTTTGGTCACTATAATTATAAAATACGGCAAATGTACATGAAAATACTAATACAGGAAGGGAATGAGGGGTGAAATATGGGAGTTTCCCTGGCAAAACGGGATACTTGACAGCTAAGTGCTGGTCTTGCCACGCCCTAAATATCAAGGTTGCATCAATTGCATCGTCACCAAACGTGACCAATCCCATGATTCATTGCACTCCAAGTTTGTTCTTGGGAGGCATGTTAGCAAAGCTACTCTTGCCAAGACCACAAGTACGATCTTTGCATTCTTGACATTGAGAAACGCCCTAAGACTCAGACCTAGAAACGCAAGTCTGCAGATTGACCCTTGACCTCCGTGACCTCACTCCTGCATTTTGGCGATCTTTGTCCATCAGCTACGTTGATCACTAGCCAATGATGTTTCAGCTCTTCTAGTTCATCACACAAGGAGATGTGTTTTTTCATTAGCTGAGCAACAGCACAATCACATCTGCAGCTCTGCGGTTTGCGATGACACGGAGATCTCACCTTTTTTGTGTGTCAGGAGCCTGGGCTTTTCGCTGAAGCCCTCTGCAGCTGAGGCTGGGCTGAACCCAGCAGCATTATCTGGGAGGGGCGTGACTTTCTGCTCCCACTGAGCTGGGCTCTTGCCTCTGCCAAGGCCCGCAGGCCCTCCGCTGAGCCGCCGTTGCTTCTCTGCACTCGCTGTCTTGCATGTATCGAGCCTCAAGCTTCATGAGTCAGTTTCGGAAAGTGCCTCATCCCTGTGCCCTAGAACTGCCAACATCCCGACTCGAGTGACCTCCCCTCCGACCCCAGAGACATGAAATCATAAATTCCATATAAACAAATGCCAGCAAGTTGCTCGCCTATTCCAGCTGCCTCGTTTTAAATCATCTGATGCTTATACGAAGTGACCTACAGTTAGCCCTATATAAGGCATTTAAATTAATTAATTCAGGATGAGTAACTTGAAATAAGTTAAAAAATTCTATATTGTTTACTGCTTCTTAAAGAATGCGTAATTGCACTACTGCATTTCAGTTCACCATTCAGCTTGATACTGAACATCTATATTGCATCTATTATTCCCCATTTTACTTACTTATTTATTCTTATGTTTTACGGTTATCTTAGTTACTCTTATTTACCTTTCATAGCTTTGGTAGGATGCCCACAGACAAGGTTTTATTGTTCATGTACAACGACAATGAAGAGATTCCGTTTCTGTTGTAGGCTGCATCTAGGACTGGATCTGGCCATCTCTGAATAACAAAATCATGCCAGTAGTCGTATGACACACGGTCCCCCCATCTTTAAATCCTTCCCTGCCGGGACAGTGCAGTGACGCCCCGGGCTTTAAAACTTCCCTTTTAATGAGAACTATCTGTAAGTAGATCATTCTGTAGTGCCACCTGCTTGAGCGTGCATGTAAGAAACCCTGGCATATATCTATTATTAATAAAAGCACAGTTTCTGTTTTTCGGTGGGGGGGGAGGGCATTTGGGAGCGTTTCCATAGCTGGTGACTCCGGTTAATGTGAACTTCAGCCAAGGCTAAGAACCTGCAAATGTACCTGATAGACCGTGCCGATGATCGGCTCCAAAGTCAGATCATTGAGCAGGTGAGTGAAACTGGGCACCAAACCGCAATAGAGCCATAGAGTGGGGGTGTGCGCGTGGTACAATCTCTCACCCCACCTGAGACCTCCAAGGGGAATGAGGAGTGGCCACCGCTTCCTCTCTGTCCCGCTCGCAGCCAAGATTGGGTATTAAATTGAAATATACACGGGAAGAATTTAATTTCACTGACATCACATCCTTTTTTAGCATCTCCTCATTTTTAAACCAAATGGATATTAAAACATCATACCTTCCTTTTCCCATCTTGTGACCAGAGGAGAAATCTGTAGGTGATCAAGTTCTTAGTCTACTTAAATTGATAAGGACCCCTCATGAAAAATAGACTTTGGATTAGCCCATATTTCAGAACTACCTTGTACAATGTTTGCCAGCTGGTCCTCGGTGACCCACCGACTGTCCACATTTTTGCTCCCTTAACGGCATATTGTTGACATTGAGCGGTGTGTTATCGTCATGAAGGGAAGGGTTCAAAAACACAGACTGTCTGTGGGTCCCTGAGGACTGGATTAGAAAACACTGGGACTCTCACATACTTTAGCCAGTTGTGGTGCAGAGATCCCAAACACAGGGTAGCGGGATTCGAACAAGTGGCATTTTTATTTATTTTTTAAACTAAACAACTTAGACCTCACACATGCAACCAATTTATCATCACCTCCACCCTAAAGCCCAAAGGACACAAACAACATTGCCGGAAGTGGGTCTCGTATAACCCAAAGCATCCCTACTGTACCCGGCTGACCCCGTTTATGTACTAATGAGGACGGGAGCCTGTGAGATCCAGTGTGGTTTTGTTACCTGAGGTCTGGTGATCGATCACCATGGACGCCGGACCGATCAGCTTAACCCGGCTCCTTCCCCTGAGCCGCCGTCACGATGTTAGCAGGCTGCGGCACTGCCTTGTGTCTGGCTTAGCAGTGATTAACTTTGAAAGGTAATTTAAAGGCTTTCCGCTGTTCTGAAATGGGCCACAGTGCATGAAGGCTTACAAGCTCTTTAAATCGTTAGCAGTGGGAGTCCTGAGGAGGTACTGCCACTATAGTTTAGTTGGATAAATAATTAATTCAGCTGTGTGCTCAGGTAGAAAACAATAATGCGTGTGTGCTGGTTAATGAGGACTGTGATTGGGGAGACCATTTTGTAATGACGGGGAATGGGGTATTTCTGTAAATGCTGGTCTCTTTAAATTCTTTTAAATTACTGGCGCCCCCTTGTGGTGATTTTATCACACTGACCCACAGGTGTAACAGCCTGGGTGTAATGGGTGGGCGTGTCCCACCTGGCTCCCTGTCACATCTGGAAATTCACCCGCTGCAGACACTGTGGAATCTTTATTGGGCATCTCAGCTGTGAATGATAGTCCCAGTGGGATCTCGGATGGCCTGGTGTGTGGGAAGGAATTGCTTTTTGGCTTTTATGGTTGACATAAACCCAGAGGAGTCTCTTTGTGTTCTGTTCAGGGGCAGAGTGGCATTTTTTTCTCTGCCGTCGGCCGTCTCTCAATATTCTGTTGGCCATTTTCTTTGCCATCAGTCATCTGTTGTCATTAATTTCAAAACAAGCTGCTGCATTGTCACTCTTGTCTATAAGCACCTTTATTCTGTGGCAGAGTGGATGAACGCAGGAAAAAAAAAAACCCAAATGACCCATTTTTATTACTTTCTGTGTTACCCTTTGAATATGCCCTAAATATTAAGAAAACGTTTTTCATTTTAATTAAAATGCTTTTCATTTTTCAACCCCGGTTTGAACCAGTATGCTTTTCCATGCAAAAAATGAAATCTAATTTAAGTTAAATAGCATAGCACTAATTTGCACGTGCTTCTCTTTACTGACATCGTTTATTTGCATTAATTGTTTGATACTGAGGGGCGACATGGTGGTGTCATGGGGTTTCCTCCAGGTCGTGGGGTTTCCTCCAGGTACTCTGGTTTCCCCCCACAGTCCAAAGACATGCTGAGGCTGATTGGAGTTAATAAATTGCCCGTAGGTGTGAATGTTAACAGTGTGTGAGTGTGCCCTGCTGGCCCCCTGTCCAGGGTTGTTCCCTACCTCGTGCCCATTGGTTCCGGGATAGGCTCCGGACCCCCCGCAACCCAATAAGATAAAGCGGGTTGGAAAATGAATGAATGAATGAATGAATATTTGTTACTGGGCAGTGTGTAACTGAAGTGTCATTGGACTTGAAGGATCCCTGGTAGCTGCCCTCAAAGACTGTCAAAGTGACAACGCTGGGAGATAAAACATTTGCACTGTGTGCATCATCTGTGTAAATGAAGAGACACCTCTTATATCCGGCAGTTTGTAGCTAGAAGTTGTCAAAAGAGACAGGACAGAAGTGTCAGATGTGCTTGCTAAAGTGCGTGTAATAAAATCCTTTACAGTCAAATGTGACGTTGTCAGAGTCAGAAACTTAAAGTGGATTATTAAGGTTTGAAAGTCTTATGTCAGGGATAGGTTTGTGGGGCCCCACTTACCCCCCCCAGGTGTAGTAGCTGTTGGTGACCAGCAGGGGCCCCCGAAATCACGGGGCCCTCACACAAATACGGGGTTTGAGTAGTGGTAAACACTGCCACGGTTAGAGGTAATATTCAAACAGAAAAAATAATCTACTCTCCTGTTTGCCTGTCATGCAGTGCTGTCACTGTCATTCACCAGGAAGAAATCTGTAATTAAAGCTCACTGGAATACAGAGAGAAAATGGTGGAAAAGTGTGATTATATTAGGCCTTCCTGGTTTTATTACGCAAGAGCAAACAGCAAATGACTGCTAATATGTTCTTTGAACGAAATAAAGGAGAAGATATTTAGTTCGAATTGAATGTCCATTTCCTCTCTTCCTGTCTTTTACTATCAGCCAGACACACAATCAGATAGTGAAATTTCTGGGTTGAATACCCCCAATGAATACCTCAGCTTTTACCTTCTCCTGGTTCTTTGTGGGAAGCCACCAGAGTACAGCTGGTGAGTTATTATCAGACATGACAGGAGACTGTCATGAAATGTTGGTGTTTGTGTCAGGATGACGATGCAGCTCCGAAACACACAGACCGACCGACCTCAGGTGCAGGCGGAGGACAGCCCAGATGGGCGGGGGGGGGGGGGTCCTTTCTTGCAATGCTTTTATACCATGATGCTTTGCAAACCCAGAACTAACAAAGTATCACATGTCTTTCATCACAGCCACACACCTATATCTTTCCATTGATGCTTTTTGAAATTACTCTGCATTGTAATGCAGTTCTGGATTTCTCAGCTGTAATGCAACAGTCCCTGTTTTCGCTCTGTTGTGAATTTCAGTGTGTGGCTTGTTAGGGTTACGGATCACTGTCTTTGTCCAAAAGGTTACGGGTTCGAATCAAATGGACAGCAGAGTTACAGTCTCCCCTCAGTCCCACCCTGTGTTTCCTGGCATAAACTCTGCGTTACTTTTGAACTGAATACCACATAGGTTGCCCACACAAGTGCAGTTTGTTTGATAAGAACTTCCACCTGTCATATTTCATGTTTAGGACTATGCACACAAAGCCATATATCCCATCTGGTGATGCATGGACCCCGTCAATATGAATTTATGACTCCTGCTGAACCGCATTTGTAGCGACCTAACATTCCCTGCAAATGTTAGGCTAAAGGAAGACAGTCGCTAAGGAAAACGGTAGCGGAGAGTAGCGTGTAAAGTAAGAGAAATGTACCTTTGGTGCTTCACCTGAGACACGGATACGATTCTCCAGCGACAGCACTATGCTTAATGAGAGCAAAAATCTCGCATGGAGCATTATGAACTTTCAGTGGCGTTTGAAAGGTGCTCTGATGCGATTGTCGTTATTAATGAGAATGCGCAGCTCCATCTTGATTAAAAGGCAGGCCGCACTTCAAACGCAGGGGTTCCTTAAGATGTTGCATTTAAACTGCCGACTTACTGTTCGCGCTGCGCAGGGTCTCGCATGCTGGGTTCTGCAGTCTGCGACTCTCAGTGACATACTTCTAATATAAAGGGCTTTTCTCATAAGGAATAATTAGCTGATGTACCATAAGATCTGTCTGTAGGATCTACTAGAGGTAAAAGATCAAGCATCCTCTTGGGCAGAGAGAAGCGCCTCTTCAGTAAGTGTCAGTGTCCCATTTTGTACAGAATATTGTACGTGAAACCTGGTCAGGGGCCGCACAAGGATTGCACTGCCTAAAAAAGCTTTTATTTTGTTTCTGGGGCCCTTAGCCCCCCCCTGGGTGTACTGACCATTTGTGGCCAACAGGGGGCCCCCAAACCTTGAGGTCCCCACACGAATGCATGGTTTGATTGGCAGAACACACCGCTGCAGTCTGAGGTCATCTACTCTCCTGTTTGCCTGTCGTTCAGTGCTGCCATGTGTCAGCTGCCACACCGTTGTTTAAAATACACAGCCGTCATGCTACAATCCCAGTAATGCTAATGGTGAGGCTCCTGTGCTCCCATCCCAGCCCCCCCCCCCAGGTTCACAGCCCTCTGGCCTTGTGTGCACGTGGTTTTCGTTTTTCACTACATGTGCATCGTGTAGCAAAAATAATTTCACCAGGAAGAAATCTGTAATTAAAGCTCACTGGAATACAGAGAGAAAATGGTGGAAAAGTGTGATTATATTAGGCTTTCCTGGTTTTATTACGCAAGTGCAAACAGCAAATGACTGCTAATATGTTCTTTGAACTTAGTAAAGGAATACAAACTCAGAAGTGACATATGAATTTTCAAACTGCATTTCAGCTTTGAGGCAGGATGTGACTCAGAGCAGTTTGGAAAGCAGCATTACTCATGAAGAACTAGAGTCACTTGTCTTTTAAAGCCGTGCCCAGTAGGTTTTATGTTCAAATCCCGAGAGGGCTTTTCTGTTTACCCCTTTACTAAGCACTGTGGTTGACCTGTTGATCAGTCTGCAGAGATACAGAAGTCTTCCTGTATGAGGAAATTTAAAAAAAATGCAATAATATGGACACTGGAATTAACAAAGTCCTGAGATCCCAAGTGTGGTGGCATTTGAAAAAATTATAACCCAGTCCAATATTCTTGCGTAGCACTTGCATAGTTTTCCCGCATGTCTGCAATTGCACAAGCTGGCTCTGTCATCACCACATCTGCACTGCTGGCTTTCTTTGGGCTGTGGGTATGTTATATCCCATAATGCACTGTGATTAGGTTTTAAAGTACCTCCAGATGGCTATTTGTATTGATCGCTTAGGTTGCTGCACTTACACACTGAGATAATATTTCATCGTTCATAAAATGTAATGTACTGCCAATTAATGTTGAGAATTAATCCAGCCGTTACTGGTGGAAATGTTCGTGGTTCTGGGACGCGTTTGAGGGTCCGGCTGCGGGTTCATCTCTTTCCTTGAACAGGTGGGATGCTACTCTGGGTGGGGTTGCCACTAAGGGATGCTGGGAAGGAGGAAGCCTATTTCCTGTGCACTGTCCCCAGTATGTACAAATAGGCCACACCCCAGAGTGCCCTCCTGCCTTGTCTTCTGTCCCAGTGTCCCACTGTCTGACACACGATGGCCAAATTTGTTTCATTCATATTTATAGTACATTCACTCCTTGTTAATGGATGTGGTCATAGCAGAATTGTGTGGTGTGCTGAATGTATGCGTTTTGGACATGATACGGCAGAATGAGACAGCAAGTTATATAGAAAAAACAGCAGTTTATATAGGTTTACGATTTACTTCTGGAAAAAGGTACCTTTCTTGGTTCTAGAGAGTCTGCCCAGCTCATTCTAATGATGAGATTTTTCTACACAGGTAAATCAAACGCTGTGAACTGGGATGGGTGGGTCTGCTGTGGATCATCAATCATGGGCTTGTGTTTGTTTGTCTTTGTTATTTAATTGACTAGTTCTCCTTGTCAGGCGTGTCAGGTACCTGCACAAACCCATCCAGTCACTTCAGTCCTTGAGTCTTGTCTGGTTAAGTAAATATACATTAAACAGCACAATTTCGTTTGTTTGAGTTCTTTGTTTCAGTGGCAGTGTAAGGAACCTGGCCATTTTTAATGGTTTTAATGGTAGTATTATAATTGATTCTTTTTAAAAATATAAAGTTGTTGAAAGAGGTGTCGTGTATGTGATTTCAAAAGCTAATTTGTGTGGAATCGCGTTGACATTATTTGAATTGATACTGCTGAATGGTTCTTCAGATCAAAACAATGCACCGTTTTTTCCATAATCCACGTTCCATGACTACAGGTTGTATCTTCTATTTATGGGCTTGAGTTATTAATTGGGTTTTTTTTGGGGTCCTATTCCCCCTGTTGGTGCCGTCTGATTGGTCGGACAGATTTTTATGTAGCGGGAGATTATGTGCAGCCTAGGCGCAATGCCATTAAATGTACTGATTATGCTGTTGGAATGGTTGTAGCCTACATTTGGCTGCCTACAGGCCTTACAGACACAATTACTGCTTCTGTAATGCCTGGTGATTTAGATTGTTAAATGGCTGATTATTACTCAGAGATGGATTCTCCTACAAAAACTGTGATTAATCTGCAATGCCATCATTTATATTCGCCGAATAGAGCATAAAGGATTTTTAAGATTCGGGCTATTGATGCGTCAGCCCTTTGTCTGCGGAGGGCTACAGAGAGGACACTCAGATCTGTGATCTTCCCCAGAACCTTTTGGCCACAGATCTGTGTGTGAAGATTCTGCTGTCGCTGCCAGTAAGACTAAGACTTTGTACACCAATCCCTTGAATCATTTAATAATTTGGTTCAATGTGTCATGAGTGGGACCCCCTCCTACCTCCCATTGTAACTCACCCACGTAGTTGGTGTAATTCCCATGATGTACCCCTAGGGGGCAGAGGGTGCTGGGGGCAATGGGATGAGCAGGACAATGGATGCATTCGCAACAGAACTACAACCAAACGGAAAAAGTTCCATCCCAGAGAGCAAACGTATTGTGAGGACTCTCTTGGGATGATTGGCAGGCACATGACTACATCACTATTGAATCACAATCAGATGTAGACATTCTGATTATGTCTGGGAAGAAAATGTAATTCTAAGTTCTTAGTCTGTTCACATGACAGTGAAATAATAGGATTCATTTTAAAATTAAATTTCTACTTTGATGTAAATTGAATTCAGATGCCTATATTATGGTGGAATGAGGACATGGGCTCATAACCTAGAGGTCAATGGTTCAAATCCCAGGATGTAGATAATTTCATTATTACATTATTACATTATGTATTGTTCTGCTTTGTTATAAAAACGCAGCCGTATGAATGAATGAAATCAGGACAGTGTATAAAAATGCTAGATAAGCAAATAAATCTTTTATTAGTGCTTTTATGTAGAAACAAACATTTTAAATGAACAGGATTACTAATTATGTTTAACCATGTACTACTTTATTCATAAAATTTGCTTTTAGGAAAAATCTAAATGTTCCTTCATATCAGTCCTATTTGCAGCTTTAAAGTACTTTGTAAATCTAATTTTTACGTAGATCTTTTTTTTGTTGTTTTCCCAGCTGTGCTGAATTCAGTACACTGAACCACAGGCAGTTATATGGATAAATCGTAGAACATTTTAAGAATCGTACAGCAAATGCAAAGATGTCAAGTGTTTCAGTCTACATACAGTTTAGCCTCAAACGCTTTTCTAAGCGCAGACATGTTATTGTGCAACAAAAGCCAAGCAAGCGTGAATCCTAGAAGCCTTCAGGCAAAGACACTAAAGACTAAAGCAGGGTTTGTGTAAAAATTCTACCAAGAACCAACTGGGCTGCTTTCATTTTAAATTGCATGCTTTGCGACAGTATCTTCCTTTCAGGTTTCTGAGGCAGTGTCTGTATCACACAGCATATCTATGAGGGGGGGAGGTGGAGTTTAAGAGGTTATTCAGCTCAAATCGTGCTTTGAATTTGAGAGTTTCAAAGACCTTGATGATTTTAAAAGCTTAAGCGGTCAGCTTTCTCAACAGCACAACAAATAAATGTCTTTAAGGTAAACAATGAGAGCTGCAGCTTTGACTGTAGCTTCAGCTATTGTCCAATTTTGCTCCTTATTTTAAAGTTGTGCAACTGAAGGTCTCGCACAGGTTGATCCTGAGCAGGTTGTCTGTCTGCTGATGGCCAGGAAACACCTGTCCCGTCAAAAAGCGCTGCTCCTGTTGTATCTTCTACAGGCATGTGTGTCTGTCAAGGCTGCAACCAGGAAGATGGCGTGAATGGACGATCAGCATGTGTTGAGTCCTCATAAAACTGCACATTCCCCAGCCTCTCCTGCAATGCACATCTAGGCTAAAATAACACATCAAATTATCTGTAAAAACATCTGTATAATTTTGTTATAGTGATGAACTCTTGGATTTCAGAATGAAATGAATAGACAATTATAAAATTTGCCTGACATTTTTGGTAATGTAAAAATCATTGTATCATTCATGATCATTTTGCAGATCTCGGATCGACCTTTTAATTAAACATTACTGGTAGATATTTAATGTATATCTAATAATTTCAAAATTCTCACAGTTAAACAAATGGAACCCCTTCATATTCATACTCTGGTTCTATGGGCCGCGGTCTTATTTGTATGCCTTCAGGGTTCTTGTTTGAACCTGATCCAAACTCGTGTCTCCCACTTCCCCCCCAACCTTACATATCTTCAAGATGATGCAGACACTAATTACAATCTCAGAAAAAGGACACCAATTTGTACCTTTGCTTGTCTCTGGGGCTGTACCCTCAAGTGTCTGGCAATTGTACCTTTAGCTGTAGGTAATTGTAGCTTTCAAGGTACAGAAATTGACTCTGATGATCATTCTTGTACCATTGATGGTACATTAATGTTGTTTGTACCTTGTAGATGTTCCTTGGAGTCCATTTCTGTACTTTAAAAGGTACAATTCCCTACAGCTATAGGGGTACAGCCCCGGTGACAAGCAAAGGTACAGATTGGTACCCTTTTATCTGACAGCGTACTGAATGTCCCAGTACAGTCTAAAGCTCACAGAAAACCAGAATATTCCCATTCTCCTGGTTGAAGGGCACTGCCAAGCACGTGATCCAAAATCAAAGAAGCCCACTTGATTCTTGGCAGAGTGAAATACCCCCCAGCCCCCGTCATTTAATGGCCTTTTACACACTGGACTATTGCTGTTTTCTGCTCCAAGTCAAAATTCTTCTATGTCTGACAAAAAATATCTTCAAAGTAACATAACTACTGTAATATATGACATTTGTGGGGAATTTACTTTTTATAGCAATTTAGACATGTATATATCAACGCTGAATTTATTACAATTTTGTGTGCATCTTGCTGGGCGTCCTCTCCCGTTCAAAGATAACTTGATGCTAAATGCTTCGCGTTACGCTGTATGTATCCTAAGAGAGGTTCATTGGGTAACAGCCATTGAAAATTGATCTGTAATATTACTATTGCTGCTGCCTTCAGATATAAAGTTTGCCTACAGGGTTTACCACAGGTCGAATCCCTTCTGTGCAAACATCAAAGCGTATGAACAGCTCTATTTTCGCGCAAAGCTGACCATGGTTAGACGTAGGGAACTGACATAAGTGATATCTTTTTTTTGCAGATCTTGCATTTATTTTACGACGTGTTCCGCTTTCGTCTCCTGCTCGCTTTACGCGTGATTTCTCTTCTCTTTATTAATATTTTAATTAATTTTCCTTGCTGGACAATTGAAGAGGCGGCCCCGCCCATAAGCGTCGTCGTCACCACTTCAAATTGCTAGTGGGCCGATCGGCGAGGTAACGCAGTCGCGTCGCTGGAGGACGGGAATCGGACTGACTCCGGCTTGTGCTTTAGCTCCGAGATGTGGACCGAAATAGGGAAGGTGATGTTGCTGCATTTATTTCTTGTGGAGCTACACTCCGCCGAAGGTGAGCTGCGTTTACAACTCCAGATAATGTAGAAATGTGTGTGCATGTGTGAGGAGAGATGGTGATGGTGATGTGCGGGATGCGGAGCGATGCACGTTTTTTATCACCCTATAGTAACTGGAGCTGCAGTTTAAACTGCAATTTCGAAAACGCCTTCACGGACAGATATTCCGTGATGGACAGTTCACGTCGATATAGTGAGATGGCTCAATGAAACACGCTTTTTATTTGTGTATGAGGATGCATGGCAGTCCCCGCTAAAAGGGAGCCCTCAGTGTAATAACGGTGTAAGTGTACAGGGGGGGCAGCGTCTGTGTTGTATTCGTTTTCCTGCCTTTAACCCACAGCCCAATGATACCTGTTAATAATGCCAGCGGTAATGTGCCACCCATCGGGATTAAACAATATTTTACATCTGCCTCTTTTGCAAATTTTTGTTTAATAGTTGGTGGCAGAACAAAGTAGGAAAATGCTGTGTAATTGTTTTGTGGCTATTTTGCTTATATTTTAGGTAATTTTATGTTAAGTGATTTTGGAATTTGAACAAAAAATAAATTATTTACCCAGAATTATGTCTGTTGAAGGGTCTACAACGGAATGTGAGACGGGTCAGTTTCAGTGTAAAAACGGAAGGTGTATACCCACGATCTGGAGATGCGATGATGATGACGATTGCTCGGACAGCAGCGACGAAGAGAACTGTCGTAAGTAAGAAACAGAAAGGTTATGATGCACTTGATAAAATGAATATGATGAATGGGCGTGTTTTTAGATGCTCCCTTCGTTATATGGCTGAGGGCGGTATGCATTTGTGCAGTTTCCGTTTAACATTTGCGCATCTCTCCGGTGCGCTTCAGTGCCGGGGACTGTATTGCAGCCTATAGAGAGTTGCTATATTTTTTGTGACGAAATCTCACCGCACAGTGATATTTATTTAAGCACTATGTTTAATTTGTAACAGTATGCTACAAGGAAATGATGTGACGTTAGTTCCCTATAATCCGGATTTGAGCGCATTTATTTGGGTGCATACAGTTGAAACTTTAAATCTGGCAACTATAGTCGCATCTGGCGTTTCAATGATCAGTTCTGTTTAAATCACATATTGAAAGCAAGTACAGGTTTGTTTAAATCACATTAAATGCTGATACATTAATATCCAGATAAAGACAATGGCACCGCTAAGCGTTTTTGTGTGTATTAATAAACGGGGTTAATTAGATGACTGCATGTCATATGTTTAACGCACGAAAGGGGACGATACGAACTACTAGTGAACTTTTGACAATGTACATCAAAAAAAAACAACAAAATCTGTACTTTTACATGGCTTTGTTATAAAAGGTGCATGTTGGGCTTTTTCTCCTGAAGAATGTGGAAATGTCTGTTGTTACTATTAACATTTCTAACATGCTTTATAGTGTGTCCTTATGCATTGCACCGCTAATCCCTGATGATCTTACCCTCCGTATTCATGTCCTGGGCGTTTTGTGATTAATGTGCAGTGCACATGGTCACTGTCAGCAGTGTAGTCACTGCAGTGACCGGACCTCGGTCAGACTTCCGTAAATGTTGAGCGCTCCATCCCTTGTTTGCAGTTACATTGCAGTCATTTCAGGTACGTCGGGTGTCATGCCAGCAGACGAAACACTGTGGCTCTCTGCTTCCCAATGCCCCATCCCCCGGTAACAGATGATGTCTGTCTTGGATATTTTTCGCTCTTCGTAAATCTGGGTAGCATTTTGGGTTACCTCTCCGGCAAATGACCTCTAAAAATGAGTACAATTTCATGAAGGGGGGGTCGGGGGGATTGGGCTCAGTGCCCTGCTCTCTCCAGAGGTGTCAGCTGACAGCTTGTAGATAAATAGAAAAAACTGATGTGTAGACAGTGTCCCTCTTCCCGGCAGTGACGTGTAGGTGGCCTACATTGTTAGAAGGAGGACAAATGACAGTATGTGGAGGCCTGCCAGGTCTCTCATGACTAAGTAAGTTATAGTTAAATTATTTTGGAAAATATGGTACCTCTTCGCCTATGGGCCTTCCGGCCAGCGATGAGCTGTTTAAAATGTCCCACCAATCCTTGCACAAAACAGACACCTGTTTGCCAGAATGTCATCTGCAAAAAATAAAAATAAATGATTGCCTTTATAATGAGCTGCAACTGGAGCGTTGCTGACGCATCGCTCTGCCTCTCCTGCTGGCCCGAGACCTCAGAACTCCACTCAGCAAAACCCCGGGAAGGACAGGCACTGAAACGGCATCAAAACGGAGGCTTTCTGAGGACTCGGTAGCAAAACCGATACACGGTACAAGTGCTTGAATTTAGCCGTAAGCGCAGCGTCCCAGGAGGTCTGCCGCGCCGTCGGGCTTCGAGCAGGAAAACCGGGTCATTGCAATCGTTACTCAGTTATTCACGTAGCGGCATTCGCACAGTGCTCTGAAATCCCTCGTGCGAACTTACACAATAGCGATGGCAGGTTTGATCGATTAAGTTGGTAAAGTGTCGTAATTACGTGCACGGTACGAACTGTTAAGGCACCGCGAGGTATGATTCAAACAGCGAGGCGCGAGACGCATAGGGACGCGCTCATTGAAATGCAGAGCGCGCGCGCGGCGGGGCGTCGCGAGCTTTCGCTGGAGACCGTCCCGTCGCGCGCTCTTTGGCGGGAGTAGATTAATTGTGGCGGCGGGCGTTTACGGGGAAACGGGAGGTGAGTAATCGATGGCAAGTCGATCGAGGCACATTAAGATAATGTTGAAAGGTTTGGGTCTAAAGAGTCCCAGGCTGCTTTTGACTTGAGCTTTAAAAACAATATGGAACATTCCTGTTATGTTGTCTGCCCTACATATTAGATGGACAAGTGAACAACTATGTGCAGCAGTAAATTGATGTATATTGTTCCTAGAAATAGAGCTGAACTGGGAAATTATATTGAAAGTTGTATTTCCAAACAGACTTTCTGTAGCAGACATTCGGTTTAGTTTTCCCCTTAAAAAATGAAATTCTGAGGCACCTATAAAATTCAGACACTGGCAACAGTTAGGTCAGTGAACTCGTGGAAGGTCAGGGGTCTTAATTGTGTTGTGTTTTGATCTTGGCTGGATGAGCAGGTTTGGTTACCAGCGTGGCTGCAGTGGTGAGGATGGGCGGTGCAGCGTGGTCTGGTATCTGTACAGCACAGTGATGGCTGTATCCTTCAGAGAGAAGTGGCCATTTTAGTTTGTATACCCTGCTTCATCTGTTGATGGTGCCTGCGAATTTTTTATTCGCCTCCTTCAACTTCTATTTTGCTTATCTTTGGGTTCTTACTGCACGTGGGTATGGGACACAGAAAATGGAGCAAGAAGTGGACAGCACCCATGGATCACAGCAAAGCAGTAGAACAAACCCCTGGCTCCCCACTTGCATGTATGGAGGCATTCTGGGATAGAGGTCAGAGGAGACTCATGAATATGAAATGACTCTGGATTGATCTATTTTTTTTTTTGCGTTTTGAGTTAAAACTATTCCACAGCAGTGTGTGTCCTTACATAGTCGAGACTTTTTGCTTTGGAACATTACAAGGGTCATTACCCCCGTTTATTTTTATGGAACATTTTTGTTTTGTCCGAGTGCCTTGTCAGTTTTTTGTTCCTCCAGTCTATTGTTACTTGGAAAAAGGGGGTCATCATGTGCCGATACGCATATTCTCAGTGTCGAGACACCAACCTCAGAAGCCAGTTTACCTCCTGATTAGCTCCAGTTGCTCATTAACTTTTCTTGTTATTGGAAACGAATATTAGAGGGAAGTATGGAAGTCTATTAAATATGAATATAGACCAGAGGCTTTTCCAGTTTAGTGGTGGCAGAGTGTAGAACATGCCTCTGGGGACTGGCACTGGCAATGGCTGCTGTTTTCTTGTGGGGAGGGGGGCGGTGGCTCTCCTGCGCCCCCTAGTGTCAAACACAAGAAATGCAGCATTAATGTTTGTGGATGCCAAAGCCCACAGTGTAGTGCACAGCTATCCCATCCCTGATGACACAGCTGTCGGAGCAAGTCCAGATAGAAAAAGCAAGTCCTGGCGATGGAAATCCCTTCTCTTCAACATAACTATAAGTGGGAAGGGCGGTTCCTGAGAAACCATCCTGTTTGTGTACCTGGTACTAAAAGCATATCAGGAATGGTGCCTGGAGACGGCCCATCTTCCACTGCGACAGGAGGCCGCCATGCCCTGTAGTTGCCCCTCAGAGCGATGTGGCAGTAATCTAAGGACAGCAGGAGCTCAGTGGACAGAGCTGTCACATCACCTTTCCCACTCCTGTCCTCTGTCACCTTGCATTGCCTGTCTCTCACTTTGCAGGTGGTGGTTATACCTCAGGTTGCTGTGAGGCTAGCTCAGTTCCTTACGAGGCTGGTCCCACTCTCCGGCAGATGCGTGTTCCTATAGCACATCAGTTAAAGTGTTTAGTTTATGGCGCTGCTTTGTTCTTCGTGTCAAGTGTTTTGTGTTGTCCCCCCTCCCCTCCCCAAGTACCCTTTGTAGGATGATTTTATTATTCATCGATTCTGTTTGCAGTCTTTTCCATATTATCAGTCTGCCTTTTATGATCAATCATTATCTATAGTTAATTAATATCCTGAGACCGGGACTGGTAAAGTGGCTGAAAGATGGATGGAAGGATTGATGTTAATAATAAATGAAGCAAAGTTTAAATTTGTACATTAAATCTTACATTTGTGACACGTCTAATGATGTTTACAGTATATGGGGGGGAAATGGCTGAGACTTTTTATGTGGAAGAAAAACAGGCATTCAGAAAAAGCAAGATGTTGTGAGACATGGGGTCAGGGGGAGCAGTAATCCTTAGAAACCTGAAAGGGGGGATCTGAAAGAGGGCTGGTGGCTGTGAGGGCCAGTGAGAATAAGCAGACCATTTGCCTTCCTCTTGGTGTTATGCCTGAGGTTTTGTTTTGTGTGTTTACCTGTTAACTTGGTTTATGTGAGCTGGCTGTCTTCAGGGGTTTCCCTCCTGGTCTCTCTACAGGTACAACAGAATTTAGTCTTGCACTTCTGTGAAACATACGCACGCATTTATACAAGCGAGAACAAATGTTGGGGTCAGAGTGCTGGGCCAGCCATTTATCTGGCAATTCTGGGGCAGTTTTTGAGGTTAAAGGCCTCACTCAATTACTCCTACACAGGATTTGGACCGGCGAACTTCTAGATACAGTCACAGACTACTAACCCCCTCTGTGCAAGTTTCCAGAGCTTGAAATTGTTATCAGGATGCTCATTTTGTGTATTTGCTTTTATCCGATCATTAGTTATCATGGGAGGTGAAAGGTTTACTGTTTTAAAGAATCTGAGATTGGGGAGGAGGGGGGAGTGACCAAAATGGAATTAGTAGCAAACAGAAGTTTAGCAGAAGTTTGGTGTATGTATATATGTCTGTGTGCACATGTCACTAAAGGGATTGTAAAGAACAAGCGCACTGCAGAGTGGCATTTGGGCTGGTTCATTGGACCGAACAAGGTACTTACACTCAATTTCTTATGAATGTGTTCAACTGAAGGAATGAACTGTCCCCCCTCGCGGCCCTGCTTAAGGGGGTGTCTTTCAAGTAAACGGCTGTCTGCTGTGGGCACAAACGGCCCGTTTAGCGGGTTGACTGCTGTGTTGTATCGGGTCTGAGAATGGGAGCCGGGCCCTTTTCATGATCTGCACTCTCATCTCGAGCTTCGCCACGTAGCTGCTGACCCGTGTGACGGGATCTGCACGCCTCTCCCATACAGGCTTCTTGTTAGCTTCCTTTTAGGAGTTGATTTGAGCTCTTTGAGGGCTGTAAATCCTTGCATGGGACCTCAGCCCAGTCATGGCTGCCGGTCGCTTCAAGGCAATGCTTTGAGGTTCCCAAACTCTACCAGGTCTCCATGGAAGTCTGAATGGAGTGAATGGAGTCTTTTGTCTACGGTTGAGAGGACCCTGAGCTTTGGCGTCTTTGGTGCGAGTCACTAATGTGCCTCCAGGGTCACGCATCACCCCCTCCTGCTCCCCGCCTCTGTACAGCCCAGCCAAGCTGCCCCCTCCCTCCTACGGTCTGCTTTCAAACAACATCCTGGAGTAGCTTTGTTCCTCTTCTGCAGCCTCCACTCAATGAGCCCAGGGGACATCTTTCAGTTGCTTCATTGTATTCCACCATCCCAGGCTGATTCCTGCCTGCGAGCACCTGAATGGCAAGGTGGAAGGTCTACTTGTGTAGGAACTTGGTATGAACCTACACGGACAGTTGATATTAGGATATTCTCCCCGGATAGTCCTGTGGACAGAGTTTGGATTTATGTTCTTTGTGCTGTAAATGTTGTGACGTGATGTGCAAAATAGGGGAAGTTAAACATGCATTGAGATGTAATACTTCTTGTAGATGTGTGTGTGTATGTGTGTGTATATGTGGGATTCTAAAGGCTAAATAAATTGAGAACGAGCCCTGTCTCTGATGGGTGTTCCACTTTTGTGATCCAAAATGGTTCTTCTTCTTTTGAATTCTTGTTTATACTATTTACACAAGAAATAAAATGAATAAATCTGCCCTAGAACAGATAAATCTATCCAGAGATTTGGCTAAATAAACCGCCGACTTATTTTTCACATTACTCAATGCAGTACAACAGCGAAATCACTAGTCCCTTATGTTGTGCATGTTAATCAGGATATTTTGCGGTATATTTTTAGAGGTATCAGCAAACTCCCATCATAAACAAATAGAATGAATAAGTGGAAGTAAACATGTGTAAACTATGTAGAAATGCTAAACATTCTATGTCTGTGGGTGTGTCCTTGTGTGTATGGGAATGTGATTACACATGTTAGTGTCTTCACGTGATTGATTGCGTACTTGAAGGCTGCCGTTCATTATCTGGATGATGTTTTCTTGCTTTCCTGAAAGATGTCTTCCTTGAATAGAATTAAGTATTTATGAGCGATTTTATGATCCGCTTCCCCATCTCGCTCGTCCATTTAGGGATCCTTCTCAGGCCTGCCTTGCTAGATAACTGGGGCGCTTAAAGTATTATCACGCGTGCCGCAGAGTAAATCATGTTAAAATACGATTCCCCCGAGCGGCGTGAGGTGTGCGATGTGAGATTGAGCCCCATGGTGTCAATCCCCACTACTCCAGACAGCATAGCTGAGCACAGACACCCCTCCCCCCTGGGTGTCTTTGAAGTTTGTGTACCGGCCGACTCGGTTGCGAGTGGGAGAAGGCGGGTGGTTTTGGCGAACGCTGCTGGCAACAGTTTGGTTGAGCCATTTTGAAGAGGATCTGCATGAGTGCTTGAACCAGAAGAGCGAAACCTCACATACTCACAACTCGCCTCATATCCCTTTTTTTCATTGTAGCTGTAGTACGTCGGCTGTCAGAAAGCCTGCCGGGGGGGGGGGGGGAGGGGCGAAGCCCAGGTG
>JAODKF010000049.1:3711317-3734945 GCA_026779585.1 Mormyrus proboscirostris
TCTTGTCTTGGTCTCGATACCCTCTGGTCTTGGTAGTGTCTTGGTCTTGGTTTAGGCGGTCTTGACTACAAGTCTAGTAGAGATACCTGCAAACTGGGAAGTGACTTGCTAACAAACTGCCTGAGGTCTGTCCACAATCACTGTTTAAAGCAGCTGGGAACCTCAACGCCACAAACTGATATGACCTCAGTCTTAGCATCTTAAGAAGTGCATGGTGGAGCTGACGGGCATCACAGATATAAGCGTGTCTGATGAGCTCTGATATCACTCTGGTCAAATCCCAAAATCCTCTTTGTTGGGCAGTTGAGTGATTGTGTCAACAAAAATCAGACCTGATAGCTTAAATATTCAAATGTAGTTACACATGCATTATTTTGGAGGGAAGTTGAGATACAAACAGTGAGCATGACCCTAGCATTCAATAAGTCTAACTTCTTATATGGTGGCTGTCTTGGACATCACAGTTCGTGTCTATGCTTTCATGCTTTGACTATGTAAGGGTTATGCATTATGGATGCTGCACACGCTTGCTATACTCTGTTTCTGTTAGTAGCAGATATTTGATTCAAGTAGTACATTGGACTTGATGCCCTTTCTTCTGATGTTTGCCACTTACACCACATGTGACAGATGGTAGGGTGAAAGTGAACCAGTGAATTTTTTATAGAATGTTGTTGTTTGGTCTCCAGAGACCTCGGCTGTCGATCTGACTGCACCTTCACCCGACTCAGAATGTTCGCTCTCTGGTCTTCATTTCAGGTCCGATGTGATTATCTGTTACTTGCCACTTTACTAATACAATTCCCCTCTGTTCCAACAGGTGGTGTAGCAGGCATCTGCCCTGTAGATCGAGTGTTACTATAATCAGTGCTGCATAACAGGAATTAATTTGTCTTCTGCTTTCTGCATGGTGGAGCAGTCAGGAGTTCCTACTGTAAAGAAGCTGTGTGTCAGCATTGCTTTACTTGTGAAGAAAATCACATTGCATGCACTTCATAGCTAAGTTAATATGACCCTCAGACTAAACATGACAATGGTTGGAAGACTTGGCTGCATTTTTAATTTTTTAAATTTAAAATAAAAAGCTAGAAGTATTTACAGATAGATGCCTTTGGGTTAAATATTGTGTTTAGAGACTTGCTCCATTGTCTTGGACAAAATTCTTGCCATTAGGTAATCAGTAATTCCTGTAAACATTATGTTAGTGGATGTGGTAGGTATAATCTCCAGTGTATTTGACCCTTGACTCATGTCACCAGCTAAGCAGGAGCATAGTGAACTGAAATCTTTCTGGTCTACATGAAGGCCATGTATGATTGTGTGGGGTTTCGTATGCAAACAGCTAAACTAATACCTCCTTAGCAAACCAAGCTGACTTCACTTTGGTCTCAGTCCTGTAGACTCCAGGAAATTCATAAAGTCTTTAACAAAAAAGCATGCACAAGAGATTTTGGATTAAATTATGGATTGTTGGCTCAGATTCCATGAGCTTTTATCTTGAGCACAATTGTAATGATCTGTAACCAGCTTTGTAATTTATTGAAATGGTTGTAGATTTTTAAGAATGTCATGAATAATCTAGAAGGTGGAGCATTCTGTACGCAGTGTTTCATCTTAAGTTTAACTCCTAACATTCCCGCTAGATCAGTACTCAGCATCCACAGCAGTCACTCAGTAGATACCTCTTATGATTCAGTTAGTCTGTGTGTGTTTGTCTATTTACTTCTTAATGCCTTATCCGCTGATTGCTACTCAAGCAACCTTTCGGGTTTTCTTGTTGATGTTGTTCCCCTGGATTCCCTCCTGGTTTGTTCTCCGTCGGGACAGTGTGCACTACACAGATGCTTTGTCCTTCGTAGTATTTGCCGCTAACATCAACCAAGTAATGGTTGCTCACCTGCCTGGTCTTCATTTCAGGTCCGATGTGATTATCTGTTACTTGCCACAGTCTGTTGGTCATAACATGGAATAAATTACTTAGATGTTTGAGATCAAATCCCAAGAGTTATAGTAACCTTCCATTCTTTTGGCCCTCTAGCCAAAAGATCTCTGGTGGATTTTCTTATATACTTGTTCCTTTCAGGAAATCCTTAGCTGCGATTGTATGAATTTGCCTGGCTCTGGATCAAGACTACAGCTGGAGTCATTGGAGATATCTACTCTTTTTCTTTGGACTTGCTTGTTGGGGTTGAAAATTCTTCCTGCCACATGTGCTTGAATGTGTAAAACCGCTTCATTTTGCATGGGCCTCTCAAAGAGCCGACTAGCAGGGATCTCCGCCAACACCGATGTGCGAAAATGAGAACTGGTGCAGGTGGGGATTTGAGGATACAACAGGAAAAGGCTGCGAGAGGAAATTATATCCATCCATTCATCCATTTACATTAACCTTGTATCTAGTTATGGTTGTTGTGAAAGAAAGCCTTGTCAAGAAAAGGGTGTGTCAGTCTATTAGTAACATATGGTGGTCTTGTCATAAGTGAAAACTGTGAGGGAAATGGAGGAACCCCGAGGATAATATCACTTCATGACGTTGCAAAGCAGCAGCCAGTGGATCATGGAATTCATGAGGGTGCTTAAGGTTGTCTTGGTTATTCCCATGTTAAAAGCAAGCTATGTTTTTGTGCATTTCTATCATAGGAGATGTAAGTCGGTAAAAATCCTATCAGTTTCATCAGCTGTTTTTGTCCTCTGTAGCTAGGCTGAATTTTTTCACAAGCAAATATGGGAGAACTAGATAAAGATCATCAATTTTAATACTTGCACTGTTTTATATTTATAGAAATGAGCCTTTGTCTGAAGGTGCTCTTTTGCTTTCCTGTCTTCACCTTGACTCGGTAACTCACCATCTGGCTCTGAGGTCCTATGTGCTGTATGTGGTTCTCCTCTCTGTGAAAGATAGACATAGCGGTTTGTAGAAATACACCAGCAGTGGGACAAACATCTGCGTTAACTTGCTGCACCAGCTGGGAGAAGGCACCAAAATGAGGGTGAAACTCGTATCAAGAATCTGTGCATCAACCCAAACAGCAGCGGGTGCAGGAGGTTCTGTGAAAGCAGTGTTGCAGTGGTGTGATAATATGTTAAAAGGAAATCTGCTAGCCTGACAGAAAGAAATTGTGTGTATGTGGCATGTACTGCCTCAGGCATTGTTCCTCAAGAACATGGACCTTTTTCACTGCATAAGGATTTCTAAAACAGGTTGGATAATGTTGTCTGAGGAATGAGATCCGAGTCTTGGATCACTAGGGAACATGTTTGCCTGGACTGGGAATGCTTGCATAATGAGATTCCCTGTGCTGTGAGCTGGCGTAACCGCTAACAAGCTTTTGAAGCCTGGAGTGTCACAGACCTACACCATGGGATCAGTTGGCTCTGTCCCCATTAACACTGTGCTGGTCTTACCGGGCACTAGGTGGGATTAGGTGGGATTACTGTGTATGTGTAGTGGGATTCAGCTGGAGCGCCCTGTCCTCTGTGTGATCCAGATCATCAGAAACATCACCACAATTCCACGTATTACTGTGACATATTCACGTAATGCCTCACCCTGGGTCAACTATGACCAATCAGAATCATTCAGAATATGTGGACCAATCAAATCATTTGAAAGCGTCTGCTAACTGGTTAAAATAAGTTCTCTGTAGACCATATATGATGCCGCCTTTCGTTGAGCCTTCTATGGATCGTCATTTGCTTGAGCCTGATACTGGTTAGAAATCGCTGTTCTGCTTTTACCCTGCCCCCCTAACCCCCCCCCCCCCCGGTTATGAGATATTGGCCACCTCAGTCCTGGAATTCTGAGCTATACATCATTATTGTGCAAATTACAGCTTACAAGGGGTCAACTGTGAGTCAAACAGCTAATGCAGACATCTATAAAAATGGAAATGAATGCACATGTAATATGTGGGTTGAATGTGGGGCATTTTTGATAACATCCATTCCATTTTGTGTTCATTTTCATACAAATTTGCTGACACTGGAGTTCTTGCGCTATCTCTGTCTGCTCAGCTGCATGGCTGGAACGAGATTTGAAATGCGTTTTGGTCGACTGCGCAGGTGTCAGTGGAGACAGTGAAGCCTCCAAACATCTTTACAAAAATGTTGGTCCAAGGGGGACGAAGGTATCCTATCCACAGCATCAAGCAGACTGTTCATAGATCGGTGCGTCGGTAGCACCTCATGGGACTTCATAAAGCGAGCAGCGTCGGTAAGTGTCCTGTGGGGCTCCTGCTTCCTTTCTAAGCGGGTTTGAGGAATTGAACTGTGATTAGAATCCACCCTGGTTCCTGGACGGTAGCTGAAAATCTGCTCCTGTGCACTCACAGGCATTTAGCCAAATGCAGTCAGTGGAATGTTGACTTGGGCAGGTAGCCTTTGAGTCAGTGAAACATCTTATATACACATTGTGTCAGGTATCAAAATGCCAGGAAGCTTCACTTGGGTTAAAAGACATTTCTGAGCTTCAGTTGGGACACACATGAGGACCCCAGCTGTGTTGACAGACTCAGTTTTGCTCTAATCCTTTATGGAATCTTGAGGAAGATTGTTGTCAGAAAGATGACAGCATTCAAATTAGAAAACCCTGAAATCCTTGTCTGTAAATCCCCAGCTCACATCAACTCTTGTTAGTGATCTGATATGTGTGTGTGTGTGTGTGTGTGTCTGTTAGTAACTAGAGGTACACTGATCCATACCTATTACACAGATCAGATATCGCCATCTGTAACCGACCCAGGTCTGATACTTACTTATGTAGTTTTCGGCAGTCTAAAAGATTGCTCCTGTTTCTTGTTAAATCAATTTGTGGCAACTAACGCTGCCACTCAGTCTATTTGCCACTCAGAGTGACCTCTGCCTGCTGTGATGTTATGTCCATACCCTTCGCAATAGGGCGAGCCTTAGAGCATCAGATAAGAGGGTGACAACATGGAAGTATTTTCCAACTAGCAGCACAGTGATTGGTAATATTTGTAAAAGAGTTTTGAGAGGTGGAAGCAGCGTTTAGTGGAAAATCCCACTAAACAAAGTGCACGCAATTGGTGTGAGACAACGCAGGTAATATGAAACAAGCAGTGGATGATTTGGGAGCCGCTAGCTTGGACTGTTTTGTGCACTCGCTATGACACTGCTATCGTGACAAAATGATAGTGGCGCCACTCGCGTATACTCTCATGGAAGATATTTGCTAGTATTATATATAATGATAATAATAATATGTAAAATATGTAATATTAAAGGAAATAGAGCTCTTGTATTGGAATTTGCATCCGAATCAGATCAGAACTGAAAAAATATGGATCAGCTCATACCTATTAGTAACCATCATTGCTTTTCAGCATCACTTGAAGTTTTAAGAATACGCTGTTTAATCATAAGTTTAGCTTATCACTCCCCCAACAGTATATTTATAGTGTAAATGTGTGTCCTCATCATAAACATCTTGATTGATTAGATGAGGACACATGCTTTTTGTGTGACAGTCAGTATCTTATGGTCTGCAATAGATATGGTAAATATGCCTGTTTGCTTGTGTTCTGTGCTCTGGGATCTGCCTGCAAATTTCGCAGCCTGAAATGAATTGTTAACTGTAAATACTGAGGTCTTTTAACCAGTGTGTCAATTCGATTTAGTAAAATAGCAATGGAAATAGATGCATTGCAGGCTGGTGTCTGGGAATTGTTGATATCTTTGTCAGCCGTTAGCATCTATTAACGGCCAGAGTCATGCTGCGTTTCAGCCTCTCCATTAGTGGAGCTGAAACGGATGGCTGTGGGGACAAAATGACCTTGAATCTTCACAGCATTGCTTTCTTGCTCAAAAGTCAAGTTGACTTCGTGGTAGTCATACAATGTGAATCTTAATGTCACAGCACAGATTTGTGATTTCTTTGTACAGCTTGATGTTCACTGAGACAAATATGGTTAGGTACATAGGCCAAAGGTCCAACGGGAAGTGTCCTGTTGGGATTTTGAGTCTAATTTTTGGACAGTTGCCCAATCTTCAGACTCTCATTATTGTTTGTATTGGCCTATGGCAGCCTACCTGTGGGATCTGCCTGTTTGGCAGGTTCTGGATGAGAAAATATCATTGCAGGATGATTTATATGTGATTTTTATCTGTTCGCATTTGACGTGAACCTTTTTGCCTTTTTATTGTATGAGAACCATTATTGTAATGGGTTTGTCTTGAGGGCTTTCCAATTCATTACTCTAACCTCCGGAGCAGTAGGAATTCCCGGAACAGGCCGGCTTTTCAGGCGGTGTGTTGCAGCACTATCCTCACCATTCATGGGGCAGTACAAGTTTGTCAGTCTGAAGGGTCATTAAACCATTCTCACTTAAACATGGCTGTATCTCATCCCTGTCACCCTGACTCCAAAATTTATACATATTGAGTCCTTTTTGTTTCTTGTCAGTAATACCAAACGGAAGCTGCCAGAAGGGGGAGCAACCCCAGCAACCATAGATGTTTTGTTGCTGCACCTGTAATGTGTGGGGAGGGGGGGCGTTGTCAGATAGCTGTTGCTTCATGTCTCACACATGGTGCCAGATAGAGATGTCAGTATGTGTGCAGAGCAAACAGGTATAGTATTGCTGTTACCAAGCTAAATGTTTGGTGATAATCACTAAAATGTCTCTACAGAGCTAAATATATGGCTATAATGAATACAACTTGGTCAGTTGGTCAGTCAGCTCGGCATTTGAATTCGCCTACATGTTGCTTCCATGTTATTGGCTGGATGGGGTGGAGTCACCTGACAGCACACGCAGTAGTATGTTTTTAAGGGGACACTACATGAAAACACACTGGGGAAAGTATCAACAGATTTTTTTTATAAAGTATTATTTAAGTATTTACAAAATAAAAAAAAAAGTAACCGTCATGGCCAAGATTATGCCAATTAGAGGTTCTGAATGTCGATTTTCATTCATTTTCGATTAATTGCCCCGCCCTACATGGATGGATCATTTTCAGCTTGGGGTAGAGCCCTGATGCATGTGGGGTGAAACCTGATTTACATTTCTGCGCAGAATCGACACTCTGTACCTAGTCTGACGTGTACCTCCACAGAAATTTAAGTACAATTTCCGACGATCCTGACCACGCACATGTATACATGCTCGCAATGATGTAGGCAATGCCGTTTGCTTTGCGTAGAGCCTACAAATTATAAACCAGGGTTAACTTACAACCCTGGATGCGGCCTAGGGCTGTTCCCTAGGAACGGCAAATTGGTTTGTGTTTGGTTTTACAGATCATATAAGTTCACTGTCAACTTCCATGCATAGCCTGAAGGTAAAGCAGTGTAAAACTAAACATATTCAGGACTTTGGGGGAGAAATAAAAATCTCCTGTTACTCAAACGGAATGTTCCTTTTTCAGTAAATTAATTAAAGCACAGAGGAACTCCATCTTCAGCCAGATGGAACAATAGCTCTCGTCATGTAATTTTTCTTGTTCAAACTGCACTTCTCCTTTCAATCAGCGGTAATGAGGCCGTTTGTTTGCTGGCACCGAAGACGGCATACTTATCACAGAGGTATCCACTAAGCCGCTTGTCGCCCTCCCAGTGAAACGCTGTCATTAATACCTCTCTAGATGTCTTCTTCGATGTTTGTGGAAGTTCTTTTAGGTAAAGCACCCGGGAATGTGGGCGATTAGGCTTTTTTTATCCTGCGATGTTCCAGGAGACAGACACATTCTGCACAATATAGGACACTGAAACAGTTAAGTACAGTAATACAGCAGGTATGAGGCAGGAACCAATCGCCCACCCGTCCGTTTTCTATAACCATTTGTCCACTTCAGGGTTGCGGTTAGAAGGCAATCACATTGGAATAAATAAAAATGCAGAAAAAATATAAATTGCATAAAAATAAAAGATAGAATGCATAAATACATGGAATTTAATTTAGGGATTCAGTAGAGCAGAGAATCCAGATAGAACAGTGAATTCAATAGTGACTTTAACAGCGTTTAACGGTAAGCCAAGAACAAAGCTGTTTTTGAGTCAAAGGCAGTGCCCATTGTCCTTTTTATGTTTGTCTATTTACTACGTGATTCGTGTGCGTGGGTGTGAATGCCTTTACTTGTGTCACACGCTTAAGATCTGTGTGATTGCATTCTTCATGGCTAGTGGTCCGTTGAATGTTCACACTGTGGCTGCAGGTGACCCTTAATCCCACTATCGAGTTAAGCTATGGAGGTCCTTGAATACCGTGCGGCTCAGCCGTATGCGAACGCTGCGGTGGGCTGAGATCTCTGTTTCTATGGGAGGAGGATCTGCGAGGCTGATTGCCGGATGCCCACAGATCCAGCTGCTCTTGGTACGTTTGCAGATGAAATACTGCGTCTAATAAGCCGCCTTTGCTGTCGAGACGTCGACAGAATGGAAGTTAATAGATGTTTCATGAATGCCATTTGCACAGGATATTTTATTGAGACGAGCAGATGGATTTAAGAAGCGTGAGAATTATCATATTGGATTATGTTGAACTGAAGGTTGCATCCTAGGCTTGCTGTTGAGTTAGAAGCTTGCCTTGGACTTTAAGTATTCAGAATATGAGTGGATGTGGTGTGATGGTGTGTGTGTGTGTGTGTGGGGAAGGGCAGGGGTTTGCATAGATCATGTTTGGGGACCAAAGTGTGGTAAAACCTGAAACTTTTGTGGATTTTTGAAGGTTTTGGGGACATTTTTCACGTACACATTTGGATAAACCTCAGTTTTATAAATGTCTGTGAATGCAATCAAAAAAGAAAAAAGCCAAAAGTCTTGCATTTGGTTACTTACAGTTAAGGTTAGGGCTGGGTAGGGGTCAAGGCTGTCATGATTGAGATTAGGGTTTTCTCATGGAAATTAATGGAAGATAGGTAAACCAGCGTGTGTGTTTGTGGTAGCCTTTGATAAGAACATTCTTTGCACACAGAGAATGCGGTGTGTCCATATGCTCATCAGAAAAAAAATCTGGCATCTCAGCTGGGCCGCTTTTTGCCCTGATAAATTTCCGGTCTTTTCCACAGCTGACTCCCATTGGTTTGGCTGAGCCTCCGGTTCTCAATGATTTCATGGAGCCAGATGTTCCCACAAATAGTAGGATTCTCAGCTTGAGATAAGGGAGCGAATGTTCAGTCCAATTTTTCTTCACCAAATACAGAATTACCCAGGAAAGACTGGGAAGAATCACGGAAGATGCTCGTTTTGTATGAGTTCACCATGGGTTTTCTTATCGGTGTGACGAAGCAAACGCTCAGCAGTGTGAGCCTGGAATCAAAGGCAATGCTGGATTCAGCCACTAGCTATGTTGTTTTTTTTTGTCCTCAAAGATTATTTTCATCTCCTTTACACCCTCCTCCAATTTAAGTAATCTTGTATTGCTGGATTTGTGAATTGGGCCTAGAGTGGTTAAGGAACTGGAGCTTAATTGTTACGGAATCCTGATATTGAGGAGCCTAAGTTTTCAATTACCTAACATGCTTTGGTCTTCGTTTATACCCGTCTTTTAAAAATCATTATGAAAATGTTTGGCGTTTTTGTGGCTTAAAGGTTGTCAGTCTCAAAGGTTGTCAAATCTCTTGGACAGGAAAGGTTGTCTGTACAAATGTGACATTAAAAACCATTTCCTACACTTGGCTTTAAAAAAGATGAGATAAATAATAATAATAATAATAAATATTATAATTAGCGGCCTTCTCATGGGTAAAATTCATGTGCTGACAATGCTCCAATGTGTGACACCTGACATCTGGGGCCCCAACATGGCTTTTGCCATCCTAGGCTGTTTAATCACCTGTCAGAAAATGAAATGAAATGAAGATTGGGGGGGTGAGGGTGCACCCTGGAGACAGGCAAGCATTTGCTGGGGTGGCTTGTCTCCAGATCTTATTCTGTCTTTGGGATCGGAAACCCTTACTAATCCTGTTAACAATCATGGGAGGTAACCTGGGCGATCAGCCACGCCCCCTCGTCAAAGATCCCCTGCGTCTGTCTTTCAGAGTTACACTCGCACGCGTGTGGACCTCCTGTGCTCTCTCCCGTTATCCCAACACATGCCGGATTCGGGCTGTTCAGGAGCTTTTGTCTGCGTATTTGTGCAATGGTGCTCCGCTGCGCCCCTGGTGGTCTTGCTACACCTCTGCGCCCTTCAGGACAGCGTCAGTGGCGCCATGCTGTTTATCACAGACGGCTGTCGGGTCACACTCCACCTGCCTGTTTCTCCGCTGCAGATAAACCCGCAATGTGCATGTGATGTGTCTTTTTGTCAGTTAACAATGGGGTCTTAAGTGTGAACGTTTCAATAGTCACTTTCTCTTGAGTTATTGGCATTTACAGGCTCTAGAGCTCTTTCCTACATTAATTATGTCCATCCCCTCATTAATTAACACTGTAGGGCTTAACCTATAGTGCATCATGGAATTAGTCTCCAAAACATCTCACACATCATCCCCCACTTCACATTTTATTAGGATATTTTGTGTGATACCACAGGCTGGGTGGAGCACTTCAATGAAATCTATCTCTTTCCATCTCCCCCTTCTCCTCAAAATCTGTCTGCTTTGTTCATGGTGAGCAGATGTAAGCCAGCCGGCCGAGTAGCTGGCCCTGCCGATGAGACCCCTAAAGAGCATGATTTCAGAGCACAGGCTACAGCCACACGCCTGCCACTGGGGGGCTCCCTGTGCCAGAGCGGATGTGGCACGCAAGGTTACACGCCGCCAGGTGGGTGTCTGCCACACCACAAACGGGCACTCAGACTTTCACACAGATGGGGGAGGGGCGGACCGGCCGGCTGTGAATCAGAATGAGGTGCTTATATTGCTTTGAAGACGCTCTTGCTCCCCAACGGCTCCCTGTCGTGTGTCACGGAGGTGTCGATTACGCTTTGGTTTTACAGAGATCTCGGGGTAATCCCAACCAACATGATGAGATTTTATTTTTCTATGTACAACCTTCTGTCAAAAAACAAACCCCAATCTTTACTCTACCCTGCTCCTCAGTGTTCAGTAACCCCCCCTATCTTATGGCTATGTATAGTCTTATCACATTGTTAGATTATTTGGCAAACCTGAATTTCTATACTGTTAAGCTCATTCTGCAATTATGACGTGCTCTTGGGGTCTCTAAGTGATTAATCACTCTGGTCATTTTGCTGTAGAACATGTACTAAAGTGGCCGTTTATCCAGCTGCTCTCATTAAAGCCACTTTCTGTTTGTCTGCCATTTTTGATTGGCACATCTTATTTGCCCATGTGTTTGATTATAATTGCAAACCGGCTGGGCGTTTGAAGTTTTCCGGACGGTTTTCTGGCTTACGGCTGCCCTCACGGCATGGTGTTGAGGGGGTGCCCAAACCGGCCAATGAATGTGTGCTCCCACCTGCCCGTGTGTCTGGTTCCAGGTGCGGTTCGATGGGACGGCCTCTGCAGGGCGCTTGGCAGGAACTGTGATCCCCGTCTCATGCTGGACCTCCTGGTGACCGTCTGCCACGTGGCCATATGGAAACCACTGCCTTAATGATTCCGTTCAATTTGAGTTGAACTTAATCCTTAAAGCTGATGAGGGGTGTGGCTAAGAGGGTATATGATCAGAAGCTTGCTGGTTCAAATCCTGCAGTCTGGATTCTCAGTTGGACCCTTGAGCAAGGACCTCAACCCCATTTGCTTTAGAAGATGGCCGACCCTGCTTTCTCAGTACATTGCTTTTGATAAAATCATCTGATAAAATAAAGTGTGTTCAATATGTAGCTGTGGATGTGTGTCTATTGCGAGGTGGATGTGTGTTGCAAAGAGGTGCTTTTATATTGGTCTGAAGGGCGGGGGTTGTTATCTGCATGCAGTGTGATGTTGCATCTGTCATGATGATGGGGGGGGGTGGCTGGAATGCAGATGTAGGATGGAGCTGGCAGCCCTGGGGGGGTCGAACCATCAGCACTGACGGCAACTGCCAGGATGCATATGGGGGGTCCCCACAGGATGTCCAGAACTTACAGCTGCTGTCACACAGGTTGAACAGAGAACATGTGATGAACAGTCGGGGTTGCTTTTAATAATTATTTAACTTTGAAGATTGAGCTTTGCACAGCTGCGTTTGGACTGAGAGCACTATGCTGGTGGATCGATTGGTACAGTGCGGTCTGCGTTTCTGTTGTGGAACGCAGTAGGCTTGGGGTCTTGCTATTCTCGCTGCCTGACAGACTGAAATGGCTGCTGTGCTCACGCCTCTGAAGCCTTCTGCTTAGCGAAGTGGCTGAACATGTTGAGATGACCCTTAGGCAGAGCTCCGGATCACACAGGGACTGAAAAACGTTTGCCTCATGTTCTGTTTCCGTCTGACTTTAGACTGGCCTGTTTTTGTTTACTGACAGGGAGTCAGTCTTTCTGTACTTCCATGTCCTGGGGCACTTTAGCAGTAATGTAAATGTCACCCAGGACCTGGTGAGTTTACTCAGGATGACCTGTTATGATCTAAGAGTTATTATCATTTAATAGCTCCTGGTGAACCCTGTACATGAATGGTCATTAAGATCTAGGCATGATCCAGATGTTCCCCAGTACGTCTAAGGTGTTTCCTGTATGCGGAGGAAATCCAAGATGGAGAGCTTTGGTTTTGAAGGCCCCTGGCAATGTTAAGCTTCCACGCCACTTGTCTGAAGGTTTCTCGGGGTTCTTCCACAGCCACCCTTCGATCCTGGACCACCCACCCCAAAAAAAAGAAACCACCTCCAGGGCTCTAGTCTAACTTTTTGACTGGTTGCACTGGTGTGCCTTTTTCTTAGGTGCATCACATTTAACATCGCAGTTTTACAGGTTCATTTTTTTTAAATCACCGTCCATATAGGCAATATTGACTTTTAAATGACTAACTAACAGTCTGGTCAGCATAAAGTTCTTTATTTGAAGAACAATTCTACAAGAAAGGTAACTTACTGAAAAAGTGTTGGTGCTTAAAGTGCTTCACTGAGCTGAAATTTAAACTTAAAACATCTCAAGATAAATGAAATAAAAAGAAAATCTAAATTAAAAGTGCAAGTGTTTTAAGGGCTTCAAACTGAACATCTCATGGCTCATGAGATCTTATGGACTATCGTCCATTGCAGTCACAGGCCTCTCGGATGGCTAACTCCTGTAGTCTGGCCTTCTTGATCTTTGGTCTTGGCTAAACCAGCTTGTCATACTCTCTCTAGCAATAAAATCTTCTAGACTTGGTCCATGTACAGTAATTCTTATCAGATCTTCCACTGTGTCTGAATGAAGGGATGCTCTGGTGTCTGATTTGATCCTCTTCTGTGTAGAGAATCCTCTCTCACAAACTGCAGCTGAGACAGGGAGGACTAGCATAATGTGTACAAGGTGCAGGATGTTCTTGGGAAAAAAATGCATTCAAGAGATTTATTTAGCAACGTGTGTCAGATAGCCAAACTGTACAACCTTGTACTCTAAGCAGCAGGGCTCTCTAGTCAACATGAGCTCCAAAAGGTTGAGGTAGGTCTTGCCTTTGAACATCCTGACAATTAACAGCTTCAAGCCTACAAACTTTTTTGGAAGCTCAGCGTTTACACCGTTTCTGAAATTATGTGGATTACACAGCTAATCAGTGTTCACATGAACAAAATATCTACCACCAGCACACATACTACTGTAGTGATCTACTAGGTACCTTCTCAGGACTGTGGAGAAGTGATCCAAGTGAAATGCAAGGTCATCAACGCCATGGTCCACTAAGTCCTCTTGGTTCTCTGGCCAGCTGTCATGATTGAAAATGTTGTAGCATTTGACAGCCTTGGTTGTGTCAGACTCCCCTGTTGTAAGAACAAATACATTTTAGTAAATGAGTAACAATATTTCTCATCTACATGTGTTTTTAAGACAGGTGACTACACTCGCCTAGGAGGCTACTGAATCTTGCTTTCAGATGTTTTGCAGTGGACTTGATTGTTGCATCCATTACTTTAAGTTTAGTGGCAGCAGTACCATCTCCTGCCAGCTTTGATGCCTCTCCTTTGAGTGTTATTGTCTGTGTGTTTTATAAACCATAAATACAGACTGTGAGTTAGATTATTAGAAATATTTGTACAAATAGACTGTTCTCTGTTTAAATGGAAGACAGAACCATACTTATACCTGGAATTTGTAGATTTTGCCATTTCACCCTCTTCCTGCTGCTGCCTGCTCTGCAGCCTCATGTCAGCCAAGAACTCTGACAGTCTTCCACCAGGCTTGGGTGTCGCACCCATTGCCTCTGTGGTCACCAGCTGTTTTTCAAGGCCACAAACTGCCTGCTTTGATATAACAGTGCAGTATTATTAACACAGCTGAAGATGACCACAAGCACAATTGAAACTACTCATCCCACTTCATCTCCCTTACTGTGGTAGGATGATCTCATTGCTCTGAAGCAGGAAGCTAAACTTACTGATGCCGCTGAACACGTCCGCAGTAAAATGGCAAAAGGCCACAAAAGTGGCATCTTCCATTGATTTCTTAACCTGTATCATACAACAATGAAAATTCGTCACATAAAACATTGATGAACTAAATTCCTAAAAAAAAATAATTAAGTGGCTCTAATGAAGGGAATATTCTGAAAGAATGCACTGGCCTTTGGTGCTTGGCCTGCAGTGTCTGCACTGGCCAACTGGTCCATATGGTGAACTGTCCTGGTTTCAGAAAGCACTCCAGGGCCCTTGAAACATGTGGGAGCCACCTTGTCCCCTTCACCCCACTGGGCATCAGCGCATTTACGCTCAAGTCAGCCCCAATGACCCTGAGCTCTCTCATTGATTTTGGGCTGAAATGGTACGTCTTCCAACTTAAATGTTGAATCATTGGATTGTCCATCTGCACTGGCGACATTGCCAATTACAATCTGAAAAGAGAGTCAAATTTTGAATGTAGATACATCTGCTCTCTGAAAGAAAATAGCCCAGAGTGACTTTAGGGTGTCAGTCATCTTCTAGTCTTACCTGTGAGGCATATGGTAGAAAGGCACAATGTGGTCACCTGCCTCTTGCTGCAGAAGGGCTATTATACCCCCTTTGCTGTCCAAATTAACAGCAGCACCATCAGCACCCAGAGCAATGATTTTCTCCATCCAGTTACTGCACTGGTCCCCAAGAGCAGCAAATGCTTTTTTGAGGCAGCATAAATTCCTAATTAAACAAATACAGTAAATGCAGTAACGCGACGCTATGCGTATTATAGGCTACATGACATGACATATCTTAGCTTGGGCATGGACATGTTCCACCTCAATGTGTTCCATCAGTATATTCACCGGTCTTCCTCTCCGCAAGATATGACCGTACACAATGATGCATTCCTTTGCGGCGATATCTATGTCTCCGTCGATCGGGAATGCACAGATGTCTTTTTTTCCGATGTGTCTGCGATGACTCCTATAAATTGGACGCACGTGACACCATTGCTGTACGTCGGGTTTACGTTCTTCTAAAGAATTATTTCGGACTTGAATTTAGTCAAGGGAAGTTCTTCTTTTGCAATATTGTAGGCGACGTTAAACTTGATTATCATCCCGGCCTTGTCCGATGCTCTGTTTGCTGCTGCCTCCGCTGAAAGGCAGCGAGGAGGGGGACACCCAGGCAGTGCATTTATCGCGGCATGTAATGTGCTTTACAGATGCATTGTGCTCTTTCAGCGTTTCAACTCGAAATGTATTAGAACCAGTCACAAATGCACTATTGCCAGCCATGGTCTTCCCACACTCTTTACAGCAAATGCAAGTGCAATATATTATCGGCTTTACTGTATCTTAGCCAGGGAAACTGGTCAAGCCACTTTCTTCTAAACGTATACACTTTCCCCCTTTTAATTTCAGTGGGCTCTCGCTCGGAATCGATCGTATGTGACTCATTATCTGATGCCGTCTCCGGACCAGAGCTTCACATAACCTGGGAGGTTGATGGCTCCGTGTCAGAACATTGGTTATGATTTTCAGACGGATCAGCCCTTATTGTAGCTTAACATTCTTTACGAAAAAGTTGTAAATCGTTCTTTTCATCTTCTTTCATCATCCACTCTGTTCATCTGATGGGTCTAGGCTACTCACCTCTCTGTCTGACTGCAGCGCATGCACTTTCCAACGTACAGGAATATCTGGACTACGGCCAATCAGAGGGGGGCCTCGCACTTCACTCTCTCTGATTGGTTTAGACCACGATATGACCTAATGTGTGTCTGTTGTTTGACCCCCAGGGAGACTTTCAGAGTCGTGGAGACTTTGTTTCCCCCGAACGGCTGGTCGCACCGGTGCGACCTCAGATTTTTTAGTCGCACCATTGAGAAATTAGGTCACACATGCAACCAAATTGGTCGCACTCTAGAGCCCTGCACCTCCCAAATTTATGCGCGCCGTTACTCGCTACTTCTCGCAGTCATCTTGGCCATGTTCGTTTCCAGAATCCCTTTTATCCTTGGAAGAGCTTTTCACAGGCTGCCTATAGGTGCAGAGAGAAAGACCCACATTCAGAGATAATGTATCTCTCTCACTGCTGTCACAAAGGCCTTGGTATTTCCATCTTTCCATAATATCCGGAGGAATATGCTTCTTACTCTGACAGTAAGCGTAGGAGTCGGGACTCTTGATGGAAGGTGTGCCAGTGATTATTGTCATTTGTTTCTTCCTGTGGATGCATCACTGTGAAAAGAGCAGCGAGTAGAATAGCTTGGGATTTGGACTCGTCTGGGGGGATTCTGGTGCTTGTTTCTGCAGGAAACGTGCATAACCATAATAAAGTTAGTTATCCAACGTAAGTGGGTGAAATATTCCTTCCTTCATTCCTTCCTTTAGTCATTCATTCAGTTATTCATCCATCTGTTTTCCATACCTGTTTTCCTGTGCAGCCTGCAAGCAATGGGTGCAAGGCTAGAAATATTCATATGTAAAACAATTTTTACAATGAGAGCTCTCCCAAATACCCCATAATATCTGCAGTGGTGTCTGCTTCACTCCACCACCGAATGGAGCTATTTATGTTTTATTCTCCGATATACAAACAGTGTAGCTTTGACCTCCCATCGCCGGCTTCATCTGCCGTTTCATCCTGCTCCTGGCCCTGCTCTACATTTACGAGGCCGAGGCCGAGGCCACCTGCGGCTCCGAAAACATCCCCGGTCGGTGAAGTTGGTGTAATCCAGGCTCTTGTGAAAAGCTGCTTTCTGCCTTTTCACCCCCCAGACCCTGTGTTTTGATAAAGCATCTGAGGTGAAGCTTGGGGGGCTGGGGCTGGCGTTTGACAAGAGCTGGAGAAGAAATTTAATTACATTAGAAGCAGTACTAGCAAGCTATTTCCAAATGGTTTGGAGGATATTCCTCCCCCTACCCCCACACCGGAATCATCTGCATGTGCAATGGAAATGCAAAAAGGCTCAAAGGAAACACAGATGGGGGTGTCGGACCCGGAGCCAGCCTTGGGGGGCCGCCTGGTTACCATGAGCGAGAGGCGGTTCGGTCTGGGAATGTCGCCCCCTCATTCCCATTCAGCTGCCGTGAGTCACTGGTTCTTTGTGCTGCTGTTCCGGTGCGGATTTCAGCTCACTGACGACACCCTAAATTGACACTGGACCGAAAAGGGAATTAAAAGACATTTTAATAGTTTTATTACTGTTGTTATAAACATGTGAGTGGGAGTCTCTAATGCGATGGGAGGGATTGGAGCAGAAGATGGTTTAAGGGTAGATTTACTGAGGTCAGAAAGTAGGCCAGAGAGTCTCTCAGCCACTAATAATCGGCGACGTTGGTGATCGCTTTGCTCTGCCTGTTCTCTGGGACCCTGGGAATTTATTTGGCAATACAGTCAACCCTCCTACATCGTGACTTTCCCCATCGCGGTTTTGGTGTATCACAAGGTCGGTGCAAGAAATTAAGTGAGAATTTTTTGGGGGAGTTTTTCGGCACTTTGGCGGACTACACACAAAAAGTACAGTACCATGCTTATCAGGCCCCATGCCAGGGAAATTGAGGGGTGTTAGATTTAATCCCAAATGCGCTTTAAAGGGGAGAGAATTTCAGGTCTCTTTAATTTCCTGCTAGCCATAATTCAACCCAAAGAAAGGAAGCCTGCATTTCCTCGCTAATCTGTGGCTTAGGCATTCGTTATGCCTACATTGGCTGTTGGTTTATCTACACAACAGTTGTTTTCACTCCATCCTTGATTTTTTTCTTTACACTCATATTGTGATTAAGATAAAAGCTTTCCAAGGCTTAGGAGTTAGTGACGGCTTCCATGTCTTAAATCATATTTGCATTTTATTCATTTATCAGACACTTTTATCCAAAGCGCCCTACAGTAGATAACAGGCTTACAATTCATGTGCTCTTTATAGGATTTGAACCTATAAACGTAGTATTGTTAGCACTGTGTTCTACTTGTTTAGATCCTAGAGCCATAGCACTAATTCTCTGACCGGCTATCGTACCCAGACTGTGGCAGTAAGAGCTCCGAATCCTAACCACTACACCACAACAGGTGGTTTATTGTACAAGCAGCAAAATTATGCCGTTATGCTGACCAGCCAGGCCACACTGATGTTGCTCTGTGTAGCATCTCTTAGATGATATCATGACCGTAGTGTAGTGTAGGGTTCTTCTGTTGAGGTCAAGTTAGTGTGTCAGTAATACTTCTGGTTATTTGTGTCTGGACCCAAATACACAAGAATGTGGGTTTAAAATACTAGTGAGTTGGAAATGGACAGTGTCACACTCTCTGTCTGTCCTGGCAGGGTTCTGGCTGGGCTGTTGGAAGCCCCGCTGTGGGATCCCAGCTGCTGTCAGACCTCCTGACCTCCCTTGTGCACTCCTGGCTAAAATGCCTCCTTGATACATTCAGCTGGTGGCTGCCCAGAACCGGCTAAAAATCAATCCCTTCCCTGGGGAGTGTAAAGTTAAAAGTGATGCAGCGTTTTTGGTCTCCGGCTTCTGTTTGCGTCAGTCGCAGGTTAAGTGGTCTAGGCAGGGACTGTGGGTAAGAAAAGCAGAGAATGGCCATTTCAGCATAAGTCGTGGGGGCTCCCTGGACCTCAATTGCTTCTTCTAAGACCAGCTGTCTTGTTTTCGCAATTGGTCCCAGTAGCTGTCTGATAGGCTTGCTGGAAAATCAGGCAACCTGCAGGGAGTCGTAAACTCTCTCTCAGGAGAGGCCTGAAGAGGATCAGGCCGAGCTGCACATGTGACGCTGGGAGGGGATGCTTCGTCGAGGCTCTCATGGTGTGTGATGGGCCTGCGCCATATGTGCGATCTTAATATCGACCATGCATTGTTATGCACATGCAGTTATAACATTGGACCATGATAGTCACCTGGGATGAGATCATCAATATGTTACGCTAAAACATTTGTACTCTGTTATAGGAGAGAAAACTGAGCAATTTTAATGATGGTTTCTGTTCAAGATTATCTAGTAAATGTTACAAAACAGTCTAAAGCTTACCGCCGCTGGTTTTCTGTGAGGCACGCATGTGCTCTGGGGGACAGTAATAATACTCAGTATAATTTTCATCCTTATTGTCAGACTTACTCATAGATAATTTGGTGTGTTTGTGAGAAATTTCACAAAAATTAGTAAAGAGGAGAAAAGCAAACAAGAACTGGTCACGAAAGAGGTCAGCCTGGTATGGAGATATACATTTCTTTGGGTAAACTTGCAACTCCTTTTTTGTTTTATAAGTATAGCAGTATTTGTTGCAAAAATTTGAAATATCTCAGCCCTATTTTGTACCTAATTGCCTTTGTCCGCCGGCATGTCCTAAGTTAGCCTCCCTCTCTCTTTTTCTTTATCCCTTTTAGCAGCAAAAAATACCTGTGGCCCGACGGACTTCACTTGCAGCAATGGCCAATGCGTGCCTGCTAGGTGGCGCTGTGACGGCGAGCCCGAGTGCTCTGATGGGTCTGATGAAGTGGACTCCACGTGCAGTAAGAATTACCGGCGCTCCTCCCTCATCCGAACTTGCAGGATCAGCAGCTGCTGCCGACCAAGTGCCTTTTCTAACACACGCATTTACACATCGTCTGTCGCTTTTGGTTTATTATGTGTTTGTTTTGATAGAGCAGTGGGTTTATAGCACAAAGAACTTTTTTTTACTGTTTTTTTATAGATCGGTTTAGCAGCAAAGGCTAAGAGGGACATTAGGCATTATGTTAGTATTTTTTTCTTCTTAGGATATTCATAAAATTGAAGACCCAGTGGGATTAGTGGTCCTGTCCTCCGTCACTGCTGTTGGGAAGGACACTGGTGGAGCAGGAGCGTTTTTCATGTTTTTATGTGTAGTGTGATCAGGGACAACCTGGCGGGATGATCAGTGCATAAAAGCCATCCAGATTCAGCCTGAGAGGTGAGGTGTGTCCAGTAAGCTTTAGGAGATCTTTGCCGTGGTTTGTGTCCAAGCAGGAACATCGGAGGTCAATTTGATCTTAATCAAGGATGATTTGTTGTTCATTTCCCCCTGGGATCAGAAAAGCCTGCCTGCCTGTCTGTCTGTCTTTTTTTATCTTAGTTTTTATTATATATGTTTGTATTTATCATAACCAAAATTAACAATAAGCATCAGCAAAATTTAATTTTATTGACCTACCAACCTGCTACAGTCATGTTCGAAGTCATCTTAATGTCTTTATGTACGTTTCAATGCTGGTGCCCACAGCTGGTTCTGTTCTATAGCAATTAACAGCCATCTGGAAATTAATTTTGTACTCGGCAACTGGATTGTTCAGCTGTTTTTTTTTTTCATAAGCTCTCATAACACTTTAGAGTCTCTTCAACTGGTCTGACAAAACTGTGCAGCTGCTGTTGACTTCAGTGGGGCGCTGTGCCGTCCACGTGTCGCAGTGAAACTGTAATCGCGTAATGACCAACGGCATTGCTTGTCCACGTTGTATCAAGGGGGAAATCGCCATTAATGGGTAGTGGATGCTGTGGAACTCCGGAGATCTGTCTTACTGCTCACTCTGTTTTACACCAGCTCTTCTCAGTCCTCATCTAGGGGCCTTCAGTGGCAGCTCTATTCTGAAGTTGTTGGCAGCTCAGATGCCCACAGACTAATGACTAACATCTCCTTGCTTTCTGTGCTCTTTACAAATCATAATGAATCTTTAAACTGTTTTTGTCCAGACTTGTTCCATCTGTTTGGTCACATTTCATCTTTCAGCATTATACTTCTCCTGTTTAATATCAGAAGGATACGTTCATTTCTTTCCACACAGGCTACCCAGATACTTGTTCAGTCCCTCGTCATCTCCCGTCTTGACTACTGCAACTCGCTGCTAGCGGGTTTACCACTGAGCGCCATTCGCCCCCTCCAACTAATTCAGAATGCAGCTGCTCAACTTGTTTTCAACCTTCCCAAGTTCTCCCACACCACTCCTTTGCTGCGCTCACTACACTGGCTTCCTGTGGCTGCCCGCATCAGATTCAAAACACTGATGCTCGCATACAAAGCCAAAAATGATCTGGCACCATCCTACCTACAAGACCTCATCACACCCCGCACTGCACCACGATCTCTCTGATCCTCCAGCACTGCCCGACTGGTCCCATCACCCCTCAAGGCACAAGGAAAACACATCTCTCAGCTCTTCTCTGTTCTGACACCAAGTTGGTGGAATGAACTCCATCTAGATGTCCGAACAGCTGAGTCACTGAATGTCTTCAAAAAACGACTTAAAACACACCTTTCCAGAAATACCTGAATTAGCACTTCTGGTATTAAACTCTGAGCTCTTTTCAAAAAAAAATAAAAAATAACTGTAGTTTCCCAACAGAGTATTAGATCGCCTGTATTCATAGCCTTGGTTTTACTGAGCAAGTATCGGGGAAAATTCATAGCAGAGTCTTAAAGCACTTACTGTATGTAAGTCGCTCTGGCTAAGGGCGTCTGCCAAATGCTGTAAATGTAAATGTACTGTATATCTGGTACAGCCGCTCAGTCAGCTTCTCAAATGCGAGCGTGAATGGGTTCCCGTTGTGATCAGTAGTCTCCCACGAGGGACTCTGGCCTCTGCTCTAGTGTATCTGTGCTGCATTCAGACACGTAGATTTTTAAAATGAAATTGGCGCAGTTTCAAATGCGGACAAGAAAGTGATTCGCTGTAAATCGAGTGACGTTTGCCTTCTGCGGCGCATTCTGGAACATTCTGTTCGGGCATGAGGGCAACATGACTGGGCATCGTTTGTTGAAAAAGATCACCCGGCTGGCATGGGCTTATCGATCTGTGCCTTCCACCGGTTATCATGGGGTTGTGCGGCAGCAGGATAGTCAGCCGTCTGCGTCAATTCTTTTTTAGAGGAGTGCATTCCGTCTGCTTATAGCGCCGGCACTGTGGCCAGGTATCACCCGAGCGTCTGCCGCCACATTTAAACTTTACAATAAAGTGTTAAATCTAAGCTGCTCACTGTGTTTTTTCGTGGAAACTGAAAGTGCAAACGACCAAGCAGCCTGCCTTTGTGATGCTCCTGCGTTACGCTGCTGTTTGACTATGCGGGAAGGCTTGAGTTCAATATACATGTGGCAGGTTTAATTTCATGCTACAGCCTTTGGAATGATTTCCCATGTGACTCTGTGGAAGGGGAACCTGCCCCCCCCCCCCCCCAATCCCCAAACTGCCTGACGTGAGTGTCACTTCTGCCCCATGACAGCATAGCTAAGTCATTAGAACAAGAAGTTTAATTTAATCTGTATCAAAGATGCTTTTGCCCTTCCTGAGCTTCTCTGACGGAGGAGAAGGGCTCTCTCCCATCTCTCTGCACAGAACAGCAGCATGCCAGACCATCTCAATATGGCAGTTTGCTTTCCTGTTACCACTGTAGCAGGATTATTTTTCACTTACAAGGAGAAATGTGTTTCAGTCCCCCTAAGTTTGGCTTCATTCCATGTTTGTATGTGTATAATTAAAAGGAGCATACATATCATCTGAAGTAGTGGCGGTTTAATCAAAGTAAGCAATGATGTCTAATGGTGGCGTTATTATTTAAATACGTGACTTGTGTTAGGAAAATGGAACTTGTATTGTTGTGTTACTTCTCTGTAAATTCCCAGGCTTGGGTATTAATGTAAATGAGACTGAGTCGCCCATCACCATGGCATTGTGCCGTAGGGTTTGCTTAGGATGCGGTTCTGCTGGGGGCGGAGCTTAATTGACGCTAGGCAACCATTGCAAATGACTGCCTTCTTTTGCATGGGTAGCACTGGGGTCTGAGCCAGGGCTTACTGTGAACACTGGTGTCAGATGGAGAGATATTTGTTTGGTCTGCAGCATGGTGGCAAAATTGGTTGTGTGTGGCGTGAGTCCAAAATAGAGCGGGACGAGTGAGGGGCATCACGTCAGTGTCGGGCACTTCCGCGCTGGCTGGATGTAACTTCCAGAGCTGGTGGATTCCTGTGTCCTCTGATCCAGGAACTGATACAGAATGTACATATTGCACACTGATGTATTTTGTCGCTGTTTTTGTATTTTCTTCAATTCATTCAGAAATACTGATTATACAAATTAATTAGTTGTGTAGATTTTGCTTAGATTTGGTGACAGTGACAGTAACAACACTGCTGGACTGACTGACAGTGCAGGAGGTCTCGATGCTCCCATCCCTCTACCACTGCTGGACTGACTGACAGTGC
>JAODKF010000049.1:3739865-3769516 GCA_026779585.1 Mormyrus proboscirostris
CAATCTGTATTTTTCCCCAAATTTAGCTGGTGCGGCTTATATTCAGGTGCGCCTTATAGTCCGGAAATTACGGTAGCGTTGGGGATTATAGCACAGGCCCGATTATGGGCCGGGTTCCTGCTGGAGACCCTATTGGATGCCCTTACGTTACCCTGAGAAGCTCATGCTTATTACACCTATTGGTCTGGAATCCTCAGTTCTCTTAAGGCTGGATCACTGAGGACTTCCGGAGCCACACTGGGATGTCAGCACATGTTAGCTTTAATTGTCCTTGCTTTTCCTCACACCCCTGCCTTGTGGTGCCGGGAGTTAATTAATCACGTGATCCCGTTTGGGCCAATCAGATAAGCAGTCTCTGCGGCCATAACTGTGCTCATCACTGGGGGGTTTTCCACATCATTTCCTCTTGCGGAAGCACTTATTTCTCCCAATGTTGGCAATTTTGCAGAAAAATGAGCAGGGTTGGCGAGTGCAGCAGAGTGGCGTGGGGGTGCTGTCCTCCCAGGAACGGCTGCTAGCCCTGCTCTAATCCACAGCTTCTTCAGAGAGTGTAAACAAATCGATTTAGTGGAAAGACGGGAAGAAATGAGAATCAGTAGCTTTTTTTTTTGCTGGGGTAAGGCTGTTTGCAGCCTTTGCACCCCCACCATGCGGACACTCCTCCTTCCCGAAAGTGTGTGGGCACACAGTGTCACACCTGCATCGAAAATTAGCTTAGCACTTAGCATCTTTTACCTCCAAAATCCACGAGCTCTCACTCCCTTAATCCCTGATCTTCAGCTCCTGTCATTATTTTTCTTTAAGAAAATTAGTTTGTGGTCAAAAAGTTGCATATTATATTTGTTAGCCGAGGACCTGAATTTGTACTCTTCTGTCAAGGCTGAAAGGGTAGATCTTTAAACCTCTTCTTATAAAAATGGCTGCTATGCAACTGAAGAATATAATATGACCTGCGGTGGAATGTGAAATGACACCTTGTAGCAGCGTAAGCTTGGATCTTCGCAGTAATCGCAGTATCGCAGTAATCGCAGTATGGAGCCGGGAATTCATGGCAGTGATATTTCAGCGCCGATGATGAAGGCAGTGGCGTTCATGGTGGTGATATCAGTATACTGATTTATGCTGTATGGTGTGAGATTCTAATAAGAGGCCTTTGCTCTTTAATGTGAGGTAATAAGCTGGCAAAAGGTGGAATTATGAAGCGCCCCCTGGTGTCCTGACACATACATTACGGTGCCTCGCCACAAAGGATCTGCAAACTGATGATGTATCTCCAGCCAGTCAGCGCCGTTAATAGCTCAGTATATCACGCCTGCATTCCTGTGCACTGTATCTACATTCAAACCTGTGTGCCTCTGTTGTATGAGTGAAGGCAGACGTTAATAAAATGAAGTGCTTTCTTCCCTCTGCCTAGTGATGTATGCATTACAGATGAAATTGTTACAGAAAAGGCAGTAAAGGAAATGGATCTGGAATTAGCTAAATTAGCCTTTGGCAGGCGGCGTTGCGTAGGTTGGCTAGGAGCACTAGTGTTTGATGTAAACTCACTCGAGTTAGAATAAGTAAGTGTGCAAACGTACGTTTTGCCATATAGGGGGCGACAAAAGAGACCATGTGTTTCCTGGAACTTGTGACCCCTCACTGGAAGAACAGCCAATTGCAATGGTGCTCCAGCCCCACCCTTGAGACAACCCTGTGCCTAATTTATGTGGTTTTTAAAATTAATCGTGTCTGCTAATTGACTAATCCAAATGTTGAATTATACATGTGGATTTCAGCTGCAGAGCTACTGATTAGCATAAAATTGCCCTTGATGAGGTGCTGGTGATACTTCCTTTATGGTGAAAAGGTGAAAAAGGTACATTCACTCACACCTGGGCCCATGCAATCCTAGGGAGAGCAGAAATAAAGAGGATGAAATAGTGACGTTCAGCCTGGTAGTAAATATCTCCTGATTCAAAAAAAAAAAAAAAACACTTTTATTAGCATGGTGATTTACGACATGCAGTCCAGTGTAATGAATCTGTTGATGCTGGGTTTGAATAACGGCTCATTACTTTGAGAGATTAAATCACATAGAAAACTAGAAAATCCTGATATCCTATTCTGGGTCCCTTAAGAACTGTGAGTCTTCCCCCTAATTTGTTGCAGTTTTTCTAAACGGACGAGTGTTAGTTCTTCAGAAAACAACATGAACCCCTTGCTCTGCAAACCAAGCTGCCGTTTTTTTTGTCGCTTTCATTCAAGCTGGTTATGTTATGAACATTTTCTTCGTGGCCTGAGTTGGCTTCTTACTCAGCACCTTTGATAATTAAGAAACCACATTTAAAAAGATTGCGATTTTACCAAGTTAAATATTTATAACTTGGAACTGGAAATCCATTTGCTGATTTATTGCTGACTACACGCTTTCGGCTTAACGCTGAGTGTTAACCTTTGTCCTCTGAGTATATCTCTGGCTTCAGTTCGGAGGTTTTGAGTTGAATTTCTAAGCGTCAATCCGCTTCGTGTCTGGGAATGGTGGCTCCGAAGGCCAGCTTCGCGTTCATGCTCCCTGCCCTGGTTTGATTTCCTTCCTGTTTGTTAACTAATAAGATCCAATTGGCTACAAGCAAGCAGCGAATGATGACTCTCAGTGATCCCACCCACTGTAGATTTTATCCCACAAATACCAGTCTGTATATCTCCTCATCAGAGACCATATTAGTCACGCTGTTTGACTGGTGTCTACTGGTGTGAATAATGTTAGCAGTGGGAATTATGCACTTAAAAGCAGACAAGCCATCAGATGTGCTGAGTTGGATTTTATAAATATTAATTACGGGGTAATTAGACGCTGCTGGTCTCTGGTAGTCTGGGACTGTTGCGTTTTTGCGGATTGTCTTTACCTTTCTCCCCTGTGGTTCTTTTTTTTTTTTAGAAAATCCTCCCTATTTGGAGCAGTTTATGGGCCCCCTGAAGTAGCGTGAAGCATTAACGTGGCAGTGTTTTTAAAGCAGCTTGCAGGAGCCTCGCTAAGCGCCGGATTAGCAGTGTGAGGGCACAGCGTTTAATATGCACTATTTAATCACCCCGTTCCTGTTTTTTGGTATTGCCCCAAGCTGCTGGGAGTCCTGGGTAATGAAGTTCAACTTGACGTAACCCCCCCTTGGATCTTAATTGTCAGAATTGCCACCCGCGAGGAGCTTGATAGACTGCCCCTGAGCGCCGGCAGGCATGAGGTTCAAGCCGTCAAGTTTAGAGTTATACTGAGGATTGGGAAGGGCAACCTGGCCCAGTGCAGCGAAGGACCCTTTGACGGCTGCTGTCTTCCGACGCCTTGACTTGCCGTCACGGGTGGCATCCCGTCAGGTCGTTGGCATTCGCGCAATGTCTTTACCAAAAGGGTTATGGGAACAAACTGAGCCGTCCTCATTTTAATATTTCTCCAAAGGGGATGTAACTGTGTGAAATATGAATTAGGTATTTTGGATGATAATGCACGCTTTTTATGAGAGTATCCAAATCATGAATATTTTATAGCAGATTTATCTTTTTTCACACCCCCCGCCTTCGATAAGTACTGTATACTTGCAATGGGGCTGGGCTGTGCCGGCTTGGGCCTCCTTGATGATCGCTGGATGCCTGCCATTCTGCAGAAGCCGGGGAGACCAACAGAAAAATGGCTGTTCTGTTGAGTACCTGCGGTCATTGGCGGTGGTGCTGGGGGGGTGGTGGGGGGCTGGCTGCTGGCTGGTAATGAGTGACAGGAGGTGTGTCTGAGTATAGTAAGACAGACTGGCAGGTGCTGATAGCAGGACTGGTGGGGGGGGGGGGGTGCTGTCTCCATAAATGACCTTCACCGTTCCTCTGTGTGGTGGCTCAGCCTCTACCCACCAAAGCCCCCACAGGGCCTGGCTCAGAACTTCATTACGGCCGCATTTAAACCGATTTAACCACCGCATTAGTAAACTCCTCTCCAGTACGGAGTCCTTTGATCAGCAGGCCGGCCCCCAACCTGTGGCCTTTCCTACCACCAGAGGCTCCCTCTCGCTGCTAGTGTTTCATACACGACACTTTTTATGGTGTTTGTGTGCAGTAGCATGGTGCGTTGACGGTGCCGACGGTAAGCATGGGCATGCAATTCCCAGAAACCACCACGCTGGTTTCGATCCACAGGTTTTCCCCGGAAAGTGCTACATTCCCATGTTTTAGGAATTTTGCTGTTTCTTGACCTGAATCGTTTACGTTAGTGCAATATTCCTAGTGTTGTCATGGCCCAGTCAGGCCAGATTAATTTAATCGATACGACATTAGCTAGCCAAGTCGGCCCCTCCCAGGGACTCCGGATTTATTCTGACTGATTGCACAGCGCCCCCAGCAGATGTTGCTAAATCGGGCTGTGAGACTGCTCACATGCGCTGTTGTGCTTGGAACACGCTTGCGCTTTGACCATTTTTGCATTTACTTATTTTGAAGATTTTTATCCAAAATAATGTCTGATCTCGAAAGCAGGGCCAGCCCATCCCTAGAACTCAGGGACAAGATCACAGCGGCCCTGAGATTAGAACCAGTGATATTCTAATCACGGGATTAGAGTCCTAACCCACTGGAGCACACACTGCTTTACGCTGTGTTCTTGTGTGTGCCTAAAATGTCACCTCCTGTAAGGTTTGGGGCACTGATCTGTAGATAAAAGGTCTGTGAACGCTGTTGTTAATTGGGTTTTGGTTCCCTATTAACGCTGCTAATTCGCTCGTTCAGACTGGCATTGGACCTCACATGCCAAACCGTCCGCAGCCCTAGCAGGAGGGGGCTCTGTCAGCCGGACTGAGCTTTCGGGTTTTGTGAGATGTTCACTTGGTTGTTAACTAGGCTGTCTTGGACACAATAACTGTCATTCTTAATATTTCTTTCTGGTTCCATAACGGCTGCTTTTATTCGTCTCTGTGGCTGGATGTTTGCTGGAGCAGTTCAGCTCAAGTGCCTTTTTTAAGAGCTCTTCAGTAGGGCCTTCACGCTTATGGTCTTTAACCATTACGCCACCTGCTGTAATGCCAGCTCTGTGAACTGACGCTGTGTACATTGCAGGTGTAGGAAGCCTTAGCGCCATAGCTGTTTTTATCGCTCCTTCAAACTATAATGAGCCATTAAGTCATGGCCTTTCCGCTTTAGCGGAATGCTAAAACCATTAGCGCTGTCATGATGTCACGATGTCAATGGACTGTACCACTTAAGCAGGTGTGGGGGGGGGGGTATGGATTCAATGAGCCAGGATAAGGAGGCGACCCAGTAACTGCTGCTGCTTCTCTTCAAATGAGTGTCTCCCCCACCCCCCCAGATGCCAAAGCCTGTGGCAGTGACGAGTTCCAGTGCGCCGACCGCAAGTGCGTGGCGAGCTCACTGCGCTGTGATGGCGACGACGACTGCGGCGACGGCAGTGACGAGGAGGCGTGCGCCGCGCTCACCTGTGGCCCGCACGAATTTCGCTGCGACAGCTCGGAGTGCGTGCCGCTACTGTGGAGCTGCGACGGTGACCCTGACTGTGCCGATCGCTCCGACGAGTCTGCAGAGCGCTGCGGCACGCGGCGTGTAGCTCCTGCGATCCCCGGGCCCCGATGTGGCCCCGCCGAGTTCCGGTGTGGCAGTGGCGAGTGTGTGCGCCTGGCCTGGAAATGCGACGGTGACGGTGACTGCAAGGACAAGTCTGATGAAGTGGACTGCCGTGAGTGTCCCCGCCCCTCCCACCATGTGTCCCAGGCCTCATTCATTCATACCATACAGCACCCCCCAACTGAAATCACGTGTATCTGCATGCCCTAAATATGATATGTTGATAGGAAATTAATAAGATATTAAAAGCTTATTGATACACGGGTGTTATGCATTAATATGGTGTGATGTGATACTTGCATATTGTATTATCCATCTATCCATCCATCCATCCATTTTTAGTACCTGCTTGGCGTGTTCAGGGTCGCGGGGGTTGTGGAACCTATCCTGTAGGCTAAAGGTGCAAGGCAGGGAATAACCCAGGATGGTGTGCCAACTCATCGCAGGGCAAACTCACACACCAGTCACTCACAACCACGGGCAGTTTGGTAAATCCAGTTCACATTAGCATGCTCTGGGACTGTGGGGGGAAACTGGAGCACTCACAGGAAACCCCGTGATGACACGGAGAAAACATTTGCATATTGTATTGATTAGTAGGAATTATGTTTCTGCGCTGAAGTATGTTATATATGAGGTGTGTCTGTGATTCTCAAGGCAAGTTTAGGTGCACAGATGAATGTATCTTGGATTTGACATAGACATAGAATAGACAGACAGGCCTGAGGGCTTAATGATGACACTTTATTTCCCAGCTTGTGGCAGGCACACATTTACAGCACTCGTCCCCGTGTGCGTTTGCCTGCGGTGCTCATTAATAGGCAGTAATAGTTACGGCTTCCCCCTGCTGCTCCCCAGTCCTCGTTGAGACAGAGCTCTTCATGATCCCATGTCCCGTTTCTGTCCCTCCCGTGACTGACAGAGGAGCCGTAAATGGATGTGACGCTTGCAGAATTGGCTCAGTGGCTGATTCGTTCACCTATGATGAAATGTAATGCATGGTTAATGAAGACTGAAAACAGTAGAAACAATTCAGGGCCGTCGCCAGTAATGCCTGTGTGTGTTTGTGTCTGTGTGTGTGAGAGCAGCAGGGCCTCTCAGGTCCTTATTTTAAGTAAAATACTATGTTTTGTTTGGTTATTTTTCTTCTCCTGCTTCATCGCTCTCCTTCATCCTTCCTTTGATGTATTTTGAGTCCTGCTGTGAATTATTTGAGCCATCAAACGTGCGATCAAATGAATGCGTTCGCTCTCCATCCATCCCAGAGTGTTCAGCCGAGTTTCGATCAGGGCTCCCTGTCTGCCGCTTTGGCTTCTCCCCCTCCCCCGACCTCCGCCGTCACCCTTCCTCACACTGACCGCTGCAGTCTTTTGCGTCTCTTCCCGTCTGCATCTTGAACACAGTTCTCGTTAACACTCCAGGCGTAAATCATCGAGCTATCGCGTGTGCAATCGACGTTGTGGAAAGCTGCCTTTAATCCTTTTTTTTTAATCCCACGCGGTGAGAGACTGGTGGGCTGTTTGCCAATACGCGTTGCTGTTTTCGGACTGCCAGGTCACTGGACTGCCAGGTCACTGGTATCTTTAGTTGGGGGAGTGTGACACTGAGGGAACTCTGGATGGGGCAGGAAGCGTGGATGTTGAGGCGTTGCTAGGCAACCCATTGATTTCTCCTAACATTTTAAGAGTCCTTGAGAGTAAAGCGGGGCAAGGGGGCGGGGTTAGGACTAGCAAGGAAAGCAAGCTCTGTGGCGATCTGTCGCTCCTGACAGCCGTCTGCCAGCCTGATAAACAGCTGTGGGTTCTAATATAATGTACCCAATATATAAGGTGTCAAATTAGTCCTGTTAGTTATTCACTGTTTGTCTTATGTAGCAAATGATAATCTGATGGCAGGCAGAAACACTGTGTGTAATTTATTACCAGCACACAGTCGACTTTTAATAAAAGTGTCATTTTCATGAGATCTGTACTCACTACTGTAATTTAATGTGAATAATAATTCATACAAGGGATAGTTTATATAAAACCGGTGCTCTTGTGCTGTAATATATATTGAATCTGGGAATTTTAATACATTTTTTCATTTTGGATGGAAATTGTGCATCAGTGTTCTGTGCTGGATGTGTCTGAGAGATCTGGGTCTATTATTGTTTGAATCATATTCATTTGCATCGTCGGAGTAGTTGTGCCTTGTGCTTGTGTCTTGTGCCTTGTGCTTTGTGCCTTATGCTTGTGCCTTGTGCTTGTGCCTTATGCTTATGCCTTGTGCTTGTGCCTTGTGCTTGTGCCTTATGCTTGTGCCTTGTGCTTGTGCCTTGTGCCTTGTGCTTGTGCCTTTTGCCTTATGCTTGTGCCTTGTGCTTGTGCCTTTTGCCTTATGCTTGTGCATTGTGCTTGTCAGCCTGCCACAGATTCCTCCTGGCTGATCCTGTTTTCCAGGAAATGTGGAGCCTTGTGTGGGTTTTGGGGTGGGAGGCGAGGTGTGGTCCCTCTCAGAATGCGAGGGGCAGCCCCTTTAAGAACGAATGCACCTGTTTTCCCTGCAGCCCTGCTGACGTGTCGCCCTGACGAGTTCCAGTGCAGTGACGGCTCCTGCATCCATGGCACCAAGCAGTGCAACAGGGTGCACGACTGTCCCGACTCCAGCGATGAGGCTGGATGCATTAACGGTGAGCGCCATTAGCCGGCACGGGGTCACGCGGCGGGGCAGAGGGGCTTCCTCACGCTTCCTCACATCAACAACACCCCCCCCCCACAGCCACCAAGTGCGAAGGGCCCCAGAAGTTCATGTGTAAGAACGGAGAGTGCATCGAGGGCAACCGCGTGTGCGACTCTAACCGGGACTGCAAGGACTGGTCCGACGAGCCAGCCAAGGAGTGCGGTGAGGCCGGCTGCTCCCAACCCACACACATCTGGACCCTCCTGTTGGACCTTTAAACTATCCAGATGTTTTCCTGAAGAAAAACACTGTGGTTTTCGAATGAACACCAACAGTGCGCACTATTGGTAAACTAGAATCAGCCCCAAGGAAGAATTCAGACTGAGGGCACTTGCGCTGTAGTTGGTCGTTAGATGATGAACTGACCAGGGGACATGACTTTAAGCTGCAGCTTCTCACTGATTACCCGAATGTGACACTCGTGTGCCACAGGGTGCCCGCGTGACTCCCCCAGACAGCCTGCGGGGTGACCTGCCCTCAGTCCCTCTCGCCATCCCTCATACTTGAGAGGGTGGGCTCTTTTTTTTAGAAAGAGGGGAAACCCCAAGCTCTTCGTGACAGATTTCTAAAAATTCCCGCTGCTCCCCTCTCGGGGGGCACTGCCTCATCCTCATTTAGTCATTAATGGAAAGCATATAACAACCTTCATGTCCCCTAATTGTTAATTTACCGCCTTTATTCACGGGAGGACAGATGAGGGTCCACAAAATTAGAACGGGCACAGGGGGTATTGGCTAGAGCCTCTGCAAGGACCCAGCCTGGGACCTGGGGTACAGAACTGACAGATATAATACCTCTGTGGACATTAAGGAGAAGACAGAAGATGCCCCCTGGTGGCCTGTTGTGTCTGGACAGGTGTTGGGGGGTGTTTGTGTAAATGTTGCTCACGATTCTCTTCGCATTCTCCATAAGAATGGGCGTTCCTACCCAGCATGCCTTTGGTGTAGTGCGCACACACAATAGCAGAGACAGGAAGTAAAGCTTTTCCTATTGACTGTCACGCTCCCATGGTCCGCCTTGACCTCTGACCTCCATGTGCCCCTCCCCCAGGTCTGAACGAGTGTGCCATCAACAATGGCGGCTGCTCCCACATCTGCACGGATCGCCGAATCGGCTACGAGTGCGGGTGCCCCCCAGGATACAAGCTTCTGGACAAGAAGACGTGTGGAGGTGATTGGCTTTCATGCTGAGCCCCGCCCTCCCCTTTGTCTGCGAACTGCCGTGCCCGACCTCCTCCCCCGACGACCCCTGACCTACTTGCAATGGAGGTTACCATGACATTATTAATGCGTTTTCAATGCCCCCCCCCCACCCCTCCTGCACAGATATAGATGAATGCGCCAACCCCAATGCCTGCAGCCAGATCTGCATCAACTACAAAGGTGACTACAAATGCGAGTGCTATGAGGGCTACGAGATGGACCCCGTCACCAAGACCTGCAAGGCGGAGGGTGAGGCATGCCGAGGGCGGCGACCTCACACACACTGTCCTTTGGGCCCGGCGCCAATCGAACCGCCTTCCTGTTTGCCGTTCCCACAGCATGCATTGTGTATGTGTGTGTGTGTGTGTGTGTGGGGGGGGTGTTGTCATTGAAATGCCCAGAGACTCGCTGCGGGGAAGGGATCATTTACAAAGCGCCTCGCTGTTCACTGTTTGTTGAATGTCAACGTTATTTTTCACGTCTCCTGTTTGTATGCTTCCCTTCACGGCTTGTTGATGGTTTGATTGAGAGAGGCTCTAATTGGAATCCACATCCCTCATTTTCTGCAGAAACTTCCGTAGGTGCTTTGTGTCCTAAAAAGCTCTTGTGATTAGGACAGTCTGATGCAAAATGGCCGCTGTTTGCCTCTCAGATGGGCAATGCACAGAAATTAGTTACTTTCTGTATAGGGCACTTTGAGAGAACTGTATAAATGCTATACGTCATTTTTATCACTACTTTTTTATTAATGAGTCAGTGTTTTGGGCCTGTTTTCCTTTCCACTGGTTGAATTCCCGAGTCAGAGGTCCTGCTAAAGAAACCTGAGCTTGTAAGATCCTACTTTAGGCTGGATAATTGTGGGCTGTCACATGGACCCCCTTCATACTGGTATGTTTATGCCAAATGGGTTGAAACGTCATTAGTACTGGCTTAGAGGGCCCTTCATTTCAGTCCAATTTCCGGCAGTTCAAGGGGGTCAACTGTGAGCTTTAGTTTCAAGTCTCTGTAATGAGGAGAGTCAATTTGAGGTGAGTGATGTAATATAACTGTATTTCCATCCTCGTGGATTTATATAGAGCTTTCTAGAAAGTGCCAGCAGTTGATTCAGTGAAAGTCTCCCCCTGTCAGACGCCTTGATGGATGTAAACCGAGTCCCCACGCTCAGCGGTGTGAAACCTAATTTAGGGCCGCAGTACGTCTGTGAGGTTTATCTCCTGCCGCACGTTTTCAGCTCTCCTGTGTTTCTCCAGCATCCTGTCCTTGTGGCGCCTTAATGTGTTTGTTCACGTTTCACCCCCAGAACCAAATGTTCCTAGAAGCAAATCTTTACAATCTGCTGGACACGCGTCGACGTCCACGTCCGTGCACCTTCCGGCTCGACTCGTCGCATGTTAAAGCTCCTTTACTGCACTGAAGGGCTTAAGCAGAGGGGAAATTTTGATTTCAGCAAAAGAGAGAAAATACCTTTGCTCTCCTTCTGCCAACTGCGAGTCCAGCTGAACTCATTGGGCTTCAGTTCACGTTCTTGCCATCAGCAATTATTCTCTGACAGGATTTGCCGAGCCTTCAGAACATCTGCTGTAAAGAGAAGTCGTCAGATGTCCCTAAATGGATCCTGAAAGTTCAATCTGCCTTTGTGGAGCACGTCACGGTTCAGGGGTCCTGGCGATCCCGTTGGATATGGTGGGGGTTTGAGCGCTGCTTGTGATCCTTCCTACTGACGCTGGAGGTCATCATGTGTCCCCTCCAGTTGAGGCAGATGTGGCCTGTGTTTCCTGTAGCCTTTCTCTGTTGTGTGTGTGTCGATGGGAATAAGCGTTTCGCGTTTCAAGTGGTTTCAACCCCAGCGAAAGTGCATGAGGGTTACCCGGGGAAATGAAAATATTGTTCAATTACTGGAGGAAAGTCTACCACCCTGTTTGGGTCGGCGTGCTAATTTCCGAAGCCTGTCGGAGATTGCAGTGGGGGGTAACGATGGGAAAATGGGCTCTGTGGTACAATGGAATGTGACAGGGAGTCGAGGCATCATCATGGTGACACGCCAAAGGCGTCTGTCTGCCGCTGTCCGTCTGGAATGTTGCAGAAAATGAGCAAAGCAGCTTCGATGCTATGTGACATCGTGTTAATAAGCCTCACCTCCCTCTGGGGCTAATCGCTCCTGTTAGCCTGTGTCATCGTCCACCTTTTAGCCCCTGGCTATACCCCCCTCCCCGTTTCAATAACTTGCACTGTCCAGATTTCAACTTCAGCAAGCACTGAAGGAAGGCTCCCACTGCGGGGGATTGTCACAGCTTTCTGCGGCGGTGGGTCATACCTTACTGTTCCCATTCATAATCCACTATGGAAGCCCCTTCGCTGAATCTTCATTTAACTCGCCATGAGACATGCACAGGCAAGTTGGGGGGGGGGGGGGGTCTCCCATGATATATTGGCAGATGGCAGTCCCTGGGTGACAGCAAGTTTGGGATCGCAGGGTCTGCCAGTTCTGGGCCAATTGGGGGTTCAGAGCCTTGCTCACTGGCCCAGTGATTGCATCAGTCTGCCAGCCCCAGGATTTGAACTGATGACTTTCTGATCACAGGCACAGTGCCCTAACTGGCTCAGGCACACAGCACCCCCTGAATTTTAGGGGAATTGACACCAAACACTCAGAAGGGTAGGTTAGTGTCCTGTGGAGTGCTGAGCTGTCAGCCCGCTGGACCAGCCCGGCTCTGGAGAACAGAACCTCTAAACTATCTGCCATCAGATGTTTGTTTCCTGCGTTAGACCTGAAGCTCAGCGTTACCAGATCCTTCTGCTTTCAGCTTTTTTCCTCTGTACAGGAAGGGAAGGGCTTCACACCACCGGTCATGTGACGGAGGACAGGAAACCACAGCAATCAGTTTAATTTATACAGTGTCTCTTTATATACTCAGGTGAAAAACAGTCAGTAGTCTCGCAGTGTCTCGCAGTATAGAGCAATAAAATTGCAGGCAAAAATCAAACAAAGACACAAAAAGAGAAAATAAAATGGTAAATATTGTGCGGGTTCTGGTGCTGAAAATGTGCTAAAGGGCAGCATAGAGAGCAGAGCGAGGAAACTGGTTCCAGGTTGCATATTTTGGGATAGTATGCTAAGGGTGTGTGCAGGAAAGGGGATATTTAATTGCATGGTGACAGGGAACCGACCATGCAAATGTACCGATGGCGTTATGGCAGAATCCACAGGCCGTACTCTCCAGTGAAAGTCAGCTTTGGGTCTGAATTTAAGCTTCTGGATTCCAGCAGGGATGGCAAATTGGCCTCTGCCATCAGGTTTGGTTTGAACGTGCTTGGAAACGGGAATCGATAATTAGGGTTCCGTGGGTCTGACGCTCAGCTTCAATGTAAGGGTTTTTATCTTTTTATTTATTTTTTTAATCAGAGGAGCCGGCAGAATATCGAATGAATACTAAGATGGGATCACAGACGGGTTCCGTTCGCTCTTCTCATCACTGGAGTCACATGAGTAGACAGGGGCAGGGCTAAATCGCCACGGCCGTCTCCCTGCGCTGTACCGATCCCTGTGTCCTCCCCGTTTGCCACATCAGGCAAGACCCCCTACCTGATGTTCACCAACCGGCACGAGATCCGCCGCATCGACTTAGTGAAGAGGGACTACACGCAGGTGGGGCCCACGCTGAAGAACGTGGTGGCGCTGGACGTCGACGTGTCCACCAACAGGATGTACTGGTGTGATCTGTTCCACCGCAAGATCTACAGGTAACTGGCACGATGCTTCTGGAGCGCCACGACCTCTGACCTCAGTCAGTGCTCATAAGAGTACTCAGATTGAAATGTTTCAAAATAGCTGTTCCAGAGGAAAGGTGAAGTAAAACTCTTTAGTCTTAAACTATTTTGAGATGCTAGGATATTTTCAGTAAAGCAAGCCGATCCTCAGGCTGAGTTTTCTGGGCTCTGGTCCAGCTCTGGCCATCTGAAATGCCCAGCGGCGAGCTTCATTCCTCCAGTGTCTCTGAAACATAGTTGAATGCAGCGCGTCGCTCGCAATCACGCCTCTGAAGCCTCGTTTTAATCTTCATGCGGCACTGACCTCGTTCTCTCTCCTCACCGAGACGCTTAGAAGAGGAACGGTAATAGAGGCCTCTGACGCAAATCCGCCCAACACCAAACAACGCTGACTCTTCTCGAAAAGTTTAGGAGGAGAAACAGCCAAAACTTTGGTGGAACTTCACCCAGTTTTTCTTAGCTCTGCTGGCGAGTCTCAGCACTGCATACCGTGATTTATGCGGCTGCCCTCCTCCAGTAATTAATTCTGATTAGCGCCACTCAGGTCGATGAGACCTAACCCTCCAACAGTAATTAAGATGTTTAAGGCCTGGACAGAAACGTTTGCAATTAGGATTGCAATCTGCTTTCTATGTTTATCCAATTAATACGGGGTAATTCTGGTTAGTATCCTTCTCTATGACCTGCAGACTAATATACCTCTCATTTGAACTGCAGGACTGAATGGATTCTCCTTATCTTTGTCCTGTCCTGTTCCGCTGCATATAAACTAGCCTAATTAGGTCACCGCCTTCCTAATAATAGACATCTCAGTGGATTGTGTTCGTAAGGGGCATTAGACAGAGATGCCTCTCCAGAAGAGTGCCACTCTGTTTGCAGTAGAAAACAAGATATTAAGACAGAGGAACTGGCTGTCTGAGGTCATACTGGGTATTGCATGGCATTGTGCTGTGTTGGATGCGTGCTGCTGCAGGTCCGTGCAAGTGTGACTGGGTGCGTCTGTGTGTGGCTGTGTGTAACTGTGTGTGACTGTGTGTAACCGCGTGTGCTTGTCTGTTCTCTCTCCAGCGCGCACATCAGCAAGGCCAGTGACTCCTTCCAGCAGGTGACCCTGATCGACTCGGCGCTGTTCTTGCCTGGGGGTCTGGCTCTGGACTGGGTCCACAAGAACCTGTACTGGACTGACTCGGGGGACAAGAGCATCTCCGTGACAACGGTGGATGGCAAGAAGAGAAGGATCCTGATCAACACAGAGCTGAGCGAGCCCCGCGCCATCGCCGTTGACCCCAAGCAAGGGTGAGACACTGGGAATGGGGGGGGGGGAGCCAGGAGTGATTCTAGTATGTTTTATGGTGGGGGGGTATAAGAGGGGCCATGATTCATATAGAAGGGCTTTATCTTATAGTTAGCCAATGACATGTTTAGATAAAGGCTAATCAGCTTTCAGCTTGGGCCAGTGCCCCTGTGGCCTCGCCCCTGTACACACCCAATCACGGATGGATGTGGAACCCATGTTTACTTGTACAATACAATTGGCATCTCTCTTCTCTCAGATTTATGTACTGGTCTGACTGGGGAGTGCAGGCTAAAATAGAGAAGGCGGGCCTGAACGGAGTGGACCGCCAGATTCTGGTGTCCGAGATGATTGAGTGGCCCAACGGCATCACTTTGGGTAAGGGTTTGAGTCTGGAGTGAAAGTGTTTTCCTGCTCTATAATATGGTATTTACAGCCAGCCGGCCAGGAGTTAGCAGAGATGGATGGAATAGGTAGCATGCAGGGCATCTCGATGCTTTATTTATCCTTAGGGATGAGAATGTGGCCTAAAAAATGTGCTCAGGGCTATTTTGGGTTTGTGTCTCAGACTTGCCCAACAGACGCTTGTACTGGGTGGACTCCAAACTCCACCTCATCTCAAGCATCGACTTCACAGGCACCAACAGGAAGGTGCTGCTGTCCTCAGCAGAGCAGCTGAGTCACCCCTTCGCCCTGACCGTGTTTGAGGTAAGCGGTGGGTGGCCAGCGGGGTCCACTGAGGTAGGGTTGAGACACATGGTGCGAAGGGCCCAGACAGCATGAAGTAGGCGGGGCCCACCAAAGTGGGATCAGGACACACGCGCACAGATGAGCTGGGAAGTAAAAAGCTGGCGGGGCCCACTGAAGTAGGGTCGGGATGCACGGCGCAGAAGAGATGAATAAAGCACAAAGCAGGCGAGGCCCATTCAGGGTTTAATCTCATGCGATCCTGTGATTTCTCTCTCAACCTCAAGCCTTCATTTCTCAACATTTCTGCGCTGGAATATTTGTGGAAGCCATCAAATGCAAAAGCATGTTCACTGGAGGGCTGAGTGACCCCTTTGGGAGATTTTTAAACCTTCCTCTTGCTACGACAGGAACCCGACGCTGGCATGACCTTTACGGCTCCAGATATTTCATATTTACATGCCGCCTGGGTTATTTGGCTGCTTATTTACGGTGAGTGTGGAGCACATCCTGCGATTGCCAGAGCCCCCATGCCCCCCCCCCTCCCAAATGTTCACACACTAGTGCCAGGGGATTTTAGCATTCCTGTCACTGTGTCACGCCGCATGCCTCGGGAAAAGGTGGCCAAGTGCTCAGGGCCGCCGCTAATGACATTTCGGAGCCTGTTGTGTTTTTATTTTCTCTCAGCCAGGCAGGCAGAACCTGCCGAGGTGGGGTGACTCATCCCGGGTCGAACGTGCAGCCGGCGGCCTCGTTGGGGCAGTCCAGCCAGTACCCTGTACCCCCATCCCTGGCTTACCCCTTGTGTGTTTCCCCGTCCCCTGCCGCCTCAATCTTGAGAAATACAGGAATATTAAGTGGGACTGGACCTGATGACCACCTGTGACGTAGCTGAGGGGCTAGATCGGTCACCCGGTTTAGATCCCGGAATGGGAACGGCTGTTGTATTTTGCTTGCTGAAACGGTGCCCCTGTGGATAGATAATTTGTTAAAAGCCTCCCTACAGGAACAGCTATAGCTGCTTGTTCCCAGACACACCTCTGTGCCGCTCGGGGATTCTTACGCTGCTCCAAGGATTTATTTATGCCGCATTTTTTTAATGCAAAAATGATTAATTAACTGAGGTGCTTGGAAAGGTTACCGCTTAGTGGTGAAGTACAGGCCGGAGTGGGGGGGGGGTGGCTTTGGTGTACAGCCATATGGACAGTAACGTTGGCTGGTGAGGCAGGGGGTGCCCTGGCAGAGCCACGCTCCACACACCGCTGACATGATGACAAGGCCGGGCTTCCCTTATACTGTAGCTCACCTGTTTTTTTTTTGTTTGTTTCCAAGACAACCAGATATTTCAACTTCTGTACAAGGTTTCCTTAGAGGGCAATGGGGAAAGGATAAATAAAAAAAAAATAGTACACTCATGCAAACTGAAAATAACCCCCCCCCCCTTCCCCCCCAGAGAGAGAGCCTGGAATTTAGACATCTAACCCACCAGGCGGCTGGGTATTCTGGGCTGTGCAGTCTGCATCCAGCCCCATCTCAGCCAGATCACATGACCGCATCTGTCAAACTCCTGATAGCGCCTGGTGGGTGTTTATGGTGGACCCGCAGGGGCTTGTTCTGAATGCCGCTGATCGACAGGCTGACTCTTGGTCTGCAGGACAGGCTGTACTGGACCGACCTGCAGAAGGACTCCATTTTCAGCGCCAACCGTCTGACAGGCAGCGATGTGGTCACGTTGGCCGAACACCTGAACAACCCGCACGACATCGTGGTGTTCCACGAGCTGCGGCAGCCCAAAGGTCAGTGCCTCAGGCCTCCGGCACATTCCGCAGCTCCCCTCCTCCTTCAAGAAAGCATAAATTTAGGCTGACAGTTTGGTGACATTGTTACAAATAAATCAATTTTAATAAGGCAGAGGGAGCTGAGAAGACTGATTGGCAGGTTTTGGGCACCAAGCTCACACAGTGGTGACCTCTTACTGGCTGTTATGGGTGATAAACGGGTTTTAAACAGGAAGTGACATCATGTGACTATAGGGGGGGCTGGGGGGGGTGGGGCAACAAGATTCTGATAACATGCCAAGGTTTTCAGGTAGAAAAGAGGGATCTTTGCAAGCCTGTTTGTATTCCTGTGGGGCAGGAAGAGACTGTGTGTGTGTGCGTGTGGCATACGTGCGTGCTCTGAGTGTGCAAGTGCTGGGAGTACGTGTGTGTGTGTGTGAGTGTTTTTCCTGCCCTATTGCTACATTGCTGTTACTCAGTAAAACAAGGTGACTGTTCAGGTACCTAATGTCTCCTTTGTGGTGCAGTTTGACCGGAAGCAGTCAAAGCAGCGTCTGGACTGGAGAGGTTAAAGAAACAGGCGCAGCAGTGAAAAGTGTGTCAATTAACATGGTCATGGAAAAACGTGCTGTGTTCAAATATCGCTGCATGAATTATTCATGAATGGCCCGACAGTTTCCTTTGTATGCGCTTTGTCAGACAGAAGGTGTAATTTTTAAAGAAACCAAAGTGAATTATTCCCTAATATGAAATTGAATCCTGCCAGGGTAGAGATTTATGCTGCCGTGTCTCATGTCTGTTCCTGGTGAGGAGCTAAAAGCCACTGTTGCTCGAGGCCTTTGTGAGACGCGGCCAGGAAGTTTGCTGGGTTTAAAAAAAAAGAAAAATGTCTTGATTCTTCATGTAGTGAGGCTCTGAAACCAACGTGTGATAACTCTCTCAAGCCGGGAAGGGAACAGTAATGTCTCTTTTTCACTTTCCGCTGGTCGTAAAGGAAGGTTTTTATGGGTCTTACAGAAGCAGACTCTGTGATGTGGATGTACTCAAACTCAAAGCATGACTCATGTCTGTTTTCAGAATATATGGGCATGTATGCTTTTGTAGGTAATGTAAAATAAAGACATGGACTGTCATGTATTGTCAACAATTGTGTATTTTGGTTAAATTAATGTTGCGTGTGTGTGTCTGTGTCTGTAACCTCTCAGCACCAGACAGCTGTAACATGGGGGGTGTCCACAATGGGGGGTGTGAGTACCTGTGTCTGAAAGCCCCCCAAATTACGGAGCACTCCCCCAAGTACACCTGCGCATGCCCTGACGGGAAGGAGCTGGGGCCAGACATGCGGAAATGTGTGCCAGGTGAGCCCCTCCCCCACCATCTGATCGCCTGTGCTGATTGGTTGAGCTGCCTATGTCAACAGTTTGCAGGCCATGCCTCCTCGTTCACGATGCGGTTCCATGAATCCTGAGAAAAGGAACCAATTAAGAGAACTGTCTGTCTTTCTGTCACCCATCTATCCATCCGTCTTTTTAAGGGCTATGATTGTTCCTGGACAGCAGGTCTGTCTTCACTTCGTGCTCTATTAATTTTTGACCGGCTTCCTTGTCTTTCAGTTTCACCGCCCATCAAATCCAAAATGACTCCCGCGGCCCCCAGGCGCACCCCCATTGTCTCAGCTGGCACATCTGGGACGACAGCCGTAGCCCCTGCGGCCACGAGGGCGTCCGTGTCCCCGAAGACCTCCACGCACACACCAGCCCCCTGGTCCTCCGGCCCGGGCAGCAGGATGGCCCCCACGGCCCTGCGGCCCTCCCCAGGCATGCAGCCCGATGGCGTCCTGGGGGAGAACACCAACATGTCCCACCACTGTAAGCAGGCGGCCGGCCCGCTCACCGCACACGTAATAAATGTTACTGTTTATAACTGAAACAACAGTGCACTGGTAATAATGCAAATAAATCTAATAGAAAAACAAATTAATTCTGCTTATAGAAATCTGCAGACTCCAGCAGGAGGATGGAGGATGATAAACTGCTGTAGTACTGGAATATGCAAATGAACGTGATGAATGTGAGGTGCTGTACATGACCTATAGAGGGCGCCAGAGTGAAGCTGTAGTAATAATGATGTAGTAATGTGGCACATCAGCTTGAGATCGGGCAGCACCAGTATCATGGATTTTATGTGCTGAAAGGTGACCGTAGGAGTGAATTTTAAAAGCAGTTTGGGGTTAATGCTGAATCTGTAAAGCCTCCATCAGTGTGGTGAGAATTGGTGAAGATCTTGCCTGTGGTTACACTCCGAGGCAACCTTGCTGTGTTAAATCTCCAGGTATTTGGGCCCAGAATACGAAAAAAAACACAATGACGTCATTCCCTAAAGCCCGGGATTCTCACATCGCTCCTTGCAGCTCTCGAGCTGTGAGTCTGTCACCTCCTTTAGAGGTCACATGACATGCTATAACCAGCTTTGGCAGGAAGGGGGCATGGCGATCTGAAGACCCGCAGTGATTTACGGGGTGCGGTTCCTGACTGCGGCGAGCAGGCCGCCCCGGCCGTTCCTGTCACACCCCCTCGTTACAGCTTGTTAAGATCGCCCTGAGGAGCGCTTTCCATTGAAGGGGCCTAGTGATTTTCCCCTTTGTCGCACAGGTGTCTCGCGGTCCGTGGCTCGGCTAATTACGGCCACGAGCGTCCCTCTACCTTCCAGGGGAAATGGATGCCATTCTTCTCTAATGCATTTTTAATATGCTCCACTCTCCAGTTGCTGTTGTGGTTTTGGCATCCAGCTGGCTTTTCTGTATATGCCTGCAATTCAGATCTCCCCCCTCAGAAGCTTTGGTCGTATGCAAAGACGCCGCCGTGGATGATGGGAAAATACTTGCTGTGCTGTGTGGGGTTTATCCCCCCACACCTTGTAGTTTAAGGGTCAGTCATGACACTTTGTTCCCAGACTCCCTCACTTCTATTTTTAACATGGTGCCTGGTGCTCCTGACACTAATTGGACTCCTTGGGTGCGATTTCTGCATCCAAAGGAGCCGTGTTCAGGAGCCGGCACGCTGCTGGTTATCACTCCCCCGTAGGGCGGCTCCCAATCAGTGATCTGTAACAGCGAGGCATAGGACATTAAAAAGCGCCAGCATAAGAGACGGCAATCTACCAGCTTCAGCAGAACAGTGTTTTAATCCCTGGTACGTGTTCCCTTATTGCAGCTTTGAACACGCTTTTTAAGCAGGGTAAGCTGTACAGCACATGTTAATGCCTTCCTGTAGGGTACCTTCTGTCGGCTGCCCTGTTGAGTGACTGGCAGGCCCTTCCTCCACTCGAAAAACTCAAATACCCCTCTCTCTTTCCAGCTGGGAATGAGCACTTTCTCCTTGGCAACCAGGTGGTGGCAGCGTTGAGCATCGTCATCCCTATAGGTAGGTGCCAAAACACAGCAGCCCCTCCCCCACCCAGTCCGCTCAACCCACGGCTGCTGCTTATTATTCATGTCCCGTTTAGCCTCAGTGCCTGAAGTAACAGGATTAGGGCAGTTTTGTCTGTACCGGGATTCATGAGCACTGAGATCACGTTACCTGGATTTTAAGGAAAATGATTTGTTTTGCCGCTCACTGGTGCGAGCGGATTAAGAGAGCAGCCTCGTACAAGGGAACTTCCCGCCTGAGAGCCTGACTGCTATTCAGTGAGGATGACACCGGTTAATTTCATTGGCTGTGGGACCCGTCAATCATTTGCCTATGATGGGAGGTAGGGCACTGGTGGGGTTTCAGCGCCGAAAGCCCGCCTTTGAGCTCCCCTCTGTCTCTCGCTGAAATAGCTCTCTATTTTGTTTCCACATCTCGCCCCGAACTGTCTGCAGTAATTGTCGACTGAAGCCTTTCATGACACTCAGCATTAAACCAATAATTTAGGGTGATGAAACGTTACGGTTTGTTTGCCGGTCAAAGCAGCCGACCAGCCAGTGGCCTGTCAGCAGGGGGTCGTTACCCACCACTGTGCTCAGGCAGGCTATGCGCTTGTGCCTTTTTCCAGTGTGAGGATTGCTTTACCTTTTTGTCCCCCCCCCCACAGCCTGTGGAATGCAATTAATCCCCCACCTTGACCAATTAAATTATAACTTAAATAAAAATTCTACCCACAATCCCGTGCAAGAAAAACTGTTAGAGGATGGATGACAGATGGATAAAGATTCTACTTTGCCATTGGAGGGAGTAGTCAGGCTTTCACTCAGCGCTTATAAGGATGCGTCTTACTCCGCCCCCTGGTTGCATGTATCCTGACGTGTCCTCTCCAGATTGGCTCGTGTTAATGCCGGCGGGCTGTGTGTTAAATGCATGCAGTTCCTGTCGTTGCCACAGTGGTCGCTGGCCTCCTGTGCAGCGGTGGATACCTGATCTGGCGCAACTGGCGGCGGAGGAACACAAAGAGCATGAACTTCGACAACCCCGTGTACCGGAAGAGCGCTGAGGGGGAGGAGGATGAGATCCACATCGGCCGGACCGAGTCGCTGGGTCACGTGTACCCAGCCCTGCCAGCAAGCAGTGGAGTCGCCGGCGGAGTTTGTCAGCCCTTCATTGCCCTGCCATTAGGGGGCAGCAGTACGCCTGACCCGGGGACACACTGGTACGCGGGACAGCCGGCGCTCTCTGGTACCAAGTGAGGCTTCGGCCAGGAAGGGACAGCTGCTCTGGCACAAGCACAGCGACCGTGTCGCCTAGGCGATGCGGGTCACGTCCAGTCCAGCCCCGTGCCCGGTGACTTGCAGAATCTTACCTAATCTTTTTTTATACAGAGTTTGGGAACAATCGGAATGTTATTTTTGATGACAGTCACAAATGGATGCATTTCAGCACTGTTACTCGCCTCGTTCTCTCATGTCACGTATGAGAGGCGTCACAGAATCACCTTCCAGCCTTTTTGTTCGACTCCAGGCCCACACCTCATCTCCAAAGAACGGAAACACGGCGCCTTGAAAGAAGGGACAGGCTGTGATGACGTCATTCCCGCGCATTCAGGGATGCCGCAGTCTGCCATTCCTTTCATCTTTCATCCTGAAATGTCTTCTGAAATTGCTCTCGGGTGTTGGCTTCTGCACAGCAAGGATGGTGGAGCTGACTGGGCTGCCCCTATGAGCCAAACTGGCTTCTTGGCCTGCGTCCCGCTCCCCAGCGTCCCCTTGGCAAAAAAGCTGTCAGGCTGGCTACCTGCGGTCTTCTGCGTTTCGGGAGATAGCGTGGCGAGGGACAAAAAACATGGCTCACCCTCAATCCGAGGCTGTCGACACAATGGGCCGGTTTTGGCTGGTTTTATGTCGCATTCTGCCAGCTGCAATGGCTGACAAAATAACTGGCAGCATTTTTAGTATGTGGTAACACTTCCTGGGTGCCCTCTAGGGGGCGCTTGGGTCAGTCTTTCACTGATGTTGGCTGTCTGAAATGTCATTGTCTCCCGGGGAATCCTTAAGTGGAACTAGGATTCAGCTATTCAGTAACATCTAAGCTCACTCGCTATTTTACCCAGCATGCTCTGCTGTCCTCAATGGAATTTATAGTCAGTTTAAGGTGTCAGTAAGGTATAAATATAAATGTTCAGGAAGGCTGGGGGACATGAGAGATCAGAAGAAAGGGCTGGTATTGGGGGAGATTTTGGTGTGTTTCCCTGTGGGAAGGCTGGTGACCGTGGCTGTGTTCTCCAGTGCAGGGACTCTGCTCCCATAATGCTTTGCGGTCAGAGATCAGCACAGTGCTGTGACTTTTTCCTTGCAGGTGACTGATTTGGGAACAGTAGTGGATCCTGCAGCATCTGTCCATCTGGTTGGGGCCTTTCAGGCTGGGTAGCCAATACAGAGATTTAATATATGGCTGAATGAAACAAGGCACTTTCATGGGAGCTCCTGAATTATTCATACTGCTATGGAAGGCCGATTAACCTCTGGACAAAGGATCCGAATGAAAAAGATGAGTAGAGACAAGCCTTATAGAAGTAATATCTTTTAAGATATGAAAGTGTCACGCGGCCGTATCGGTGGGGGGAAATGCAAAAGATTACATATTAAAAGAGAAAATGCTGATGCTACCCAATGAAAGCAATGTATTGTGAATTAAAATGTACTCACGACATTAAAGTGTATAACAGTATTTTGCATTTTCATATATGCAATATTGTGCCTGTATTGTACATTGAATTTTTCAATATATGATACAAGCATGCCATTTTTTAAGAAAAAATATTTTTGAGAATATTTCTTATACTTTATATGTTTAGTGCAGTGTTTTTAACATATAGAAATATTTCTTATGTGTTGGATGTCTTATTTTAATGTAGATATTGTTTTTTAAGAATTAACGGTTGTTAATCCTTAACTAGTTATACAGATCTGTCCCTCCCCAGCTCGCGTGTAAAACATGACATAGGACATCCGTGTCAGTAGGTGGCACTGTTGCAAAGACTGGTGAGGCTAGTGAGATGAGCAATTGCCCCTGCCTGCATCATACCTGGGAAAAAATGAACAGTGGAATATTGCATTCTTGTGAGAGCAAGAATGACATCTCTGGTTGTGGTGGCAATCCATCATGTGGCGTGGGGAACTGGCCCAGAGACAGAGGTTTATTGGGGATGGAGCAGCGGTGGGGCCAACAGGTTTGGAGTCAAGCAGGAAATGGAAAGCAGGTATGTAGAAGCATGTGTGAAACAAGCACGGTTTGTGGAGAAGGGGATGGGTATCTATCCAATACAAATGCATCTGGTCACATGACCGTCTGGCCATCCGAAGAGGCCACACCCCCTCCTTTCTCTCACAGATATCATTGGCTCATTCACTATTTTCCCTCCATACCTGGACCCAGTAGGTCATGATGGCGAACCAGCGCTCCTTCATGTTTCGGTTACAGGGGCCTGCGGCTAATTTTGAGTGACTTTTCAGTTTCGCTCTGCTCCATCTGTTTGATATGCGGGCGCACAGGCTGCGGCAGGTGGGTGGCCCTCACACGGCTCCCGCACCTACTTGGCACGTTTAATAACAGCATCCTCAATGTGAGGCAGGTAGCGTGAGTCATGGAAATGGCCTCTTGCCTGTTAAGTATTTAAATGTCTCTGGACTATGCCACTCTGCCAGTTCAAACAACAGTGCCTCCTCTGGTCACCCCAGGGAACGCGCCATTAGCATAAGTGTAATGGTGTGCAGATGGCTTCCTGTCTATCAGAGAACGGCCGAAGCCTTCTGAGGTGAAACTTTCGCTCATGCTGGACCTCCTCAGCCTCCATCTGCCTGCTGTAATTGAAGTGTGTGTTTGTGTTGGAGATGGACAGTATCTGGGGACTACAGAGCTTAAAACTAAAACAAGAAGTACCATAAAACTTCTGACTTTAGCCAGGCACTAAAGTCCAGTAACCTTTTTAAATCACAAACTTTTCTGTTTCTGATTAGCGATGGTGTTTTGCTGCAGAGGTCTGCTGATTAGCAAGTGGCCCACTGTTCACGTTGCTATGATACCTCGGAGCATGAAACAAAGGGCCCCCGGCAGCAAGTGAAACTTGAAGAGATCATTTCTGTCTCCTGGATAAGCCTGTGTGCTGCAGTGCTGTCTGCTCAGTGAGCCTGGAACAGGTATTACTGGTCAATTTAAATGGGAGTTTGACTGCTCTGCCATCCACTTACCCTCCATTGCGATCATTGCCTCTGTCCTGCATAGATCCTCATTATTGAAAGGTCAGGTGTCTCAAAAGGGCCAGAGCTCATTGGTCAGCTGCCACGATAGGCCAATCCGTGGCCTCTGTTTTGATCTCAGCACCAAATCACCCTTACGTATCCCGTCTGGCCATTTCTGCCATTAAAATGGGCCCAGGGTTTTGTTGCTGTCAATTTCCTGATTCTAATTGTAATGTTTGTGTCATGTTGATAATATGTTTTTACTTGGGGGGGAAAGGTCTTATATTTTTGTGTTTTTTTTTGTGTCAGTATGAACAAGGTTTTATGGGGGGCTGGCGGGGGTGGGAGCTGGTCAGTCATTCCTCTGTAAAGGATCCATTTTTTAATGGCGATTTGTTGCACAGAATCCTTTCAAAACACCCACTACACTGTGTAAGTGTGAACATGGGACAGTAATATGGACATTTATCATTGTAAAATGGTTTTAAATCCTGATTTGTAAATATGTTTTCATACGATGGAATTTTTGATAAGGTTTTAAATGTTTCTGTAAAGGCAAATGTGTATATAAGATTCTAGACAGAAGTGTAGACCATACATAAATTAACTTACACGGCCATTAGAATTTCTTTACTACTTGACTCTAATATAAAAAGACTTTGCCAAAGTATTTCTTCTTTTTTTTCTTTTACTTTGGTTGTTATTCTTTAAAGCTAAGCTAAGTGTGTGGATGTTGTTTTACTCCATTTGACACATTAGATTCATGTGTACGCAGAGGTGTTATTTAATTTATTGGTGCCTTGTTTACATTTTTAAATGCGTCAGGGGGGGGGGGTTGTTATGTCCCAGCCTCTGTATCTACATGAAATGTCTGATGTATGCCAAAACGGTCTCACTCATGTCTCAATGAATACAATCTGTTGACAAATATCTATATTGATATATAAAATCATAGAAAAGTTACGAGTTCCTTGTCTTTTATCCACCATGGGCTACGATACTGAAATGCTAGGCTGACCCATTAACTGAATTATCAGCCATTGTTCCTGGATGTCCCATCCTCCTGTGTTTCAGCAGCAGTAGAATCTGCCTAAAGTGACCATCGCCGTGAGGTTGGTGATCTGACATTTTCTCCGGAGTCGTTTTCTGCATGCACGGCGTGACGCATGAATCCCTGCAGAATGGCCCACATTGTGGGGCACAGGTGCCCGAGTCTGTGTACCTCTCTGGAATTAAATGACCTCTTTGATTTTGGACTTAAAGGGACTGGTTCTGAGCCGCTGTTCTGGGTCGCGGAGCAATGCCGACGGCCCCGGTGCATTGAGACAGAGAAGGCCAAATTGGATTTAATTTGCATTACAATTAGGAGTGTGTAACTTCAACATGAAAATGCACATGCACACATCTTGCAGCCAGCCAGAATCAGTGCTGATAAGCAGTTCTTCCAAACAGGCTGGGGGGCTTGGGTTAGTGGGATAGGCTGATTTCCCAAGTCTAGCTTGGGAAATTTACTTTGAACAGAAAGATACATTGAAAATGAATTCAATTAATCTCTTATTGATAGACATGTACTGTAAATAACATACATGTGTTGTCACAATAATGCTTCTTGTCCCTAGACTGGTGCTCTGGACTGTTTCCCGAGCACAACAAAGGAAGCCAGACTGGACTGGTGTCGCGGCGCCCTCTGATGGACGGTATGGTGAAACGCTCGGAAACAACAATGGAACTGAATTGCATTACACATTCAAAGAGCTCGGAATAATTACACACGAGCTATTAAACGTGCTCAAGTAAACGAGCAGAGAGCCACATAAATAATTGTTGTTTGCATGTGGTATGCAATTACACAGCAGTATAAATGTAGATAAAAAGCAATTAAGAATTTCGTAGTGCAAAATACCGTCAGCTGTGTTTGCTTTGAGGTCTGTGTACATTAAATACAGCGTGACTATAATGGTCTGCCATTCGTCACGTTTTCATGTACACACGACGTGCAAGATGTACGAACAGGTAAATCATATACAGGTATACGAAGTGAACTAAATCATAATCCTAGCATGGTCATAAATGGAAGCTAGTCTGCGGAATTGATATAGATGGGTGTAAAAACAGTTCCATTACAAATACGGTAGTTATTTGTAATAAAACAATAGTTTAAGGCGAATTCATTTAACATTAGATGTCCTTATATATTCAACTGCAAGACATACTGATTTTTTTTCAAAACTGTTATCGTTTTACTTTTTGCGTGCCAAGACATTGTCATTGTGTGTTAAATTTCTGTCCGGAAACCCCGAAGTACAATGTAAATAATGCTGAATTTTGCTTCTACGATTTCATTGAGTTATTCAGTTAACCGGATAACGGACTGCGTTACATCCTCCGAGGAGCAAACGCAGCACTAAAGGTATTTATCTTAAAGATGACAAAACTTTCCCATTTTATATCAAACTCATAGGTAAGAAATCTAATCAAGATAGCTATGTTGCCAAAGCTATCTGTAAAGTATCTGTTAAGAGAGGGTAAATTTATTTATAGTTCATTCACGAGCATTTGAAATCCCCAGGCGTAATCCTTCGTAGCCCGCAGTAGTGCATCTGCATTAGGAGTATTGAGCGCCCCTCAGTCATTTCCCAGCAAGATGAGTTTCAAAGAGCCGGGGGGCTCCAGCGCTCTCACCTGACTATTAATGCAGCTTATTAAAGGTCTGTTTATTAACAGATTATTTAACGTCTGATCGTTTATCACCTTTGCTAGCTGACACATCCATCGACCACGCTGTCGCAGAAAGTGATGCTCATTCATACCCCAGTGCGCGCAGCCATGCATAAGACAAGCACATATTATTTGTAAATACATTAACGCATGTTAAGTTTTTAGTTCAAAATCAAATAAATGCAACCGTTATTTGGATTATTCTTCATATATTTCTTTCCAGTAACTGGGTATAGGTTCCTTTGCATATAACTTAAAATAAAGAATGCTTTTACGTGAGAGCGATTACGACAATTCGGCAGCTGGTCTGTCACGTGCGCAGATAGGATCGATGACCATTGGGGTGAAACGCAAATCGGCCATTAATAGACACCAGTACGGCAGTGATATATAATAATAATATTTTAACGGTTTAGTGCGGTTTAGGGCAATCGCTTATGCCGTTTAATTAGCTGCTACTTGAAGCCCAAGTGCGTCCTGCTTTTCAGTACTGGAACAGCGGTCATTTACGGTAATTAACGGGCTTCTCTGCATCGTTGTGGTGCCGTTTCGATCCGAAAGAACCGCCGAATGGAAATGAAGTAGGCAAGTTTCCGTGCATCTTAGGCGACCGCCTAGAGCACTTTCATCTGAGAGGGCGCCGACTGAGGCATGCCATTCAGTTTGTTTCGGATGGGGAGCTTGCCTGTGGCGCCACATGGTCCTCGGCTGGTACTGGCAAGCTTCTGACCGATGTTTCTCAGGGGTTAATTGGTTATTTGTACGTTGTGACATCGAGAAGGGGAATCTGGCTACGCACTGGAACTCGAATGAGGGACTATGCGCCGGGCTTCTCATCTACACGTCTTTAGGAAAGGCCGTCCCCGCTGCACCGCTGCATATGTAGCCCCAGGATCCCTGCCGAAAAAAGCATCCCTGTCTCTAAATGACCGACGGCAAGGATGCCTTTTTCGGCATAACACCGGTACAAATACAAGTTAATGACTTAAATGACTTCTGGTTGAACACATCCAGCTATTTAAAATGACCTAAGTGAGGAAGAAATATAAAGAGTCCGAGTTCTCATTTACGATCAAATTAAATGAAGTTTGCAGCATCGCGTGAAATAATAAATATTCTGCATTACTACCTCCAACAAAAGACCCTTTTAAACTTGATATGATAAAGTATTCCATTGTGTAAGATTCTTACAACTCATGTGTTTGTTTGGAAGTAACAAAATCATGCCATATTAAAGTATACACTAGTTATCAAAGTTATCAAAATCGTGTTTGTGTGTTCAACTTTCACACTCACTAGTCACTGCATGCAGAAGACTGTGAGAGAACAGACGGGGAGAGTAAATATGAACCTCAAGGATGAAAGGAATTCTTTAGTTCTAAAACCAGACTTTTGTGCCTCTAGGAACAGATTCTGATATCAAGTTCAACCCATCCCTAGTTAACGTTCAATGTTTCACTTAAAATTCCCCATATTGGCCCCTCATGTATCCAGAAGCCATTGTTTCAGAAAGCAGGAGACCTTTTGGAGAGTCATAGAATTCGACTCTGATTTTATTGAATTCCTTGCAGGAAGCCTTTGTGATCGTGGGCCTTAAAACACGCAGAAACGATGTGTTTCCTTGCTTGCTTGTTAATCTGCCACACAGCTGTTACATTAAGAACGCTCGGTGCAAAATTATAGCTTTTCGTGACATAAGAAAACGATTGAGGAGTAACCATAGCAATGTAATGCATAATAAACATCCACAACCTTTAGGTTGTTTGCATATACAGTATTTTACAATAAATATCCTGTAAACACAGGGGCAGTTACAAAAACAGAAACATTGTGCTGAAAGGAGGTTATTGTGTGTGACTAATGATCTATTATCAGGCTTAAAAAACTTGAATTGAGGTGCGACAGCAGCATGAAAGACCCACACGGTTCACACTGTTTAACTCTCTCTAGTTTCTTATCTCTGTTTTTTTTTTGTTTTTTGATTGGCATACAAGAGCCCATTTCTCATTGGACAACAGCCGATGGAAATTACTCAAGCAGAATGTCCACAGATATTTGAGTTTTTTTTTTTTCAAGGTTAGCGGAGCTGGCCTCAGTGCCACGTGATCTGAATGGAGGCCTTGTCATCCCATGGGGTGAAAATGAGACGACTGTTCAGAGGGGATGCACAAACTCATTCTTGTGTTTTATCCAAATGGTCCCTTAATGAATTATCTTTGTTGGTTGAATGTTATTATAGC
>JAODKF010000049.1:3769616-3782803 GCA_026779585.1 Mormyrus proboscirostris
GGGATCGCAGAAGGTCAACAATCTCCGAGTGGGGGGCTTTTGTTGCCAAAGAGAGCGCAGTGTTGCCGTCCTGAGGGAGGCCGTGGAGGGGGGGAGGGAGGGAGACACATGACAACAGAGGCCAAACCAAGAACAAGCGTGGCTGCTATTTATTTTTGGGTCGGGATCAGAATCAGAATTCACCTTATTGGTCAGGTAGACCTGCATGTACTGGGAATTTGTTTTGGCGGTATTAGTCCTTACATTCACAGAAAACATAGAACATAAATTAAGATAAATAAATAAGTAGAAATGAAGTAAATAGAATAAAATATAGGTGAAATAACTAAAGTTTTAATCTTTACATTCATCTGACGTGTTTGCATTGTGTGAAATTATAGAAAGAAGAGTTTTTGTCCACAAGATGGTGACATTTACATATGTCAAAGATCAAAAATTGCATTTTATGTTTGTGTTTTATTCATTTCAGCACCTGGGTTATTTCACTAGTGGGACTGGTGCTCGAGGGACTTACCTACCCTAACACGTGCATATTACTTTACGTGTCCCCTCCTCCTGAGGTACGTGGTGTGTGTCTGCATCTGTGTGCACGTGCGAGTGCGTGTGTGTAACGCGACTCACATCATTGGTGACGCCAGCGTCACAGCGGGCACAGTCCAGCAGCACACGGGCGACATCCGTGTGACCCTGCTCACAGGCATACATGAGCGCAGTGGCACCGCTGTGGTCGCGCATGTTGGGCTCCGCCCCACAGTCCAGCAGGGGGCGTACCATGGCCACGCGCCCATGACCCGCTGCCAGCATGAGTGCTGTCTGTCCTCCCTGCCCCCAGAGGCAAAGTAAAGTAAAGGATTCGTCTTGTACTGGGTACAAGCTGCGCCCACCTAAGGCCCAATAGCTGTCTGTTGCACTACAAGCTGAATGCTGATTGGGGCATTGACATGTCACTCAGGACACCGCCCACACAGAGAACATCAGTCATGTTCTTTCTCCGCGGAATGATCAGGATTGCTGGGTAATGTGCAGGAGCAGTGATACATTATCATTAATTATCATTTATTCTGCCCTCTAGTCAGGCTTCAGGGCTCCGCCTGATGAGTGAGAACATCCGTGTCGGCGTGATTGTTTACACGCTGTAACCCACCCCCACTGCCAGCCGACTTGCGTTAGTGTGTGAGCGATGCGTGTGGGGCGTCCCCAGGGAGTACCTGGCCGGCGCGGGCGTTGACATCACCCAGTCTCATCAGCTGCACGGCCACGCCGACGTCCTCCGGGGGGTCGGCTACAGCCAGTGCGGCCAGCATGATGGCGGAGTAGCCTGCCTCGTTCTGCTGGTTCACCTCGCATAGGCCTGGTGAGAGCACATTGCACCATCTCTTACTACTCTTACACCACTGCGACCACAGAAGTCTCCTTCATGAATATTCAAAAGCAGATTTGAATAATATTGAAATTAAGGCCAAATGGTGCAGCGTTCTGACATCATTAACATGAGCGTAAAAAGACTTCTTATCTTCGCACAAGCATTACTCCGGGAAGCAGGTGACCGAAAAGTTACAATGCAGGCACTGATCCCAGAAGGGTGATGCTGTTGTACAGCAGGGGCTTAATAGTTTAATTTGCTACATTTCTGTCTATCTGTGTTAATTATAAAAACCCCAGACTATGTATTTCATAGATTTACAGAAGCCCCACAGTGCCATGGTCTGGTAGCGAGGGGACGCGAGGGGGGGTCTGAGTCAGCGGCACCTGTGTCCAGCAGTAGCTTGACGATGTGGAAGTTGCCGTGGGATACGCTGTAGTGCAGGGCGGTGTTTCCGTTCCCGTCGGCCAGGTTAACGATGATGCGGAGCAGCCCGGGCGTGGCCCCCCCAATCTGGTCTAGGTACAGGGCTACCGTGTCTGCCCGTGATGCCCTGCGGCTGGACACGCGGAACCACTCCTTGTACAGTGTGGCCAGGATCTGCCTCTGGAGGGCAGCAGAGGGCAGAACACCACTGAGCATGCTCATGGACAGACTATTAACACCCTTTCCTTGCAGGAATTTTCAGTTCTCGTCAGATCTAGTTTAGCATAATTGTCCCCATCTGATTTTACTAACCATCTGATAAATCCTTAGGTAAGAGTAAATTACCAAAATCTGAATTACATTTATTATGATGATATGATATTTGATTCAATAATTTTAAGGATATACTGTATATGAAATATTCAGACACACAGAAAGACAATAAACAAACTCGCAAAAAAGAACAACATATGTGAGAATAACAATGAATTTGCATGGAATTCTTACAGCAGGGTTAATCTTTATTAAATTTGAATTAGTGGAATTTCCACAGCGTAGTTTGTTTTCAGTTTGTGTTCCTGGAGTTTAACTTCAGGATCATCAGCTTTGCAGAGTTATTTATCAAGCTGATTACCAATTCCAAAATCCCGCTTACTCAGGAAATGGAGGAGATAATATAGTGCTTGGAAAGAATGCATTCATTTCCGTGCCTCTAAAACACAAACTCATTTTTTTCACCAGTTCCTCATTTGCATCTTTGAGATGCAGCCCTTACAGTTTCAAGCCACCAGTGAGTCTCTTTTTATAAATGTATATTAAGGAAATTCCAGCAAAAGGGAATGAAAGCGCTGCATGTGTGACATTATTTTGCACACCTGTTTACTGCATATCATAGAGAAGCTGGAGTTTATTATTACAGAATAGAGAAAATGACTGTCCAGGTTTCCCAGCATGCATCTGTGGCAGAATTAATCAAGTTTCTTTGTTTGTGTTGCACACTGGTCCAGTTAATAACCCCCCCTGTTTGGGTTTATACTGAGGCACCGATTTATTCGAAAGATGGTAAGAAGAGCAGCATTTGATCATCGAGCATTTCTCTGTCACGGAACCAAATAGAACATTTATTCTTGCTGTGTTCTCTTTTTGTTTATACGTTTTTAACACTTTTAAACAAGTGTTTGTTGCTTTAAATGCCAGAAGGGACACTCTATTTGTACTGGGACTTATTTCTATAAATTGTGCAGCAATGCAAACCCAAAAGTGACATTAATCCTAACAGTAACATGGTTAGGCATCGGCACGTACCATTTCTTCATCGGGGGAGTCCATCTCTTCCAGACGGTCATTCAGGCGACGACAAGCTGCCAGGAACTTCTCATCCATCACTTTCCTAAGAGGGGGGACCTCAGTCAGAAACACACTAACCTTCTCAGACGTGCGAAGGATCACGTCTGTCTGTCTCCTAGCAAATAAGTGTCAATACTGACTGAAAATTAGAACAATTAAAGCTTGCTCTGCCACTTTTCCCCCCTAATGCATCATCAATAGTACGAATCTAATGAGATTGACGTCATGATTAAACTTCCTTCAGCTACATACTATATATGTAGGTGAATTTTCCAAAGCGAAATGATTACTAACATTTACTTCGCATAACTAGTGTAGCTGTAATTGGTTTGGACGCGACTCCTGAAAGACTATCAGTAGCTGAATGCCGGTTGCTGTACTTATTGTGCCCTTTGAAGCTGTTTGCCGCCCACTGGACACTGTTAGTGTAGCAGCATAGCATAGCCCCCTAGCCACTTTGATGCAGTAGCAGCATAGCCGTCTATTAGCAGGGTGAGCAATCGCAACTTATTAGTACCTATCGTCAATATTGTCCTCCCTGTTCCATTAGTGCGGCAGCGCAGCTGTCCATCAGCACAGGTGCCCTTTCCTACTTTGTTATTGTAGCAGAATAATCAACCATTGGCATAAATGTTAGCACAGCAGTATAGATGGCCATCCGGAAAAGTCCCTGTTCCTGTTTGTTAGCGTAGCATCCACGGGCTGTCTGATGGGTGTGGTTCTGTTGTCTTACCGGCCCGCCTGCTTCGTCTGGGAGCCCGTGTCGGGTTCTGGGGGGGTAACGCTGTTGTCGGGCTCCACTGCCTCACTGATCTCCTGTTTATCACCATCCTCTTTCTGCTCCTCAGACACGAAGACGTCCACCTCTGCATTGTCCTCCTCGCTTGAATCCTCGCTGGACGTTGTCTCATACCTGGACAGAACATTAGCGGAAAGTAATTCCACTTCCAAGAATTCTGAAACACAGGCAATCTTGTTTGCATTTGTCTGCACTCATTACAGAAAGACTTATTAGTTGGACTCCACTGGTATTAACTGGTCAGCATTACTCACCAGTCGGTCAAAGCCAGTGGAGTACTATTTACGCAATAGTTCAGCTGTCAAAACTCAATTTGAAATCAGTTAATTTTCTATTAGGGAGCAATTTAAGGATGTCGGCAGGATGTACTACTGGACAAAGATGGACACACGGACACAAACTAATAAACAGAACATACCAGCCAGAGAACCAAGGCTACAAGTGGATCAATACTTTATGACAGTGTTTCCCCACCCAGTTGTCGGGGAACCCCGGACAGTCCACGTTTTTGCTCCCTCCCAGCTCCCAGCCAATCAGGAACACTGCGGTGGGAGCTGAGAGGATGGAAAAACGAGGACTGTCAAGGGTTCCCCAAGGACTGGGTTGGGAAACACTGCTGTACTGTATGTAGTACCTGCTTGTGCTGAAGGCCACTGAGGTCAAAACCTCTCACTGTAACACTTTAGAATATAAAAAAGCACTCTTCATTCATAGATATTCAACTAATATAAATAATAGAACTTCAGTCAATACACTACAAATACATTGTTTGCTAAATGCCCGAAGGCACCTATGAAAGCCAGTTACGTGAACATGGAGCGCAAACATGGAGCGTGCCGTGAGTGGCTCCTGCATGTTTGAGGTATTTACCGTGAAGTACATGGAACTGACGTCAGAATCATGTCACCCTCCTGATTCCCAAAGCCAGGAGAGTCGGGGTAAAATCCCACATAATTATAGGATACCGGAATTCTTTCAACAGACTCCTCCAAGCCTCTCTGGCACTATCTCAATGCATAATTCCATTTGACAGCCTGGTATTTTTATAGTAGGAATTTGACAGGTTCCCACTGTCAACCTTGGTGAGTGGTGGATGGTGACTAAATGTCAAACTAATACAAATTATCAGTCTTATATAAATCATGAAGGCACTTTCACTGCATGTTGATATCAGGCTGTATATTTCTTTGAAATATTGGTATCAAGTTCTGAGATCTGCCTGAAGGTGAAATCCAGATGTTACGTGGAATAGAGGCATATTATGTAGAGGAGTGAAACTCTTCTAGATTCCCAGGGTTGTGTGACGATGGACTGGAGCTTCCGTCTGCTGATTGAGATTGAGGGTTGTAGGTTCAGGTTCCCTTGTTACTGCCTCAAGAATAGTACTTAACCAGGATTTCTTCGGCACAATGTCCAGCTTTGCCCTGGAGCTACTCTATCTGCAGGCTCAGCATGAGCACCCCTGATAGGTATCGTCATGTTAAGGATGGATGGAGCAAGCAGGTTCTCTTACCCCCCGTTGACGTCAACGAATTTGAGGTTCTTCTTGGTGCCCCTGCTGCCCAGTTGCTCGGCGCTGCTGTTCTTCTTCATTATCGACCTGAGGGCTGAAGCAGGGAGGGTGGAGGTAATGGATCAGTTGGGGGTGAAGCCTGGAGGAGCTTCTTGCTGAGCACGCTGCCCTACGGCTTTGCTTCAGCCTGGGCCTCTCCTCTAGTGCACTGAGGAAAAGCGCGTGATGCATTACAGCGATCTGCGTGACGGTGATTGTTTCTGGAAGCATGGAGCATGAATTCTTGGAAATGAGGAGATTATTGACTGGATGTCATTTATTATCGTTTTTTTTTTTTTTTTAATACAGCCTTGTGTTGACTTGCGTTCGCATTAAGGGTTCATGCAAGTCAATTTGGGCGTATTTCGATATTGTAGCTGTTCATCACATACACATTATTTTATGCATACTGTATTACAAGTTATTATGGACAATGGATCATTATACGGATGCCAGCGCTGCCTATTCTCCTGCACCTGTTACACTAAGTGATACACCAGCTAATGTCTTGCATCCTCTGTCCGGCATCTCTTGATCAGTATATTTTATTTGTTAATGTTGTGACTAAATCAGGCATAAGTGATTGTGAGACTTTACTTTGTGGTAGCAGGAAGAATGTCCTGTTTATATTTCCTTTGCAAACAGGAAATAAATCGACATGTAGTGGACAAAAACATGGACGTGTCAAGTGTGTGTCCACATGGGAGGGGCTCCAACATTTCATGAAAAACAAACTACGTGTGAAAACTTTTCAGCTGTACGACGTCAGGCCAGAGGAGCCACTCTATTAGGAACATTACGGCTTATTAGTTGTGAGTGTTTGATTTGCTGCTGTTATTAACACTAATGGCGCCGCAGAAACCGAACTACGTCTGGCTTGGCGGTTAAAGGAGTTGAACATTCTGATTCAACTGAAGCTTGGAAGAAAATAAAATGCTTTATTTTTATTAATAGGCTGTTGTATAATTGGGCTGTTGACTTGCCCGTAGTGATAAGGGTATTCACACACAATAATGCAAATCCACACGCACAATCACACCGGTAATAGCTATAATATTCGCTCCTACTAAGAACTCATCCCCTGTTTGAGTAAATAGTTTAAGGGCTCACTGTGCTTTTCAAAGAGAATAACAAAATCTGTTTAAAATGCAGGTAACAGACAGCAATCATGGTTTATGTTAAAGTAATTTTATTCTAAAAACTGGAAACTGCTATAGTTCTGCGGTTACAGGCAATGTAATGGATTCTACTTTTAATTAGGACTGTAATTTGACCTAAGCGTTCCAGACTAATAGAATTTAAGATTTAATGTGCAGGATTTCATCTAATTGTTACATAATGTGCCTTTGAAATCGAAGTCTGAGTTCTGTTTGATTGAGATAAGAGCACAAAATTCAATGCTGGGAAAACAGCACATTTAATTTATGCCTGGGAGCTCTTTGGCAGTTTCATTTATACCATGCTGTAACATATGTTGCTACCCTTGTGATCATAAATCAATAGGCTTTGGAGTCACTGAGGCACCTGCTAAGAGAAGCTCGATCTGCCTGACCCAAGCCGAGTAACATCTGCTTGATTGAGTTGCTTGGGGTATGACAGATCTGCGTCTGTTCTGAACGTAAGATTTTGAGAGTCAGCTGACGGTTGGAGGTACCGTACCTCCGTCCTTTGTGGTTGCTGTGTTCTGTCCTGACGTACAGCAGATGGAGGAGAGGGCACTGACTGTGCTGACGAGCTCGGCGTGAATGGAGCTGAATTTTGAGGTCAGGCCTTTGGGGATGCTTTCTGAGGGCTCACTGGGCAGGCAGGCCCACTGCTGCTCCAGGAGCTCCTGTATCTTGCTGATGTATTGGCTGATGGTGGCTTCCACAGCCTCTGCTTCACTCTCTCCCTGAGGCTGGGCCTCTTCTTTATGATCTTTGGTCGCACGCTCTGGGTTCACCTCAGGCTGCGATGCAGCTTCCAGAAGGCCTTTCTTCATTCCCTCTGCCCTCATGTCTTCTGCAGTAGGCCCACTTGATGATGTCCTTGAATCTGTGTTGACTGCTATGTCACACATGGCGATAGTGGCTTCCACAAGTTTCTCAGCTGTGGGGACATTCACCAATACACCTGCATCTTGAGTTTCGGTTGGGTCTGTCTGTGTGCTGGTTGTCTTCAGGTCTTCGAGCTGCTTGTTAGAACTTTCAGTCAAGCAAGCCTGTACCTCAATTGAAGCTCCTTTTTCAGATATAGCCTCACATTCTAAATTTGTGCTCCTTGCTGCTTCACAGGTGTGAGCATAATCTGATGGCAGCTTTGTCTCCACAGTGTCACCAGATTTCTGGTCTCCTTCTTCATTCTCCAGCTTCTTCTCCTCTTTCTGCTCTAGCCGTTCTTTCATCAGCCTGTTCTCCTCCATTTGATCCCTTAATAGAGTGTTGACTCTTTCAAGTTCCATGCTGGATTCGGCAAACTTCAGCTCAAGAGCTACGAGTTTTGCCTGCAGTGATGCTGTAGTGAACAGCTCCATGTTGCCCAGTTTCACAGCTGCAGTCACTTCCTGTAACTTAACCGTGTCTCCTGCTTCTTCCCGCAGTTCCGGTTGGGCTTCTACCCTTACTTCTAATAGCTGTGCTGCTTCCGCTGAAGAATCCTTACACGATGTCTCGTGGTTTCCTTGTACCTGCTGTGTGGATTCTGAACATTGGTGATCAGTTTCCTGGAAAGCTGAAGGAGAAACCAATTGTGCTACAACACTTTCTGTCCTGCTGGACGCCTTGCTCACCTCAGCAGCCTGTTTCTGGGAATCAGGTGCCACATGAGGCAGGTTCTGGGACAGTTTCAGAAGGCACTGATCGTTCTCTTCCTTAAGCGCACTGATCTGGGCTTTCAGTTCAGGGATGGTTTGGACTTCTTCCTCAAGTTCTCTGATCCTTTTCAGGGCTATGTGTAGCTGCTGAAGTTTAACATTAACCTGCTGTGAAGGACTCCTGCTGTCTCCTGCAGTGCTGGAGCAAAACACGTTCTCGGAGGAGCTGTTTTCCTCATTGGGCTCCCAGGCGGCCTGGAGCTCTTGATCATCCAGCTCCGAGTTCTTTCTCTGAAGGACAGTAGCAGGCATGCTGGATGCTCTCAGCAGGTGTGGTCTGACTGGAATTCCCGGGGGCTGCTCATCAAAGGCTCTCATGCTGGCATCATCCATTGGCTTCCTGGAAATGTGCCCAGCCCTTCCTGCCTTTGGGAAGGCTGCAGATCTGCTGTCAGAAGCCTGGAAGTCAAAGATCTGCTGGACCTCCATAACCTTGGTCCTGCCACCGGACCCTAAGCAGGTGGAGGATGCCCACACATCAGGCTGGGAGCCATACTGGTAGCTAGTGGCAGGAAGGCTGAAGTTACGGGGCAACGTGCTGAACTTGGGTCCCTTGTTTCTCCGATGTATGTGGATCTTTTTAATGGTCTTGCCCCTCTCTATGTCCTCCACGTATTTGAGGAAGTCCAGGTCCAGCTGGTAACCATAGGGCGTCTCCACAGAGTACGGCAGCTGCTTCCTCGTGTCGCCAGCCTGAGCGCCGTTTGAGGAAAAGCCGTTCTCTGAAACTGAGAAATCAGCTTATTTTAATATTTGCCTTCACGTACGAAACACGTCATTCGACACTACTGTTTGTGATGGGCAAATAAAATGATCTGCCATCTGTCTTTAATGCTTATATGTCTTCAGATACGGCAGATGTTAAAGTCGTTGACCAAAAGGTAGGAGGTATCGTTCATTCATGATCTCAGACAGCATCATTGGAGGTCATCTTACCCTTTTTCTTGTCCATCTTCTGACTCATGTGCGTCGCATGTATGTGCTGCCTGAAAATAACGGGACATGTTACTGTGTGCTGTGACTTGACAGTTAAAAAGCCTTAAATTATTCTGACATCATTTCCCCGACACAAGACAATTCTGCACAAGTACAGCATTATTCAGAAGCCTGTTGACGATAAAACTGGTGGAAGTGACTTATTGTCCAAATTATTTTCTTACTTCACCGCACTCACCCCTGGGGAAATAGCTGTAATACAACTGAACCATTGATTAAGACCTTTTAAAGGGCACATCATCAAGCGCGGCTTCCATTGTTTCTGGGAACCTTCTTGTCGTTATTACGCAATTAAGCCAGGCATAAAAACTACACAAACACCACAAACCAATGCACACAATTTATACACATTTCTATAAAAGAGAATAATGTACGTCTGCATCAGAAGACTACATTACCTTATATATGCTACTGCTAGTGGTGCGTCAATAAATCTGGGTACTTTCACGGCTTGTAATTCCAGAGTTAATGACAAAGCCGGAATGCTACTGTAGCACAGTTTTGGCATGAATGCTGTGACAAATTGACCCAGCCGCTATACCGTAATTTTGAGTCTGTCTTCTGCCCCCACAAACTGATTCTCTGCACGTGAAAATCATTTGCTGAGTGCAAGGCGCACGTCAAACGCTAAGGAAGCATGAAGACAGATATAGGACCGCAAATCCAGAGATGCAATCTGTAGTGTTTGGCACAGGACAGAGAGCAGATGTCGCCAGCAGTCGGCAGGGGGAGATGGCCTGGAGATCAAATTGATGGCGACGTGAGATTGTGTTCCTTTTAAGTCTGTATCTGCCCATACTCTCCTGTGAGGGCAAGGAGCTAAATGCTTGCAGACCAGGTACCTCTATCAACCTTGCTTTGATTGAATTTCCTTTGTAAGGAATCACAGTGCAGCTGCTTGCTTACATCCTGTTACATGCAAACTTCTGTTGTCACTGGCTGCAGTACAGTGTCTGCAGTTTTTAATGCCACAAGGGACAACTGGAGACTGGCTGCCAGTGGCTAATATCCTCATACCGGTCCACTGCATGCCATCTGTCTTGGCTTGACAGAGGAAGCATGGCGGAGAATCCCTCGAGACAAGCCAACCATATCATTAGCCAATGATATGTTTTGAATCAGTGACTGACAGGAGAAGGAACACTCTGGGGGCCAATCAGCTTCCATCTGGTGCAAATGTCCCTATGGTTCCAGCAAACTCTTCCGGCCACAGTGGGTTTCCCAGAAGTCTGTTGGGGCTTAGATGTGGCATATGGGAGTTATTTTAATTGTCCTGCTATCGGGTGGCAGGATTTACTTCAAGGCGTTGGCGATCCTCAGAGCGTTTCCTGCGTAGGGTGAGGTCCAAGATATAATGGAAAACGGAAACGGAGAAGACCGAGCGTGGTGATGGCAGTGTGATAATTATGCGTGATAATTAAAGTCCTAGAGGAGAGCATTAAAACAGGACGATGTGCGCCCCCTGTTGGTGTTTGCTGTTAGTGCTGCTTTGCTGGCAGATTCACTCGCATGATAAAGCTCTGTGATCCACTCAGTAACTTCGTCGTGGGACCATTGCGGTTCACTGCCGGTTTACTGATAATGCAGAAGGAAAGCGGCTAAGAGCAACCAGCCTGAACCAGAACTGCCGGAATGGACAGAATAATTAATGTGCTCAGGTCTGTTCAAGGATGCGTGGAGAATCTTGGAATCTTGTCAGTGAAACTGGTGTTTGGGATGAACTCAGCATGTGAGCTCATAACCCTGGTATCTGTGAGGGCATATATAATAGCATGTACTGTTCTGAAATGGTAAAATGTCATCTTAAACTTGTTTATTTCTTTAAACGTATTTATTTAGCAATGCTTTTTGTGTAAGTTAGAGAGCCCGATCAGACAGTGTCTCTGCAGCAGACGAGGCACTTAAGGGCCTTTGCTTAATAGTTCAACACTAACATCAATCCATCTGCTACGGGATTTGAACCGGCAATCTTCTGAGGATGGGCACTGAGCCTGCACCGCTGAGCCAGGATATCGGCATCTTGCAGCTGACTCTCCAGGAGCATCTATTACCGTCACACCTTGACAACCCTTGCAAAGAGGGTCCCTGAATCAAGGTGGCTGTGTACCTGTGACGCAGACCATTTCCTGCTCTTCCCGCCGCACGCACCCACACCATCGCCATTGAAGGGAGCTCCAACCAGCACACAGACAAGGGCAATTTTAGGATTTTTAGAGTGGCGAGAGGAGTCGTGATTCATACAGAGGGGCCAACCTTATTATTAGCCAATGATATGTGTTGAATCCGTAAGTGACGGGGGAAGGAACACTCTGAGGGCCAATCAGCTTTCAGCTGGGGCAGTGTCCCTACGGGACCCCCCCCTCGTATAAACCCCTGCATAAGGTGGTCCTTAGTTATGAGTCAAATTTTAAAATGGCAGTTTTACATGTAGTCACCCTTTTTTCTCGTGAAACATTGTAGGATAGTATTTCTGGCAAAATGTTTCGTGGTTTTGTTGATTTTGCTCAACAAGGTCAAAGTCTGTAACTACAAGTTATCAAAATAAACTAAATTTCAAGCAGCTTTTGCTGAAAAAATGGCTACAGCAACAGCTGAACAATTCAAAGTCCATACAGCAAAATCTGACTACAACCTAGTTTAGTCACGCAATGTCAGTAATACTCGTTAATCTCTCGTGTCATTTGATTGTTAGACGTGTTCTTACTTTTGTAGTTTAGCATCAAGGTGGCTCTCTACCATATTTCTTAACATTTGGTCAATTTAACTTTAAAAAAAACCAAGAATCAAGAAAATCTGACCAAATGAAACATCGTGAATGAAAAGTGCCATTTTAAAAAGGTCTTATTGTGTTTTGTTATTTATCTTTCATGGTCTATTTTAAATTTAAATGAGTCAAACATCAGATACACAGTGGTGCAGTGGTTAGCACTGTCTCACACCGCAGGGACCCCGGGTTCAAGTCTCTGTCATGGCACCATGTGGCGTTTGCAGCTTCTGCCTACATTATGGGGTTCCTCTTTCTCTGGGTAAAAAGGGCTCTATTTAAAAAAAAAAAAGTTTTTATTGCGTGGTTGCCACCTGCTTTTTTTAAATGATGGTATTTTTCATGGCATATTTTCAGTTCAGATGAACCCAGTGTGGGTGACATGGTGGTGCTGTGGTTAGTGCTGTTTCCTCCCACCACTGAGACCAGGGTTCAAGTCTCTGTTAGTGATTTGTGTGTGGAGTTTGTGTGTCCTCTCTGTGTTGGGGGGTTGTTGGTAGGTGCAGCCTATGAGACAGGGAGCAGCTTAAGTGGGCAGGGAGGGGAATGTGCACATATACATACATTCTAGAATGGGAGGGTAGATACACACACACCCCAGGGAGGAAGGGGTTTAGAACCAGACATGCAGGGGGAAGTATCTAGACAGAGGGGTAGATGTAGGAGGAAGGGGCTTAAAGACAGACAGCTGGATGGATGGACAGAGGAAGAGGCTTAGACATCCAGCTGGATGGACAGACAGACAGGTGGAGAGGAAGAGGCTTAGACAGCCAGCTGGATGGACAGACAGGTGGAGAGGAAGAGGCTTAGACAGCCAGCTGGATGGACAGACAGGTGGAGAGGAAGAGGCTTAGACATCCAGCTGGATGGACAGACAGGGGGAGAGGAAGAAGCTTAGACATCCAGCTGGATGGACAAACAGGGGGAGAGGAAGAGGCTTAGACAGCCAGCTGGATGGACAGACAGGTGGAGAGGAAGAGGCTTAGACATCCAGCTGGATGGACAGACAGGTGGAGAGGAAGAGGCTTAGACAGCCAGCTGGATGGACAGACAGGTGGAGAGGAAGAGGCTTAGACATCCAGCTGGATG
>JAODKF010000049.1:3782903-3798776 GCA_026779585.1 Mormyrus proboscirostris
AGGATGGACAGACACCCACTGGGGGGGAGGATGGGCAGACACACTTTGGCATGTTTTTTGGACTGTAGGTGACCCCACACTGACATGGGAAGAACATGCAAACTCCACACAGCACTCTGGCCAAGGCTCAAACCCAGGTCCCAGAGATGTGAGAGCAGAGTGCTCACCACTGCACCACTGCACCACCATGCCACTCGTGTGGCTCATGCTTTCATACTATAAACTAAAAAAATTCAGGTCCTGCAGTAAGAACATTCATTGTTGTTTCCTTTTGTTATAAACTTCAGGTTCACATACTTCCAAATTTATACACAGTGCTTCATTTGTGACCTTTTTTTGCCAGCATAAAGCCTATTACAACACAGGCAGCGCACACACACAGGACTTGAACCCTGGTCCCTAGGGGTATGCAGCTGTAATGCTCACCACATCACCACTGTGCTACACACTTGGTTCCTTCATACTACAAATAAGCCATAAAATATGTGTTATATAAAAAACACTTAAATGTGTGACACACTTCTGTCACAAATTTAAGTTTCACATATTTTCAGAAACTTACATAATGTTTCACTTCAGATTTTTCAGTCAGATTTTATGATGCTTGATATTTTTTTTAGTTAAATTGACTAAATGTTGAGATACGGAAGAAAGCACCTTTGATGCTAAACTGCAAGAAAACGATGCAAGAGATTCTTAAGTAACGAGAATAGTGACGATAATCACTACAGATGCCTCACCATGCATCACAAGACAAATGGGTGACCATATGAAAAACTGCCATTTTAAAATTTAACTCATTGCTAAGGACCACCTTAGTGGTTACACAAGATGGATGAATGGATGGATGGATGGAGCAAATGTCAAGTAATACAGTTAACAAAAGAATCAAGAAAATGAGTTCAGAAAAATAACAATGGTATGAATGATCTGAAAGATTAACTAGTTTTACTGGCGGTGCTGTGTGTGTGTGTGGGGGGGATTGGGGACCCGGATTGGGGCTCAGTCCCGGCCGCGTCCTTCTGTCAGCTCACCAGCAGAAACACTGAAAAAAACGGGCGACTCCAGTAAACAGCCTGTATTCCCATCCTTGGGAGATCAGAGATGCCCCCCCCCCCCCAGTTGTTTTTTCATTTTAAAGTTTCCACAGAATATAAAAAGTCCCACATCTGCAGATCACGCACAGCCCAGCAGCGTGTAAATTATTAACAGTTTAAAACATGACTCGTGTGCCGGCTTCCTCTGGCGTGCTCACCGGAAGGATTCTGGCACATTCTGCGGGCACTTGGTTTGCTTCCCCTGTGAATTCACAGCCTCCATTTTCATACATCTGTTAAATTGCCAGAAAGTCATTTACATGCACAATAAAAAAGCTGCAGCAGTTACTTATAGTGAGGAATCCTTCAGTCTGCTAGTATGAATATTGACCCCAGTGACAATTCAGCATATTTTTAAACTATGGTGTCCTGAATCTGTCTGTTCTTCCATTGGTCTAAATAAGTCCGGGATCTTTAACGTGCCGCTAGGAAACGCCGCTCATGTTACCTTCCGCACCACAGCATCACGGCGACACTGTGCACGATTCCTGTGCCGTGGGCTACAGCGGTTTTGGCTGCACACAGACACTAAAGGAGGGACCGGACCGGACCGGACCCGTATGCGTGCACAAGCCCTGCCTCATGTCCTGCGCTGCCTGAGCTGGGCTTCGGGTCTGTCAGAACTTGGAACGCTGGAGAAACAGTTACGGAAAAATGGATAAATGGATGGATAATAGTGAACAGAAAGGGAGATATTCATTGTGTCTCGCGAGAAATAAGCAATATATAGGCGATTGGGGGTTGTATAATTTTCCCCATCACAGGACCCCCCCAACAGTCTACAGTGTGTCACACAAGCCCTGGAAACAGACTCTGCTTGAGGTCTTCATGCAACCTTCTCCAGTGTAGCTGCCATGGGTTTACAGGACTGGAGGCTGACATTGTCATAGATCATTTACAGTTTATGCAGCACACGTCCAATTGCAGAAACTTTTAGAGGATGTTACTTTTAAATGCATGATTATTATTCGTGGTTAGAATTTACTGCAACAATCCTTCATAAGTTTCGAAATGTTAAACTCCTACTATATAAATACGGACTCCATATTTTTATGCCAGGTGGGTATTTGGAAGCAGTTTAAATTATGTATTTTTCATCTAAATTAGGCTGGAACACGTGACTTACGACACCCAGTCTATTCTCTTTTAGCGAAATCTGTGGAGCTCGGAGTATTTCAACTTGTGTACCCCTTGCAATGCACTTTCCACCCAGAAGCAAGGCGCAATCTATTGGTCACATGGTCCTGCTGTACAGTTTTCAAACCTATTCATAGTAACTGCCAAACACACACTGCTTTGTTTTCATTTGGTCTTGGTGACGACCCACACCAAGACCTTCTGGCAGGACACAGTTTAGTCCTGCACAATTAAACCACAAAACCCTGGTCATTCATTCTACATCAACAGGGGCATTGTTGGGAATGTTGACCATCGCTTGTAGGGTGATAATATAGTAGAAACTGAAACAATATGTTCTAAAATCTGCCTTGCAAAAGACAAGTTTCTCTCTGTCGTGAAGATATAGATATTGTCTTAATAGAGTCGTCAGGCTTTGTGTCCCTGCTTTTGGCCTCGCCTGAGCATTCGCGGTTGAGATGAATCGAGCCTTTCACAGTACACTATAGCTGCACTGTGTAGCTGTGCGACCATAGACTGCGACGACCGCAAACGAACATCGAGCAGGACCCGGCTTCTACACAATCCCCAGGAAAGTGGACCGCCATCTCAGAGATCCCCACGCACTTTGTCAGGGTAAACACAGACCTGTATTTCAAAGATTGATCCAGTGACTCGACTGTCAAGCTTTCATGTCTGTGTCTGTTTTGCTGTCACAGGTACTGGTACAGTAACAGAGAGTGATGCTTGCGTTACTCCTCCCTAAATAATGAGGCAGCCTCACTGCGTCATTGTAAACATAACCGACAGCGTCTTCCCCCCGGAATACACTATGACTTCGGGCTCTGTATTCCTATCTGTTACATTTCTATTCTTTCTGCTTCATACATTAACCCTGAAACTGAATGAATCAACCCCGTCAGCCGTAAAGGAATTACATCTTGTCCGGACAAGTTGGGCTCTGAGCTGTGGCGTCGATTCCCCTCTAAGGCAGACTTGGCACTAGGCTTTCCTGCTGCATTCTTTGTGATTTGCAGAAGGTTGCCCCTAGTGGCTGTGCAGGTAGAACTTCTTTGGATGGAATTTCGGCTTAAGGTTGTAAAGATATCTAGGCTGGATGTAGCTAATTCGATTGAGTGCCATATAAAATATCCCCTCTCTTAAGGCAATTGTACCACGCCTCATATCTTGTGAGATTCAAATGAGATTCTCCCTCATCCAGAGGTCTGGGTGACTAGGCTCGCTTAAGCAGAGATCTCAGAGTGCATGCAGGGAACCAGGCGGAATGCTTTGGCCTGACTGAATTAAACTGAGGTCTATTTATCTTACACATCGTGGGTAACTATCTAACTCCGCACTGCAAATAACCCTTCAAAGTCCATTAAAGGGAGAGGGAACGTATAATTAGAGGCAAATGATATCACTATTTTACGTCACTTCAGCTACACTGAAAGGGCCTCTGATCTGCCCATTGTTACAGAGGTTTGATAACGGAGGATAACCAGACTGTAGCAACACTGCAACGTACAGATTAGTGGAGGTTCAGTTATTCAGCCAGTAGCTGTGGTCTAAAGTATTAGCTATAGTCACCAAAACATGGGTGCACAGATTTAAACATTCAAATTCCTTTCTGTGGTCAAGGTCGAGCTTCTAAAGGTGCGAGTAACGCTTTTTATATCAGAGGCGAATTTATTCCTGACAGACGCCAGACTGTGTGTTTAATAGAACTCAGGGAGGATGCCAGTTCTGTTTCCAAAATAAACACCTCACACTAGAGAGCAAAGACAAGCCAATTTTGACTTGAGGAGTATTTCCTTTCTGAGAGCGCCAGCGCTGTGTGTGCGTGTGCATGTGTGTGTGTGCGTGTGTGTGTGTGAGAATCGGGACCTCTGTAAAACTGCAGCCAAAATAAAAAAAAACTGATAGGAACCTGTGTATCTTCAGGCTCAGGAACTGCCCTTTAAACGTCTTCCCTGTGCAGCCTGAGGCCATTAAGACGGCTACTTTATCAGGGTAAAAAAAAATCACTTTCCATGGTTTAAGGGGTCAGTGGTACCCATGTCTATATCCTGGAATTGAGTGACGTGTAACAAACCCAGGGTGTCCTTTTCATTGTCATTGGGGTCTGTGCAGGTTCAATTAAAGGGCCAACACACCAGCGCGTGCAAATCACGCCTAGGTAAAGAACTGATGCCGCGATGCTCACTATCACATCTGCAGGGGACACCTCTTCTTCAGTAATTATGGGAATTGCCCTAATAGGGGGCTGCAATTCAACTATGGTAAAAAAATCTGCATTCTAAAACCTCTGCATATTTTGGCACAGCTGTTGTTGTTAAGTGACACTGCTAAGCCAGCAGGTTCACCATGCAGGAGACGGATCTGAAAGGACTTTTGGTGAAGCTGTCTGATTATAAACTCAGCTGAACTGATAGTAATAGCCTTTTTATAAAGACATACTAGCTCTTTCTTTATGGCTGAGAAATGTCACTGTTAGGAGAAGGCAGAGTCTCTCAGTACAGAAATGGCTCTTAGACACCTGGAAACTCCACAAAATAGGGGGTGATTCAAACAAATCATCTTTGGCGATTGAATTCATTGGCACTAATAAAAACGCTTGATGCCATGTTCCGGGGACAGTCGCCTTCAGCTCCCGAGAGTTTTTGCTTATTAGACATCCCTGTGCCTCTGTGACACGTTTAATGATCAGACAGTCTCTTTTAGGGTTAGTGCCCTGTTTACAGGGACCTTTAAACAACAGCAAAAAAAAAAAAAAAACATTTATCTCAACAGGAACACTGCCAAACTATCCATGAAAACTGGATAAAATTAGAGTCAAATCTATTTATAGGGTGGACTAGAGTTCCATTTTATGATTATGGGGTCAGAGTTCAACAAACAGGAAGAGCTGGAATTTGGCAATTTTCACCACAGTTCCATTGTTGCATCCTTTTACTTGAGAAATGGCTCTGTTCTGCCACTTTGGTTCACTTTTATCTCTACATTCTTTGCGGAATGTTTTATTTGCCACTTAGTAATAGTTTAAAACAGGGCCCCGCCCCTTTAGCGTAGGGAGAAAGGCTGAACCCACATTCATATTTCCTGGGTACATATTAGAGACTGCTTGCTGAGCCCTAAAGCTTCAAGTCCCTCACATTTGTTCCTTCCTTGAGGAGCTGAGGGCACTGACGCGGGTTTCAGGAGCTACTGCAAATCAGCAACATGTCCTGTATGTCATAGTATAGACCAGGGGATCTCACTGACAGGATGTGCGGCACCAACTCTCAGTGGTTTCCTATGAGGCTTGAGAAGACATGTTCTACAAAGAGCCTTTCACTAGAATCACCAGACTATATTTACATTTTAGTTATTCAGCAGATGCTTTATTCCAATGCAACACACGCCTTTTTGTGAAGGCAGGGTTACACTCCCTGGAGTGATTAGGAGTGCCTTGCTCAAGTGCACAACAATGAAAATCACTCTGCCGACCACAGCATTTGAACCTGCGACCTTCCCATCACAATCGCACAATCGCGCCTGCGATATTGTTCACTATAAGCCATTGACTTCTGTTGTTGATTTCTGCTGATCATTGTTTTGGAAACATTTGAGGTTCTTCCAGATGCAGATGATTATGGAGTTAATAACCGCAAGCTATTCTGCATGAGTCATTCTGGTTTGAGTCCGTTGGGCTGCACGGGTCTGGTCAGACACCCTCAGACAAACACACGTAGCCTGCTGAATGGAGAGGTGGAGGGAAAGGGCCCAGATTTCTGTTCCCAGCCAAGACAAACACGGGAAACCATCTGTATGGAGGCACCATCAATATTCAGACACAAATAAAATGTCTGCCCCGTGACCAGGCACACACTCCCACTTACAGAACCACATGGCCGGGATGTTGACTTTGGATAGACTGCGCGTGGTGAACAAGATCTGATATGCCAATATGGAGTTCTGACAATATATGCCATGTTAAGACTGCAAACAAAACGTGGGGCCTGGACATCAAAAAAAAAAAAATCAGACAAGTTCCTGCGCTGACGATATTTCTACTTCACATTTATCATGTGATATCTTTCCCCAGAGGACCTCAGTGTAGGAACAAAGAAGAGTTCTTAAGCTCTGACTGGCTAATGCATATAATCCAACAGACAGACGATAAGCTGTGTTTAGATAACTTGTGGGAGTTTCTGCAGACAAAACCTTGGTAGTATAGAGCAACATAAACACAAACGACTCGTTCTGACGCTGATCTGGAAGACAGGCTGGCTCGGGTTTTGGTCAGAGCTGACCTATGATAGTTTCCCACCATCAAACTCCACCTCTGGACAAGTTCCTCCGGTGGCTGCGGACAGCTTGTTCCTCGTCAAATCTCATACGCGACAGACTAAGAAGACTTGGCTCTTCTGGAAACTGCGGTGTGCAGCCAGCGAGACCCGATCAAGATACACGATTGTGATGTGATGTCAAATTATATCAAGCGCGGAGCCTGGAATGTGCCCCGACACTATCTGTCACGCGTAATCTGTCTGCGACGTTCCGTAAACTCCATGTCCACACGCCTGGGCCTCACACCTCACACAGAACCCGCGGCATGCCCGGTCTGCCTGAACAGAACCTCCGTCTGCCTCACATTTTTTAACTCATTTGTTAAAGGCAATAGAGCAGATGTTGAAGAGAGTAACGAACGTGGGTCTCTACCACATGCCGCTCTGCGCTGGACCGTTGCTGTAACTTAGCCGTTTGAGTTGCAGCCATGCTTGTGGGCTTGTTGAAACCCTCTTTGGAAAGTTCTGGAATTCTAGCAAAATCACTTCGGGTATTGTTGATGCAAAGTATCTACAAATCTACATTCAGGGGTAACTGGAGAGGCCATACAAACAACAGTAGTTTACAGTTCATTACAGACGACTCTGACTTCTCGGGTAAACATACTTTGGATGAACATTCTCCAAATTTGTCCCAGATTTATTTATGGGAGGACTTTGGTGACTATATCGTTGAATTTGCTCTATAACCCTGTGTGTATCGGTGCAGCTTCTTGCAGTCAACTCTTCTTTGAGGTTTCTCGGCCTACGAATGTCAAGTCTGACAAGAGGACGTGAGCGAGAACACGTGGTGCGGGTTGAAATCGGCACGCGCTTCGCTCGGGGCAGAAGTATACGAACAAAGGCCCTTTTTGGAGGCTCTCCGGCACAATCTGTACTTGTGCTGTTAGCTTTTTGCTCCCTGACCTACCAATGGTGCAATCATGTGTTTGTTGTCCTAACAAGGATTCTAGACAGGAGCAGCTTTGTTTTAGAGAAACTGACTCCATTTTTGTTTTTCTCAGAGCTGGTTCCATAGAGCCTAGCTGTCCCGTCCCCCCATCTGTCTTTTTACGTATGGGAAAGAAAAGCCAAGTTTTTTCCGGCTCCTCCGTGTGAAGGACGAAATCCAAGGACCCCACTTAACCTCTTCCATTGTCTTGCGGTTCCTGCAGTACATGCTCACGAAGAGAACAAAGGACGTGCGCGTCACGTTGGTCTTCCCTGGAAAACTGGCAGCGGGACAATTGCTCGGCCCCCATACCATATAAGCAAAAATGTGCCACACCCCCAAGGCCCCCCCCACTGCAGCTGGACGTCTACCGCAGTACAATGCAACATCGGTGCAACAGTGCAGCACGTCGCAATCTGTGGAGCGCGTGCCGTTTATCTCCCGAGCAGTGACTATGCCAAGCGTCGCTCTCGAGACTAAACTCACGTGCAGGATTTGAACAGCCTGACAGATATTATCTGTGCACAGTGAGGGCCGTCGCTGTTTTTTACTCATCTCACTGATCAAGCCTGAAGTTGTAACACATTCTTTCAGCCTGTAGCATGCAAAAAAGCAGTCATGTTAATGAAGGATGATCATGTGACTTGTGTTTGTTCTGTAGAGCAGGAATGACATTTGTCAGAATTTGGCACAATTTTTACATACATACTTTAAGTATAAACTTGATAGCTTCCACAGCTCATATCAGATCTCTAAGCTCTTGGTTCAGTGTAACTTGACCAAACTTCTGTAACATCACCCGCTTAAAAAACTAAAAACTCAATATCTTTTACTGATTTTCATATTTTGTTGAGTTTTGTTGTGGCAAAGGAGTGTCCTTAAACAGACAGGAATATCAAAGTGTGTTTGTTGGTGAGGCTGGTGTTCATGTTTAGGCAGTCCTGTGCATCCTGTGTCACAGGTGAGAAGGCTGAGAGATTTTAAAGAACAACCAAACTCAAATTCCTCCCATAAAATGACACACGCCTGTCAGCAAAGTAGAACATGGGTTGAACATGCTTTTGCCTCTCTGTCCCCTTTAAGACAGGCCGACATGAGCTCTGTAAGCGTGTGACTAGGATGCCAAATAATCCACACACTGCCCCGGGACCCCACCACTGTCCCCCCCACCAGCCTCCGAGAGGAAATTAAATACAGGAAGAAGAGGCCACCAGAAACACCTCCATCCCCCTCATCAAGATCAGCACAATCCCAAGAGGTGCCCCCCTACTCTTTCCATCAAAATTGAAGTACGAGTGATAAACACACTCAGAACTGCAGCATCTGCAAGCTTCTGCTGAGGAGAGAGTCTCCCAGAAGCAGACCTGCAGTCCGTGGTCGCAGGACGCCTGAAACACGTGCCCACAGGCAGGTGAACCTCCATCCGCTGTCAAGGAGACCGCTCCTGTTCCCTCACGCCGCCCAAACCAAGCCGACCTTAGAGACATCATCTATCCTCCCGCGGCCGTTCTAATCGTACAGCGGAGTCGTCCATCATGGCTTACCTTCAGGCGCCGCCGGTGTGGTGTGTTCGCGTCCCAAGTGAGTCTTTCTGGGTAAAACGGACTCTCTTTCAGCTCAGGTTCCCTCTCTCTCTCCCTCTCTCTCTCCCTCTCTCTGGCTGGAGATAGCATCTGCGAGCGGGATGCAGGAATGCCTGCACGGGGCGGCTCTTAAGACCGTGAGCTGCACTGCGCGATCAGTGCAGTGGACACACCCCCTTTTCCCGGGGGGGGGGGAGGCACCCACCTACCCCAAGGGCGGGTGCTTCAACGGAGCAAGGCACACACTGCCCCCCCCCCCAAGCTGCGGCACTCGTGAGCAGGCAGGGGAAATTAACTGGGGCGACTTAATAATCCGAGGCGGTGGGCCATGTGTGTTTTCCCCACCGCGTATAACATCAGACGTTAGAGGTGCATCGCGATCCGGGATCAGAGGAAAAGGGCCTGGAGGTCACAGGCATCTGCCCACGAAGATGAATGCGCACACAGGTATAAACCGCCAGCCAGGCAATGCCATGGAGAAGGAGAACGAGCGAAGGAGTCGTTTGTTATTCCGGTTTATCTTGACAGTTGTGGGGCTATGACCACTTAAAATAGGAAAAGTAAATGTTATTATATACATCTCAGGATGCATAAGACAGTATAAACAAACAGCGGAAAATGAGCCACGCAGATGAGGAGATGCCCTCTGAGCTCTTAGCAGGCCGACTCCCAGGTCCCCAAAGAATCATGGGAAAAACCTTCTGAGCTAATCTGCACATGATCTGAGGCTGGACCAATCAGAGCACAGATAGCACCATCGACCAGTCAGCCTGAGGAAACACTCCTGCAGTTTTTAGGAGCTTCGGACAAACAATCGTGACCCGGGAAAGTCGTCTCAGATGCTATTAGTGGCTTCTGGATGGATTTATCACTTACAGAAGACTGAGACTCGCACGGGAATCCCTGAGCCCATCACCCAATCACATCGATGGTCTGTCGACACTGGGGCCGCAGCAGAGGGTAGCAATGTAAACGTGCGTGTTAATGGCCTGAATGTGACGTCCATTTCACTATGAGCACAAGGTGCCACATTAAAATGTTTCATTCATAGAGTTTGAATTTGAGTTATATTTAATTACAGAGAAAAGATATTGATTCAAGCCAACTCAATCCAACTAATTCCCATCGTAAGAGTGGCCTCTGTAGGCCAAAGCTGAGTATTACAGAAGGTCTATCCACATGAAAAGTATCCTCTTTTCTCTCTGCATCAGGTAGTTTTTAAGTAAGAATTCAGATACAGGGGATGCTACCTCTGGCACCAAACTCATGGGGACCCACGACGCCAAAACCCCACAGCATCCGCAGACCGGAGGATGGAGGTCTGGGAAGCTGCAGGAAAGCCGGGAAACGCGGAATCCATCTGGAGAAAGGGGCAGCTCTCCATGAGTCCCGCGTGAGCTGCGTGTTCCGGCCATCTTGCCGCGCTTTCGCTGAGCGGCGTGTCACATGACCTGCCACATCTCTAAAGGCATCGCTACAGTCTTCTGCGGCTTTCAGACTCCCGCTCAGTCTGCACTCCGGACTCTTTTCTTTCTTCGGCTGCACTTCACATTTTTCTAATTTAAAATGAAACAAAGCTTTATTTGCCATTTGTAGAAGAACAGGCACATTGGAATGTGTTTGTGTTCCCCACCTTCCACAGACATGTACACACCTGCAGCAGTGAGAGCAAAGCTTGTGGTCAGAGCAGGGGGTCAGCCGTCTATCCCGTACCCCAGTGCATTTTTCAGCTTTGCTGGAAAAGTGGGTATTTTGCTGAGCACGGGACTCGAACAGGCAACCTTCCGAGCCAGCTGCATTTAAAACCCATATTTTAGATTAAAGAACACATTGTAATTCAGCACCAAGCTGTCAAGAGTGAGATAAAGAAAGAGGACATGTGTACAAAATGTACCAGTGTGTAAATGAAACACAGATCAATAAAATCTAACCAAACTATAGGTCAGAGGACTTTGATATTGCGCCGACTGTTACATAACTGAGTGCTATAGAATTTCTCATAAGTAAACTGAAGCGCTCAGTCTCTCATTCTGGGTTTTGCAGTGGATACTGCAGTTCAGGAGGAGGCTGGTTTTTTATTAACAGCCAATGCTCACCATAGAGCTAACTGGACATTAAGCAATGGGGGGGTCTCCAGTGCATGTAAAGGTAAATGGTTTGTCAATCTTTGCACTGAGTCTATTCCCTGAGACTAAGAGCAGAAGCTACCTTTATGTTAGTAATTGACTTTAAAAATAACGATTGCAAACTCATGAAGTTAGAAGCTTTCTGTAGTACCAGTCTCTTGATTTAATGTTTAACCTGTAAATTTTAGATATTTAAAAGAATCTGATATATGGACCTTGAGATAATTAATAATACAATGTATTTGTATAAACAGTTTTCGTCTGAACTGTTTTATGAAATACAAATAACTGAAAAAATGGAGGTATCATCCAGAAAGCTAGAAAACATGTTACATCATTCAGCTGAGCAAAGATATTCAGGTTTGTGCAGATTTGAGGTCACTTATTTACAGTGAGCTGCGAGACTCAAGGGGATCCTGCAGGGGGCGATATCAGGCTCAGCTCTTTGGGCTGTGGCGACAGAGGTTGTACGGGTCAAGAATCACGATGAATAGAGGCACATGCTCACCATGGGAGAGGACTAGGGGCGGCGGGGGGGGGGGGGGTGAGAGCTTAAAATTAGGAACATTACGGGGAGATAAAATAGTTCAACATTTTTTACACTTTATTTATTTAACAAATCTTTCTGGATACTGGAGATAAATGCACAAAGGAAGAAAAGGAAGTTAAGACTGTGGGAAAAGGACCAGCCTGCTAAGTTCATTATTATTTATAGGAGGGCAGAAGGATTAAATAAAGCAATGATAGCGTACAAAATGAAGAATATTAATCGGGCCTGACAAGCTTGCAGAAATACTTTTAAAGCTCTTTTTCAGGGTCTTAATTGAGGACTTTGAGTGACTCTGGATGTTTTTAATTAATTTCACATTTTATGCACCCAGCCATCTATTCTCAGCATGTGCTTCAATATGGTATAATCACAGTGCTCACTTGTTATTTTGAAATGAATATTGAATATGAATATTAGGAGGTTTGTATGTAATGTAGTTTTAACACAATTGTATAATGTGCAACCATGACAGAAGATTAATCTACTAAATTTATCTTGGCTGCATATTTATATTCCGGTTGTACGATGTTATGTTGTCACATGGTGTAATTTAACTGATTTATTTTTTGCTTGGTACTGTGCCTGATCTGTGTGTGATATACATCTGCTCATTAAATTATACGTTTTAATTGATTCAAGGATTACGAGGGGGAACTTTGACCGCGATTTTTTTTAAGCCGTCCACTTCCTGTCTGCATCCTCAGAGGGAGGACAAAGGTTATCTGCTGTGCGATACTTCAGCGGAGCCAAAGATGGCAAGATGGAGACAGGATTCTGAAGTGGGGGGTTGCAGGACCCCCCGGTGAGCCGTGTCAATCATCTCCCAGCCTGGGCCACTTTCCACTGGTGGCTTTGCCTCATTTCCCTCGGAACCAGTGACAGCCACGGCAGACGAGCTGATCATGTGACCCGTGTGGCGTATGTGCACACACACACAAGACACAACAGAATATTTTGAACTTTCCTGTGTTTGATATTTTAAGGGAACAGCTGAGCAAGCAGAGACAACTGCATTAACCTTTGGTCTCTAAAGCTCAGTTTACCTAAGAAAACTAATGGATTGTGATCAATTTAAAATACTTTCAAGAAGGAACTGGATCCAAGATGAACTTCAAAGTACCGAAGCACTAGTAGCAAGACTAAGGCTGCCTCTTTGACGGTACTGTAATTTAATTGATGTTTAAACGTCTTGGAGTAATATTGAATGGGATGGTCAATTTCTTCAGGATCTTCCTGCAATGCTGCTGCACCTGCCGCAGTGGCAATGGCATCCGCTTCCAGCTGAAACGGGCGAGAAAAATAAGGTGCGGCCAAAATGGGGGTGTTACACAAGAAAACCTTCATGGATGCAAACGCATCTTGAAACTTGTCTGACCAAAGAAAACAACTATTTTCACGCAAAAGGTTAGTTAGAGGAGACACAACGACCCGCGCCGTGTCATCTGTGTCGATGCTGTCTGCTGATCGCGGGGAACCAGGCTATAAGCGAAAATCACTCGACGGGTCGTTGGACGTTTAGCTTTGCGTTGAACGGCTTCTTCGGCTCTCCGGCATCCTGCATACCAAAGACGTGTGCATAGACCTAAGAGTACAAAGACATGCCCAGTAAAGCAAACATAAAACCAGAATAAATAAGTCAGACACGTGGTTCGCGCTTCTGATTCTCCGTCAGTGCTTAAGTGTGTTATTGATAAAACTATAAAATGATAGTAAGTCACCTAATCCGGTGTCAATCTGACATTAATTACAAGAGCGATATACTTATTATTTAATTATCGTGTAATTATGGAAAGAATTCATAAGCGGTGCTGTGGAAATAGTGCAAACCAGGCGACTACCCTGGGATTACATCTATTTAACAAACTTTGTCATTAATGTCAAGGAGCCAGCAAACATTTGTTACTAAATCACGCGCCTGGCAGGAAAATGCTGCAGCAGATCCATTAGCTGGAGCTGGATTTTTTCAGGAACAGACAGACGGTTCAAGGATGTTAGGATATGATGTGTAAACCCGCGCTGCTTGTTTGTGAGGTAATATCCACAAATAACAGAGGGTTTCGTTACCTGTCTGGGCTGGAGGCGCAGAAAACGGTGCGTGCTGAAGCAGCCCCAGGGCAGACACGTCCCGCACGTCCCCCACACCACGCCGTCTGCAAAGCAAAGCACTCACCTGAAAAGAAAAGCCAACTGGCTGTTAGGGGCTATTTTCTGGAATCTTCCCCATTGAAATAAAAGGCTGTTAAATAAAAAAAGAGGTGCATCTTTTCTTGGTTATGTGGGCCTGTTTCGCTGTCACTTTTTTGGGTTTCGGTGATTTGTGGTTTAAGAAAATTAGAAGAAAACCGCAGTGAAAAGAAAGCCTGCAGACACATAGACAGGCAGAACCTGCGCGAAAGAAAGACGGGAGACGCTCCATCCAAACTTCGCGTGGCCTCAGAACAAAACCCTGACATGCGTAAGAGGCAAGTTATTTTTAGTAAATAGCAAGAGTTTCTTATATTTGATTTCACACTGTAAATGTCTAAATTGTGCTTGTCACTGAAAATTGAAAAAGCCTTCTTTGATGTCTTGGATAACCCAGCACAGTCCCTATAGGGGTCGTGACTCGGTGCCTTGGGAGATTCTGACCCGGGCGCCACTGTCTGCGTGTGACAACGGTGTCTGCGTGCACTTCCGCAGGGTGAACCCCTGCCCAGTTCTTCTATGTGAAATTGTTTGACTTCGCTGGCCTCCTACTAGGGTGAAGGGTTTTTACCGTGCAGTGCACCTTGAGTTACTGGCCGACTGTCAAGACGGGAGAGAACCCCCTGCTCCCCTCACAGGACGTTAAACCTCCACAAGTGCAAAAGTCCTGTGATCTTCCACTTACCTCACGTCGGTCTCGCTGTGGAGACCAAGCCGTCCCAAGCTCACCCTTGCTTTACTATTAGGTAGCATGTTGCTAACGGCCATCTCCTAAGTACTGAACGCCTCCCAGCCACAGCTCGACAACCAATAAGCAGCTGCCCTCTCTGCTGCTCTCTCAAACCTCATTGGTCGGCTAGACATCATCAGATGTCTCCTCTGCACCTCCCTAGCCCAGGTTGCGCAAATCCTTTATTTTAAATGACCTCCAAAGTCATAGTGCAACAGAAGCTCCATTACAAAATCCCCCCCCATCACAAAAATTCTCCTACCCGCTGGAAGGTGGAAGGCAGGCGATGCCTTTGAGTAAACACGAGGACAAATGGAGTGTTTGCTGTTTCTACAGGCCGAGTCGCAGCCAAAACTGCTGCGAGCAGATTAACATTTAACCAGGCCTTCTCCAGAAAGTGCTCGTCCGGAGCATGGCAGGCCTCCGCTGGATATTTCATCATATGGATTCCACCGGCAGTGTCCATTATGTAAAGCAGTCAGTCACAGCAGTTAGTGGGTGAGCACCTGAGAAAGCGCTGACCTCATTCCCATCGAGACCTGTCCGCCATCTGGATCATACTCAACCCTGTACTGTTGGCTCCCTGCAAAGAAAAAAACCACTTGGCTTCAAGTGGCAGATTGCTGCCATCTTTGTTTAATGGAATTCGTACCTTGTGCCAATGGCTCTTCATTGTCAGGGTTTACTTGAAGTAAAAGGCATCTGAAAGCCAAGCTTAAGCCCAACCCTGATGACAAGCTGAATGGAAAAGCTGAACCCAAGGCTCAACCCAAAAGGCAATTCTAAACCTGAGTGAATGAATGAATATTAGGCTTATATAGCGCTTTAGAGACACCCAATGGGTGCTTTACAGAACCAATGGGGAGCGACTGCAACCACCACCACTGTGCAGCCCCCACCTGGATGATGCAACAGCAGCCATTCTGTGCCAGTGTGTTCACCACACAGTAGCTAAGGTGGTGAAGGGGCAGGAGAGAAGTCACCAGTTAGATATAAGGGATGATTAGGAGGCCAGATCTGAAAGGGCAACAGTGGGCAGTTTAGCCACTGGGCATCAGGGTACCACCCCTACTCTTTCGAAAGATGCCCAGGGGCCTTTTTTGACCTCAGACAGTCAGGATTTCAGTTTTAAGTCTTATCAGAAAGACCGCACCATTTTTACAGCAGTCTTGCTGCCACTGCACTGGGGCATGGGATGCCCCCCCCCCCCCCCCCCGGGGGGGGG
>JAODKF010000049.1:3811636-3836283 GCA_026779585.1 Mormyrus proboscirostris
TAGACCATAGGGGCAGCTCTTAGCACGGATACCCGGAAGTCTCAGTCAGTCACAGTGGGCATATTCCTACCTAGACCATAGGGGCAGCTCTCAGCGCTGACACCCAGAAGTCTCAGTCAGTCACAGTGGGCGTATTCCTACCTAGACCTCAGGGGCAGCTTTTTTTTAAAGAAACATACAAATGAGAAAGCAGGGTCAGCCAATCCCTGGACTAATTAGGGTTAAGGACCTTATTCAAGGTCCCAATAGTGAAAGCACTCTGCATGGCAGGGGATTTGAACCAACAACTTTCTGATGATAGACCCAGCATCCTAACCCACAGAACCACACATGACCCCCACACTGCTGCGATTTGTCCCCCCTCCCACCCGTCCTCTTTGAAGTGTAGTGCAGCCAATGGGATTCACACACATATAATGAATCCTGCCTTGGAAGTAAAAGGTCCAGCCAGCAGAGCTGGTTGCTTTGTGTCTTTCTCCTGCAGCCCCCATTTTCTCTTCCCACTGAGGATGAACCTGTGCAACTAAATTCAGAGACCTCTACACGTTTCCATACCTTCCACACACCGTATGACTTGTAGTCATCATTGCATTGCTGCGGCAGACTGAAGCGCTTCTTGGATTTTAGGAAAAATCTGACAATGTTTGCTTGAAAAATAAACAAGCAAAAGTACTTCAAACAAAGCTGAGATGCCCTGGCAAACTAAAACAAGGAAGGATGTTCTCTTACATCTGGCACTTAGTTATCCGTAGTTATCAGACCTGAGAGGTTTTGCTGACAGGATTTTTCCTGGCAGGTAACATCAGGATATCCCCAAACTCTGCATAACACCAAGCCCTTGCTGTAAGTGAATAAATTACACTGCTTTACTGCAGCAATAACAGAACATCTTATAACCTAGATTCTGGGGTCAGAATCAAATATGTTTACTATCAAAATGGGCAAAAATACACCTGTAAAGATGTGCCGTATAAAGAAAATATCATTTGACAGAGCTGAATAAACTTAAAAGCATGTACACAGTCTGTGCTTTTCCTTTGACTTTATCCCACGGGCACAAACAGGAAGTGGTTCCTCTGGGATAGGCTCCTTCAGCATCAAAATGCTATGAAGTTCTGCATTCGGGGGCGACCTTATTAAGGACCTTCCTTTAGGGCAGAAATGTGCAAGATCCTGCTAAAATATGCAAACTTCCAAGCGCCCGAGTGTCGTACAGGGGCGTGTGATGAAATATACTTCTTTAAAACTCACAATGAGCAATTTATCTTTCACCCTACAAAAAGATTCCACGCTTTTTTCCAGTCCAGTCCTGCCGCATAATGGGAGACAACGGGACCTTTGAGGGCCCGCTGCGTCGGCGTGGGCGGAAATACGACAACCCTCCAAAACTGAAGTGATACATTGGTCCTCTTTTCTGCCTTTTATAATGTTTCTGACCTCACTTAGATCCCTCCTTGTGTTTTAAGAAGAATAGCCGTCATTGAAGCGGTAATACATACAGATTTGGTGCAGTCAGGCGAGACCAAAACGTTCATGACAAAAAAATGTTTTAATTACGAGGGAGTGTTTTTAATGATTGAGTCGTGCATAAAGGTCGCCTTTGTGGGTCAGATCTTACTCCCAATCATTTTAATTAACCCCATTTAACTTGATTATTGCAATGAAAAGTCTCTATGAACAGATGCATGTTACACTGACTGTATACTGCTGGGCTGTTTCCAATGCCCTCTTTTCTTTTTCAGACAAAATAACTTTGAGTTGAACGCTACTGACCCAGAACGTGAGTCAGTGATCTTGTCTCTGTGACTCTGAGTCCCTGAGAGTCTCAGTCTTTAACCACGTCCTTAGCAGCCATCAAAAACATGCTGTGTGTTTATCATGTCTTTTGCATTGTCTAACAAGAAGGGAAATATTTTTAATGCTTCTGATCAAAGCAGCATCAGTCCCATTGCACATAAGGGATGTTTGTTTATGTGCTCATAGTGTGCTACACTGTCTGTACAACCAGTGACGAAGGTGAAAGGTCAAAGGACCTGAATAGGGACCCCCCCCCCCCCCAACATCACTGTCTCACCTTTATAGTTTTCTGAGCAAAAAAGCTAACGTCAGTGGCCACTGAACAACTTATTTATTTGTAAGTTTATTCATGTTTGGTTAATTAGTTATACTCGGTTAAAGTTGATGATTTGTCTAGTAATGTTTACGCCTTTCTCAGGTGGGGATTCAGAGCTTCTTAGGAAAGATACACATTAGATATCACCAGCATATCTCCATGTTATTTGGTTTTACAGCACAGGCCGCTTGTGGTTACGAATCCGTCACCTCAAGCTTACATACGAACTGCCGTAAATTTAAAATTCGATCACGGCGGAAGTTGCAGCACAGCTGCGCTGCTGAAAACTAATGCGAGTGTGAAATGCAACGCCGGCCTTTCCTGGTGTAAAATGAAACAACGCTGCATTTAGCGGCTACTTAAGCTTGCGGGGGCCCATTGGCCCCCCAGTAAAGCCTGCCGAAAACATCAGCGCAGCCAGCACCCCAGGCTGACGCTGTATGGCTTGAAATAAATCAACTGGGTATCTTATGCAGCGACTCACAGCGTTTGTTCTTAGTGGTGGGTTTTATTTGCGCATATTAAGGGATCATTAAAGGCCTTTGTACCACTGGGGTACGTCCTGGAAATCAATTGTCGACCTGCATGAAGAATTTACAGTGCCTATATGTGAAAAAAGGATTTAGGGTTAAGATTAGGATTAGGATTAGGATTAGGATTAGCAGGAATTTGAAAACAGGCCTCGCATCCTGACACAGTAACCTTAGCTTGCCCCCATTCTGTACTACACACCTAACACCACACATAGAAAGTTATTAAACTTTCAAACTTACAAATGTTTATATCTTCTGGCCACAAAGAGCCCCCCCAGTGGGCGAGAGCTAAACGGACCCCTTCACTGGAGAGCATTTGATGTCTCTGCCACCCCCTCCTCAGGAGACCCCCGACCTCGGTCCGCTACATAAAATGAGGACAAAGCTGCTCTGAAACCCTGAGCGCTACGGCTTTCCAGACGGCCGTAAATGTTTAACCTAAGATGAAACATCAGGTGACGTTTGCCAGCAGTTAGCGAGCTGCGCTATCACGGAATTAGCATGTTGCGCTGGATTGGTGCCCCTTGAGAAATTAATAAAAATAAGAAGTTATGATTATCCTACAACCCCATCGTGAGCCCTGGAATTTCAGTACAATAAACCATTAATTCATTTAGCTCTACAAAACCGGCAAAAAAGACGCGAGAAACCTAATCTGAAGATGTGATCGATGAGCCTCATAATCGTAGATGTTAGATTCCATTTTGAAACTGCTCCACCTTCTAGGTGTATCCAGAAAGCTGAGCAAGCTGCGTAAGAATAACGTGCGTAAGAATAACATACGTAAGAATAACGTGCGTAACAATAACGCCATTTCACACATAACATTCAGTTAATCAGATCCAGCCTCAGTGACTCCAAATCGCCTTCTTTACTTCAGGCCTTTAAGATTCACGTTCCATAAACATATTGTTTTTTTTTTTTTTTAAAGTCTGGATTTGAGCTGGCAAGTGCTGGTTTTCACCCAGTTTTTCCTGGATGTTCCATGTTGTCTTTAAACAAGTTCATGTTAGAATGGACCTCAGTGTTTGTGGATCCCAGTGTTTGTCTGTTTAGCAGACACCGTCATCCATACATACTTTATACTTGTTTTTTTTTTTTGAGAAATTAGGATCCTAGGAGAAAATGGGGTTATGGGCCGTGGTCAGAGGAACTCACTAACGGGACCGGAACCGGCGACCTTCCGATCACCAGCTCAGTGTACGATGCCACTAAGTCACACTCAAATTTGCACATCACCCTTGGACAGGGGCCCTGCTGGTCTTCTCTCAGAAGATCCCAGCGTTCATGTAGGTCCTGCTGTGCCGGCCTCCACAGCAGAACGGCCCCCAGAACATTCACGCATCATTCTCTGCTAAATCAACATTTCAATAAACAACGTTTGTACTCTAAGACCAGAGTCACGCCGTAGATAAATGTCCTCCGATGCCGCCCAAAGGGGGGATCTCAGGTGGCCCCTCTCTTCCCATGACCTGTGCCTTCCTGCAGGGGGCGCTAAGGAGACAGATCGGCCTGGCGTACTGCCGGCTGATTAGGACAAGAGCAGTGCTCCGGGTACAGACATAATAAATCTATCACACGTTAATAGGATACAATCCATCAATCCTAAGATGGGAGAACCGCTCCTAAGGGACATGCTGAGAGCGAGGCTCTCTCCCTGCCCGGCCATCATGTCATTATCACATCATGAATATGTATAATAGGATTTCGGCTCGTCCTTCGGATGATGATAACCCTTCTCTATTCATTCTATTCCCCTTCTGGGAATTTATCATAGACCTCGTCCCGAAAGGACCAATGAGAGCTGAGGGTTAAATAAGTGCTACATGAGTCCTGGGTTAAGTGAAATCAAAGTCACAAGATGCCACTGGACACCATGTGTGGCATCACTGAAGTGCTGATCAAGGCAATTAGTGCAGTAATTGATCAATAGATCAGTGGCAGAGAACTGTCAACTTAGGTAGGTATTAATGCTGGAAGTGACAGTTCAATTTTTTTTTTTTCTCAAAAGGTGAGAGGATGGGAATAGATGAAGAGTCCAGCTACTCCCACCTGAGGCCCCTGTAGGGCCCCGGGGCCCCTTCTGCCAGCCACACTCCCAATCCCCCCGCCCACAGCATCGCTCCAGCCTCCAGCTAGCTGCTCTGCCGTCCGGACATGCAACCCACTGTGCCATCATACCCCAGAAGGACCGAGCTGCAGGCTTCTCGCCATTTTTCAAGCCTGGTTTTCGCCAAATTGGTCACAGGATCCATACCGGCATCCTGTCAACATCCCTACATAGTTCTGGGGTACATATCCCACCCCCGTTCCTCCTGATTCTTCCGCTGGTTTATAGTCTGTAAGGAACCTCATTTTGTCCCACAGAACAATTGACATCTTGATTTTCTTTGTGGGTTTAAACCAGAGGTCTCCAACTCTGGTCCTGGAAGGCTACTGTCTAGTACGTTTTCTATCCTACCTGGCTTCTGATGAGCCTCACCTGTTTTGGGGTAAATACCAGGAGCAGGTGTGGCTCATCAGAACCCAGGTAGGATAGAAAACCTACTGGATTGTAGCTCTCCAGGACCGGAGATGGAAACGCCTGGTTTAAACAAACCTAAACTATCCCAAACAACCAGATGTAGCTGCAGACAGACGGTCAATAACAGAAAGAGTATAAGTGAGGTGGCCAAACCCAGGAAGATGCGCTCTGGCAAGAATCAGATGTCCAGCAAGTCAGAAATACAGGCCGTGTAGAGTAATGAAGAAGCGGAAAGTGTGGGAACCACTCGGGGGGGGGAGGGGGGATGGGAGGTGCTCGACACCTCGCACAGAACAAGGACAAAATCTGGCAACTCATCACTGGGGAGGCATAGCAGCTGATCAACCCCCCGGGTAGGAAGACTTCTGCAGGCCTGGTGGTTCAGGTGAGGTCAGGCTGGGTGCCAGGGTGCCACTCACGGAATAAAGGGCTCCAGTATCGCTTACTTCTGCTACATTTCACTAACCGTCTCACCGTTTACACCAACAGCTCAGCAACAAACAGATGCAAAATGATGCAGAGTTTTTTTAATTCAGAGGAAATTAAGATTAGTAATTAGTGGGATTATTGTTGTTATACTAGGCTATGGTTTTGAAATGCTTAGCAAATCACACTCGGAGCGAGTTTTGAAGCCATATTTTTCCCATCAGCACTAACTGAGGACATGTGAATATAATCAGAGCATACACCTGCTCTCTGAGGCGTCTTTGACGATAAACCGAATCTCTGTCCATGAAGATATAAGGGGAAGAGTTAATATTCTGAAAGTTAATGCCTGACCAAGAAAAATATCAACACTGAGAGGAACGGAAAAATGCAACATCGACAGAAAGGCCACCCTTACGGAAATAGAAACAGAAAATGTCACCATAAAGAAAGAGTTTGTGAGTTCCTCCATCACACGAGCGCCTACATTCAAATGGCAAAATATGTCCAGCTGGATGAAACCAAAGAATCGCAAATAAACTGGCCTTGGAGGAAAAGGGTAATTATTAAAAGAGGTCTTTAATTTTGAGGACAATAATGCATGTTGGGTAAATGAACGGACTGTTCAGTAGAACAAAAATATTCCTGCTGTCTCTCCACATGCAGAGTGAGAGATGGAAATATCCTGAAGGTCAGCATTAGCAGCGAAATTAGCAAGATGTCTTTCCACTGTCGTCCACTGTTGTCAGTCAGCCACCATAGTATCTGGCAAGAATATCTGCTCTGTTACTTGGAATGTTTTCTTCTGTTGCAGACCACATAGGTCTGTCTCACGGAAAAGAACAAGCATACCACCCAAATCAAATTAGCAAAAAGTTGTTAGTATTTATAGCCAGTGGTCCAATGATAAAAGTAAGGAACACACACACATGCACAAACATGCACACACATATCTTTGTGGGGACGCTCCATTCATTTCTATGGGGAAAACTCTAATCCCAACATAACGACCTTAACCCCTACCCAGCCCTATCCTTAACCATAAGTAACTAAACAAAATACAAGATTTTTGACTTTTTTTGTTTTTTGATCGCAGTCACAGATTTTTTTTTTATACAACTGAGTTTCCCCTCGTGGGGAACAAAAGAATGTCAACCACAATGTCAAAATAACAGATTTTTACCACATTGTGGGGACATTTGTGTGTGGGGACACACACACACGTACACACACAAAAATGTGTGGGACTCAGTACTGATAAAGGCTGGCTCTGAAAAGGACACGAATGTGTAATGAAAGGGTCCCATTCATTGCACTTTTTTCACAAAGGATCATGGCACACTTTGAACTTTCTTGGATATTTTCCTGAGAATTTTACCAAATTTATCTTGAAAACGCTTATACTCGCAGAAACCACTTTCTAAGTTTTTCACGTAACTACAAATTTGCTGATTCCACTCAGATGAATCTGCAAGCGATGTTTCTTAAAAATTGATGTATTTTTTCCACGCTGTGACATAAATAGAAATACAAATCAAAACATGAACTGTAACGTGCAGGGGAGTCGGAAATAGAACGGGCGGGGGGATACGGCCCCCAATATCGTTAATACGCCCCCCCCCCCAACAAACAAACAAACAAACAAACAAATCAGTAATAGTTTGTTCCTTTTATTTTATTATCAATCTGCGCGTTATTGAGGCCAAATCACAGCGCATGCAGAGCGCGAGGACGAAACGCATAGCTGAGGAAGATTGCAGTCCTGTATCAGACAAACTGATCTTATTATACGGATCAGTCATTTTTTGGTTATAATTGGTTATGAAACTGCACCCTAACAGTGTTAGTCTTATTTAATATGATGGAATATTTATTATATTTTTTAAATCTTTCTTACACCGCATTCTTTTACGATGTGACTATTGCACGTGAGCTCACTGCAATGCCATAATATACATCCCACCCCAATGTAAAACTCTTCGCGACGCCACCGGCAAAGTGTAAAAGGTTAACGTGCATTTTCTCTGTTTTTACGTCGAGAAAAACACAGAGCAAAATATGCTAAATCTCTATAAACTGCATAGCAAACTGGCATATTTGGTAAGTAGGAAAGTTTACCCTATAACATAATATTACAAATAGGCCTAATATTAAATATTCTTTCATTTTAGAGTTCATGTGCAATGCAAATTATGTGTGATTTGTGATTCTCCAGTACGGTGACGTCTACAAATGAAATGTTTCCCCGTGCTGGACAGATGGGTTTCAGACCCCCGGGGGGGAGGTATGATTCATACGGGGCACCGGCGATTCAGGATGGTAGCCTGAAGCGATCCAAACACGAGGTCAACCGTTATAAATCTAATTAGAAAGTACATTTTAATTAACAGTCATTTTAAACCTCGGCGAGGTGTTAATCTGGCATTAAGTGAGGAAGTGACTTTCATATATTCCTAGCGAGATATTTAACACGTTACTCTAATCGTTTATAGTCCGTTCGCAACATCGCAGCTGTTACAAAAAGATGTTTCAATTGCTTGTCCTTCAGCAAATTCGGTGCACAAATAAAGGCTATTACGGATGAACATATATTATCGTAAAACAACGCAGTTACAATGAGACTGCAGCCAATACACGGCCGTACTCTTAATTCTCTCCAGTAAACTGTTCATCATATTAAATACAATATTTTAAGTAACGTAAGCAGCCAGATAACCTAAAACATATAAACGGCAAAATAAAAATACAATCTTATACGAGTTTCAGCGATTTTACTCCAGGAAAACATAAATAATGACCACAAATAATGCAGAAGAATTTCAGATGTTTTACAAAACGAAAAACACAGGATAGTTTTTTTTTCGGTAATGCTTTGTCTTCTGGTTAGCTGGTAATACTTGTGGATTTTCGCTGCCAGCTCATCAAACATTTTCTCCGTTACCTTTAGTGTAAATTGCTTTGGCAGCTCTAGTTCTTTGCTAATAGGCTGATGCGTTACTGCATTCCAGTTAACACACTGACTTTCAGCTTGAAATAATTTTTTAAAAGGTTCTATGGACAGACATTAAATGAACGTTTCATTTCATATTTTATATAAACAGTTGGATTTAATTTACTTTAAATCCTACATAATGATAAATTAAATATTTTGTTTTGAAATGCATCGTTCCGTGCTTATTTTATTTCTTTGCTATATTTGTTTCTTCGGCAAAAGCAGCAGCATTATGTATTGCAAAGAGTGATGAAGAACACATTCCGTTCCCCGACAGAACTGAGACGAACTTTCTGGATCCCTTCGCAAAAAAATATAACTACTAATTTTACACATTATTGAATAAACGAGTAGTAATGTACTATCAATGCCAAACTTTTCCTGGATTAAAACAATTTATCGGATAATTCTAATAATCAGTTTTCATGCAAAACATTTTGATGTTTTCATTCGCAAATACTGCATGAAGTTCTCTGCAGCTTGGTGCGCCTTTCCTGTAGGAAATGTTAGCGAGGCACAGCCTACATGATTTGCATCCTTTTCATGGTCACAATACGCTAGCAAGGATTGCTATCGGGTTGTGAATTGTCGCTTAACATTCACACCAGTCTCTCATTTCCGACTTTTTCTTATGCTAACATTTGCAATGATAAGGTCGTTAACACACGTGAGAAGCTCGTTAAGAACTCTCCCCTCGAGCTCAACTATTGTTATTACGTGCAGGCGTTGAGGAAAGATGTTACAAATCCTTCAAAGTCAAGCTATAAAGGTGATACTCTGATGCTACAATATCCATGATTTAAGACGTACTTTAAGAGCGTATGACTGAGAGGTTGGAAGTCAGACAGTAGCAAGTACATAGTTGGCAGACCCGCGAGACAATCCCCTTTTTGCTGGCGAGTCAGACGTCACTCGACCACGTGACTGTATAACTAAGTGAAAAGTAATTAACCGGACAGCTGATTGTTAATCTGAGTGTAATTCGCCGCGCCTCAAATTGTAAAAAGTCATTGCGGAGAAAACTCATCCGGAGAGTCCAGGACACCGATGCGGTAAACGAATTTCAGGTTTATATCGAATTGTTTATATTGTATTTTTGAATTCTGAACCATCAGAGTGGCAAGAAGAATCGGTTGATGATCCGCACCGTGACTGGTCAGTCACTCGGCTGCCTTTAGCGTTCCGCTGGAGTTGGAAGTGAGCAGCAATGACCCTCTCTAAAGGCACCAGTGCCAGCCATATGTCAGCAGCACCGGCCATCACTTCCGAAGATGCGGACATCGATGTCGTCGGTGAGGGCGACGAAGAATTGGGCGTGGACAGCGACTGCGACTGCCAAGGAGACCCAGGAGGCATGCAGGAGATCAGGGTTACGGAGATGACAGGTAACTCCTGTGAGTACGAGAGAGCAGGCGATGGGGAGAGCACTGGGAACGGGCAGGGATGTGCGCCAGGTCTGACGCAGAAGAAGCCGAAAAGCACCTTGGTAAAGCCGCCGTATTCCTACATCGCGCTCATAACCATGTCCATCCTCCAGAGCCCGCAAAAGAAACTGACTCTTAGCGGTATCTGCGAGTTCATCAGCAACCGCTTTCCGTACTACAGAGAGAAGTTTCCAGCTTGGCAGAATTCAATTCGACACAACCTGTCCCTCAACGACTGCTTCGTCAAAATCCCAAGGGAACCGGGAAATCCTGGCAAGGGTAACTACTGGACGCTGGACCCACAGTCGGAAGATATGTTTGATAACGGCAGCTTTCTAAGGAGACGGAAGAGATTCAAGAGGCACCAGCCAGATATACTCAGAGACCAGACCACCATTCTGATGCAAACTTTTGGGCCATACAACGTTGGGAGTCCGTACGGTCGTCACTATGGGATGCCCCAACCAGCTTTCTCTCCTGCCGCCGGTTTGCAGTACCCATACATTCCCTCTTTGACTGCGATGCTTCCTTCTGCGGTGCCACTGTTATCCTCCGCTGATCTGAGCCGAAGGCCGTACAGTCCTCAAGCCGCGCCGGGCATTCAGCTGCAGCTGGATGGCACAGGGACGGCGTCAGGTACGAAGACAGCGATCCCCAGAAGGCCGTCATTTAGCATAGAGAACATAATCGGGGCGTCCAGCACTTCGTCCGATTCAGAGACAGTCACCCGGCCCCCGGGAGCCATTCAGTCCGCCTTGCTGAGCGCACAGTCCCTGATGATATCTCGGACGTCACCAGCTCTTACACCCGTTTTCAGTGTGCCGACAAACATTATTTCGGCACAGTTTTTACCAACAGTCTCCAATGCACCGACATCGAAATGGCATTCTTCATAGTTGTTTTAAATCAATCACAACTAATTACAACAATAATATACGCCTACTGCAAGCACTCGGCTTTAAATATATGGGTACATTTTATGCGAAGCTGAATTGTAAATATTTGTAAGAAAGCTTTTTTTTTTATTTAGTTTGACTATGAAAGAGAATTTTAAATAAAATAATGTTCATAACAGTTAAAATTTTCTTTTGTATATCCATAGTATTGTAAATGTCACCTATTAATAAATGAGACTGTATACAGCTCCTCTCCCAGAGACGCATGACATTCGCATGGTTTTGGACAGTTTGAGTTTTGTGTTTCGCGGCTGCGTGCCGAAGACAAACGTCCTGCATCATCCGGAAGCATCATTACTTTACATATAGGGCGCCAGTATGACACCCAGCCCAGAAATGTAACTATAGTAAAATATGATATAAAAATAAAACGCAAGGACTTCAGGTGAACTATATAAACAGAGGAAGTGTGTTAATAAGGGTTTTATATTCAATGTTTGCAAAATAGCAGAAACAGAGAATATTAATGCCGATATATCCTGCATTACAGTGGTAATAAATCCCTAACATGCATAATGATAATAACAATTGTTAGTTACAAATTTGTACAGTTTTATATGTGTAATTTATAAAGTATTTTAAATACATTTTTAAGAAAAACAAACGATTGAAAAAGGGCGACAATAATTAAATAAAAACACGTATTTTCATATAGGTTTTCATATCATAGTAGTTTTGTTACAGTGCCCAGCGGTGAGTAATATGACCATATAAATGTTAGCTTATTTACTCACGCATCTAAATAGTTCTGGTTCTGAGAGAAACTATATAATGAGGTGACTTTGAATAAAATAACAAAAGAACACTATATATTTTGTATGTTTTTGCAGTAACGTGCCTATTTTTAAACCATTTAATAAAAACTTTCATGGTTATATGGTACATATAGTTGAATGATGGATCTTTCCCCAAAATAGTGATTAAATTATCACTAATGGAGACAAAATTCATGACGATTAAAAGCAAATGACGACTCCTTTGGGGGGGAAGCTGTGGTACCGATGCATAACTGTCTGGATGGTCGCTTTTCAAACGGACCGCGCACCGTCACGTCTATTTGTAAAATGCATAAGTGGATTTTGTGTGTGTTTTTTCGTAAGAAGCTGCATTGCACATTAATTTTTACTTTTGAATTATGTTGTGTTTACCAAACCATCACGGCGTCTTCCCGCCAATTATGTCCGGAGCCCAGTAAATAGGAGTGCCGCCCATGTTAAGGTGACTTTAGCCAGGTCTTGTGATGTACTTGTGATGTCCCGGGTTCTAAAACATACACCCCGTCGCTTCTTACAGGTCAGCATTGATTTAGCCAGAATTGACAAGAAGAAAGCTTAACTTTATTCCCCGACCGATTTATGTAACATTACGTGCACCATCCTTGTCATTCAAATCTGAAATGCCACTGACCGTTAGCAAAGACATTATAGGAACTTGCCCTGGTTATTGCAAATAATTGGAAAACTGGCGAGCTGATAAACCGGAGTTGGAAGGTGCTGTTCTGTCCCTAAAGAAACGTGTGATTAAATGGGATAATGTGCTATTGAAGACACAAGACAGAATCCGCAAGGCTCATTTTAGTCTGGTACCAAATGATTTTCTCCAAATTAATCCCCCGTGATAATTCCTTAATAAACCTGAATATTTTATAGGCTAGTACGAACTGAACAGAAGCCGTCTAAATCACCACCCCCTGATTTACCAAATATCGGAATCGTTCGAGTAATTCTAAATACGCGTTTTAAAGTTTACACAGTGTCCCTGACGTGATGGAGTTACATTATAACTATCTTTATAAATTTCACACCTAAACAGCATCTTCTCTGTTTTCTTATAAAGCGTTGAATAACAATCTGTTTACTCTTAAGAACAGCGAGTTCATTCTTTTCCAAAGAAACGAGCAAAAATGATGAACAGACCCTATCATACAAATGGCTGCCTTAAACGTCCGGTGCTTTGATGTTGTTAGTAAACTTATGAACTAGATAGATGTCGTGCTCACCATGTGATGAAAATGTGACATTCGAAGTGGATGGGAGAACAATCACATTTGAGGGTCGTAACTAATTGAAACGATTTAGTATGACTGCGCTTAAAGGCGTAATACAGCTACCCTCGGTCGTTAATGTGTGCTTGAATCACAAGCAGAGTTTTGCTTAGGGCGTAAACTTTGCCTGAAATAAATAATGTTATTCCATCTTAAAAAATCTGCGCTTATACATTACTTACAAACACAAAGAAAATCCACAACCTTACAAGACGTTAAAAATAAGTGCAATAAGCGGGAACACACAATTTTGCATATATATATGTAATATGTATATTACTCATACACATATTTATTTTAAATTACGTATTTTTTTAATGACAAATATTACTGAATATATTTAAATGTACAATACAAGACGTAGCAGTCTTTCATGTTTAATACTGTAGTTAAATATTTACTTAACGACGATATACAATACGTATTTTTCCTGATTTTAAAATAATTTTATATTGCTGTCACATTTCCCGATTCCAAAAAGGTCTCAAATGACATACGATTTTTTTTCTTTTAATCCAACTTCATTATAGTGATACATGTCTGTGGTATCAATTTATTTCGAAATATCGCAAAATTATTTTGTTTCACATTGCATGAAAATCGTGCAATTTCTTAAACATCTGCAGACAGGTGAGTACCTGTGTTTGTTTTAATGGTTTTTAAAAGACATTTGAAGTTCAACTCGCTTATCAACACCGGATGTTTTAAACCATTGGCTCCAGACGGACGCATTTGCTATGAAATAAACTAGAACTGGCTGGAAGAAGTCGCAATTGCTTTATGTACAGTTACTATTAGGGGTATTATTTATGGATTTTATGGGAAATAACTATACAATGCGACAATGTGTATAATACACATACTGCAAAATGCGTAAATCTGGAGTAACTTCGTCAATAAACACCTGTACAGAGAAGTACTTTAACCAGCAGTCAAATTTGGTCAGGGTGGCTTCAAAAAAACTCCGGACATCTAGTGGACATTTCAAGTTACTACACAATCTCTACGTCATTTTTTATATAGTTTGCATATAAAGTAAAACTAAACATATAAATTAGTAAATCACTGATATTATAATTGGGGGGGGGGGTATTCTTCATAATCAGGTTACTAACACTCTTATTAGGAATAGAAGAAAATCTGTGCATTTATACATCTTGTGCAGAATGCTATAATTTCCAGAATCGCCAATTTTTATATCTAACTGGAGTGAATATTACACTATATCAGTGTCCTTCACTGAATTTTACACGACGGCAACTCCTACCGGTGTACAGGGGTGTTGGGGTGGGGTGGGGGCACCGTTTACCTGTTAAAAGCTGGCTAGCCGGAAGTAATCTCGATACTGTCTCACTTGATTGCTGGTTAACTACGTAGCCACACATTATTGGAGAAGTTGAATTGCGTCTAGATAAAATAAAATAAAATAGAAGAAATTAAATAAGAATAAGTGAAAAAATAAGAAATCTGATGGGCAGGATAATTTGCATAGTTTTTAATTCAGTCACGGGCTGCAACACAGCATCTTATAGAGTCATAGCCAAGAGAGATTCACAAAACATTCCACGCTTACAATTTTAACATTATGCTCCCAACGGACTTTTATATTTTAAAGAGGGATGAAGAAAATCCGAGGACAAGGAGGTTACGACTCAGGCAACCGGAAAGCAGGCAGGGATCCATTATAACATAGAATAGCGCAGCCCATAACGTGTATAACAGGGCAAAGTGGGCTTGTCAACTTCGGTCAGCTAGTCGGAGTGAGATTTATATAACAGTTTTAATACCTTGTAAATAGTCTGCAGTGTTTGCAAACTGAGGTCAACGCTTTTGATGGAGCTAATTTTAGGTTTTTACAAAACACGGGAGCTTCTTTTTTTCCCCGTGAAGTTCACAACATGCAAAGGTGCGATCACCCATCAGACTTCCCCCGTCCCCCTCTGCTGTACCTTCTCGGGTCATGTCCATCGCCGACTCTCTCCTGCTTGTCCCCACTTCCGGACGCTTATTGCATACCGCAGACCTGCCTTTCGCGGCCACAGGGCTCCTCCCAATAATGTTGGGACGCCGGTTGTTTTCATTCTGTGCCTCCGTGATTCCGCGATCAGCGGGAAAAGATTGTTTGCCGAAGCCGATATGCTTCCAGGACTCACCTGCAACTTGTGGAGCTACTTGTATTGATTTGAAGTAAAAAAATATTTCAATGTGCACTTGCTTATTTCCCATTATCAGACATTAAAACGAGCATTAGCATTAGATAATAGCAGACCTGCCCCAATAAAACTAAACATGGTTGCCAACTCGCACGCATTTGGCGTGACACTCACGCAAGAAATCTTTCGGCAAATCTATATTATTCCATTATGAAGCTAAAAATAACCTACATCAAAAGTGTTTGGGTAGTTTGCAAACCCTACAGGCTATTTACAAGGTAATAAAACTATAACATACATGAAAATGCATGTGCAAAGTTGCTTCGAATTGAAAGTCTCACTCTACACTGCTGGCCATAGTTGGCAGCCCTGTATATTAATGCAGGAATGATGGTTCTTGATATAAGAAGGTGTTTATCACTATGAAATAAAAACACATCTATACTCATTTGTAGGTGTACTCAACACAAAATGTGTAATGTATAAAATATTTATCCACCCACAAAGGCTGTGCAGGTTCATCAGACCAGGGGCCTGTTTCAGAAAGCAGGATTTCTTACTTAGCCAGATAACTTGCCAGATTTAAGGTAGTCTGGGCTAATAGACTTTATTTTCATCAACTTGCATTTAGCCCAGACTACCTTAAATCTGGCAAGTAATCTGGCTAAGCAAGTAATCCTGCTTTGTGAAATAGGCCCCAGGACCATATTCAGTGTTGTGTTGCTTATCAGTTAATGCACATGCAAATTTTGCTATTGGTTGTTATATGAGGAGATGTATATAATCCCATAGAGCTCAGAAAATGGCCCTCGAAATGGTCTCCGACCTATATTTTATTGTCCTTGAATGCTACATGCTAATCCAGCACAGAAAACACAGACATACCCAGAGCTTTAAGGGACCAATAATCTGAAACCGTACATTTGCAAACAAAGAAAATCCACACAGCCATAAGAACACACACACATACAGCCATAAGAACACACACACACAGATGGTTATCCTGAAATCCTTAAGGGAGAGTAAGGAACTTTATTTGAATATGGTGATGAAGAGTGAGAGTCCATATGAAGAGTCACTCCATATGCGTGTGGGAGGTGTCAGGAGCTCAGGGCGGGCAGGTTGGTGAGTCGGGAGCGGCGCGTCTGCAGCTGGGGGCCCCTCACATGCTGCAGCTGGATCACAGTCCCCGATTCCCCCCCACCAGGGCCGGTAGCACCATCTGTTTATATTAATAATCACTTAGAATCTCTTAAAAAATCTTTCTGTGAATCACTATGATGTTTATATTTTGTGCGACCTCATCACAGTCTTTTCTTTAGAAAGTAGGGCATGTCCCCCCGATTCCGGTCCTGGAAGGCCAGAATCCGACACGGTTTGCTCAAACACATCTTAAAAAGCTAATTACCAGGTTAATATAGATGTCTGAGCAGGGAAATCTACACACTAACCATACAGAACCAGAACCGGGAAGCCCTGATGTTGGCCATCCCTACATATATTTTGTTAATCCCCCCAAACAGCTGGGAGAGGTGTTACCTGCAGTGCCGGAGGAGCTCCGCCCCCTGGGATTCTTACTGAGATTCTCTTGGTTCTTGTACTCGTGCAGTTGAGCATGAACCAGCCTCAGCTCACACCTCAGCTGGTTCATCTCCCTGATCAGCGAGACGTTCTCCTGCCCAGACAACATTTATATTTACTCACTGACCTGATGCTTTTATCCAGAACAACTTACACTAGAGCAAATTTATGTGGGGACCCCCTCCCCCTTAGGATTTGAACCAATAACCTTTGCATCGTTAGCACAGTACTGTTCTTGTTGATTTACAGGAGCTCAACAATTATATATCTGTGTGTTGAGGTTATGTGGGAGACTAGATATTGTAACACGGCACAGTCTAAGCGAAATATGCGAGGAACGAAGAACAGAGCTTTAAGGCAAAGATCTAAGTGGATAATGGTTTCAATTCTATAGCTGAGTACTGAAACCATTTAAAACTTCATCCATTCTTGGTCTTCCTCGTCTTATGTTTGGATGAATACACTGTATCCTGCAACGCCAATCCCCTCCCCCTCACCTTCATTATCTTGACATTCTCTGCATGATGGACCTCCGATTCCTTGGCCAGTTTTTTCTGCAGGGAGGCTATTGTCCTCTCCATGTGCTCCCGCTGACGACTGTATTCCTTCTGGATATCGGCATCCATCGCCACAATATCCACCTGCAGCCACAAGTAACCCAGCTCATGTGACGTCAGTCCCTGGTCTATAACGATAGTCCTGTATGCATGTGGGAGTCCCAGCTCTGATGATGGCCACGCGGGATCCTCACCAGATCAGACTGCTGCACGTAGCGGTGGTACAGCTTGCAGATGTTGTCCTTCAGCGTTCTGGGCTCCTGAATGTGGCCTACACAGTTGTGAAGGTCAGTCTTGAACCGGTCAACCAATGTCTCCAACTGACGTACCTGAATTAAGTCACAGAGTCATACAGTCGAGAGACGTGCAAACAATCTGCCAGGTATCATGTGCCGGGAAGAATCTCCAGTAGCAGCTTCCTGGTCGGACACGATCATGTTGATGCCCACCTTCTGTATCTGGCGATGCGTCTCTGCTTCGCTGGTCTTCAGCTTCATCTTCAGGTCTGCGATGTTGAGGTCCAGCTGGGTATTCTGGTTCTGGAACTGCTCCAGTTCACCTTCCATCTGTCAAGGAAACACTGTGTATATCAGATTGAAACCCATGTTTAATTACAGAGAAGATATGAATCGCAGTCAGGAAAGTGTGACACATTGTGACCAGCCAGATGTGCCAGTTGATTAACTCGCGCTTTTAGTATATTTTAACCAGAGGTCTAGAAAGTAACAAATCTCCATCTTCTCTTTTCTGAGCTGAACCCAAGACGACACTACATCACTTGAACCCTCACCTGGAGATAATTACATGAAACCAACTGGGACTCTTAAAACTATATGGACTGAAATTAATGTCAATGTAAATGCAGTTTCATGCTCCCCGGTCGCCAAGAGGAGCATGGGGTCCCCTTCCGAGTCTAGGTTCCTCTCAAGGTTTCTTCCTGCCAGAGGGAGTCTTTCTTTGCCACTGTCGCCACAGGCTTGCTTGGTGGGGTTCTGGCCGGGTTAATGTAAAGTGCTTTGTGACAATGACTTGTTAAATGCACTATATAAATAAAATTGAACTGAATTGAATTTAAAAAATCCAGCAAAATATTGGTTTGGATTTTGACATTCTGGAGCTGAAATGAAATGTCCACCTGTGGACATACAGCAGATAGGAAATCATGGTGTTTGTAGACGACGGGCACTTTACAGACACGTTATGCCTGCATACAAGGGACACTCAGGTACATTTCCGTAACAGGTACAATGGGGGCGTGATTCTCACCTCGCGAATCTGCTCCTTCATTTCTTTCATTTCGTTTTCCCTCGGCTCAATCTGTTTCTTCAGGTCTTTGATTTTATAGTCCAACACAAATTTGAACTTCTCCAGCTCCTGATTCTTCTTCTTCAGATCGAAGATGCGTTTTTCCTGAAAAGGGACCGGGTGACAATTACCTTCAGCTTTTGCAGTCAGTGTAACAAGTGGCACATTAAAAATACAAAAGTAACGAGGAATTAACTGCACGGGAACTTTGGGTATTTACATAATAAAATGCTTAATGTGTTTCATCATTGGTTTCTGGTCTTAGAACATTATGTCATGGCTGCTGGGATATTATATAGAATTTTATGTCTGCTATGAAAGTTCTAGAAAAGTGGCCATATTGCGCTAGTTGAAGCATAAAGGTGCCGTCTTCATTCTGCTGGTTCTCCCCACACACCTTGTCCTGGATGGTCTCATCTCTCTCTTGAATCTCTTTCCTCAGTCCCTGAATTTCCTTTTCCAAAGACTTGATCACAGCCAGGTTCTTCTGCTCCTCCTGTTTCATCTTGTTTATATCCTGATTACGCCTGTCGATCTCCTGCTGCACACTGATGAGCTACCATGCCGTGAGGCCGGGGGCAAACGGGGAACAGTGATCAGGGCTGGTGAAACACTCAGCTTTTATTTATGTTATTATTATTGATGTTGCTGTCCATGGTTTGGAAACAGTACTTTCAAGACTACAGTTGGAGAAACTAAAATGTGATTAAATTCATGTCCTTTGAGGTTCAATTGTAAGATCAAATAACTATCGGTGTCTTTCCTTGCATGACCTACTATGATCTGCATACAATGATTTAGAATATTTTTCATTTATTTCCCAGCACAGATTATTTGTACGGTTATAAATAATCAGCAGGGCATGAACATTGCTGTCATGATTATTACTTATTTTGCCAACATTTTATCATGGTTCTTTTATTCATTATCTGTTGATTTTACTGACGACTGGCATCCCATCCAAGATGCACCCCCTTGTGCCACATGCCTCCTGGGACAGAGTCCATAGACGGATCATATCAGTATTGGTTAGTTTATCTCATAACTACTGATATTACTCAGGTCCCTATTAAATCATTTCTAAACATGTTGAGAACCATTAATAGAGTAAGTTAAAAGGGTGAAACAGCCATTATGCTGGTTTTACCCCATCTTACTCCATTTTACCCCATCTTACCCCATCTTACCCCGCCTCGTTTACCTTCTTCCTCATGACTCCAATCTCCCCCATCAACTGCACATTGGTGTCCTTCTCATCCTTGAGCTTCCTTTCATACTTCAGGCGGAGGTCCTGGATTTCTCGCTCTCCATCCTCTTCCATCTGTTTATTACACTCCTCTAGCTCCAGAACCTTCTGCCTGGCATCATGTCGGTGCTGGAGGCCACACGGTAAGAACCGGTCAGAAGCTTGGTTCTTCATAAATACCTTCATGCTCTCATGTAAACGTTACTGGCTGCCTAATGCTGTTTTTACCACAAGTAATGTTTGCTTAGAACTCACGGCACTTTATTAACATTGCAATCATGAAGTAATTCACTAACCCTCTCCTGCTCTTCTGATCGGCCTAAGGAATTTGTGGTGCTTCTCTCTTTCAGGGTGATGAAATCATCTTCCTGCCTAGTGCTTTTTGTCATCTTGTTCATCTGGACATAAGCTCACACGTTAACTCAACCCCAGCCCCCAAGCTGCCCACCTGTTCCAGCGTGAGGAGATTCTCTTGCAGCTGGCCTTCATAACACCGGCTTCGCTCTTCCAGCTCCTGGGCCTTGCTCTTCTCCAGACTCTGCAGCTTTTGTTCATAGTCCTGCTCCATGCGCTGGAACTTGAGCAGCAGCTCCTGGTATTTCTCATACTCCAGAATCAGCTTTTGGTTATTTGTGGACTCTGTGGGAATCCAACGGTACAAAGGCGGGTCCCAACATAACAGTTACTTAGCTACACCGTCAGCTTTACCTAAACCCTGTGGGGAGTTACCCAAAGTGTGGACCTAGATCTACAAGGACACCTGCATCCTGAAGCTCTCTGGAGTGCCTGGCCGTCAGCTCCGCCGTCGCCTCTTTGTGCGCCAGATCCTGTTTATCCTTTTCGGATCTCAGCACCTTGAGGGGACAGATGTAAAGACAAGCTGGTAAATACTGGCGCATGCAATACTAGCTGTAGCTTAAAATTTCTTACACTTTATCTTCACAATGTGACCTCGGCTGACCTGGTTCTTTGTCTCCAGCAGCTCAATCTGCTGAACGAACTTTCCTGTGAGCTCCTTGGTTTTCTCCTTGTAGTTCATGTCCTTCAGCCGGAGATGGTACTCATTCTCTATTTGCAGCTCATGCACCCTTGTCTTCAGCTCCAGCATGGTCTGGTTCTGCAGCAATATCGCATTAATCTGCTGCAGCCAACCTGTTCCAGTACAGCTGTGGCAGTTAAAAGAGAACATCTACCTTCTCCTCCAGGTCCAGCTTGGTGATGAGAGTTTCTTCAGCATAGTGGATCTCCTTGTCCCTCTTCAGGCCCCATCCCTCCTTGTCAGTGAGTTTCCAAATAAGAAGGCAGCCATCCTCCGAAACAGTCAGCAACATCTGGTCGTTAGATGTGATGACCATCTGGCAACAAAGATCATCTGATCGTCATATTAGCATTAGCATTAAGGACAATAATTACAGCCATCATGGCATATGCCTTCAGTAACCTTACTTAGTATTTATAACCTAGCGAAATTGTAAAAGTCGTGTATTTGCATATGATATACAAAACTGCATACGACTTATTTGCATGACACTGTAGATTAAGGTTAAGATTTGGTATGAAACATGGTGGTCAACCTTCGTGATGGGGGCAGTGTGGCCCTGGTACTCAGTCCAGGAATTCTTTACTGGTAAGGGGTACTTTATGGTCCGAATCGTTCCAGCAGAGGTGCCAGCAAAGAGCACACGACCCGAACGGGACATCGCGATGGCGGTGTAGAGCACATCCTCAGTGGGAATCTCTCTAAGGATCTATCAGGGAAAAAGAACACTTTTTCATTAAGGTCCTCCTTTTATAATGGTCAAAAGCATTATGGAGTGTCTCAGTTTATCTTTGAACAATTTGATAATTTGTAATAACTGGCAACACATTCTATGAATGCCATGTCTGTAAGAATCTATGAACACATTCATGACACATTATAATGCATTCATAAAGCATTATAAACATGGCTATAAATATTTATTAAAAGGCATAGCACATTATAACTGTCATGATCCGCTCCGTCCGATCCTCCCGTGTGCCACGCCCCCGCATTCCCCACGTGGATTTCCCCGATTGTTTTCTCCTGTGTCCTGTTAATCCCCATTTCGTGGTGTATATTAGTCCACGTCCTCCCGAGTCTGGTGTCGGTCATTGTGTGGAAATGTTGCTGTTCGTTCCTGTCAACCCCAGTAAACCCAGTTTTCCCCGTCCTTCTGGCTCCTTTTGCTTCCTTGCCCGCTCGCCTGCCCAGCGAACCGTGACAATAACCATGTTTATTATTAATTATGAATGCTTTATGAAGCTCCTCAATAATGCGCTATAAATATCTTCATAATGCAGTACAAAGGATCCTTAATTGTTATGCTGACCATTATAATGCATTACGAAGGTAACTATAGTGCATTATAGATGAGAACTTCATTGGAACTTATGAAGTATTATAATCAATGCTATAATGCCTGGAGATGTTGTAATGGTTTATTAATTCTTATACCTACCATTATAATGCATTATGAAGGTGCATTATAGTGCATTATAGATGAAAGTTTCAAGGAAAGTGTTACACAATAGTCTTATTTCAGAAATATTGCACTACAGTGAATGTTAACATGATTATGTCTATCATCCCAAAATTCCGTCTTTTTGAAACATTGTTGCAGGGAATTTATTCCGCCTGAGCAATGGCGCGAGTTTGTATCACACCTGACAGTCCTGGATCTCCTTGATGGAGCAGTCACTCCCCGCGGCGAAGATGGTCTTGGCATCGGGGCACAGGGTGACGCAGGAGTAGCTGCAGGACTTCAGGACGCTCTCGGACAGACGCTTACCGCTGAGCGTGCTCCACTCGTACACTGCGCCATCCGTGCCACAGGACACCAGGCTGCTGTCGTCCTCACTCCAGATAATGGAACGCACCTGGCAAACGGAAGATATTGCAAGGAATGCCATTGAATCCGTCATATCCCATTACAATTCTTAATTCTTGTAGCACAACCCTAGTACCAGTAATTACTGTTCCTCCCCAAAAGAAGATTTCAAGTTTTTTTTCCTGAAAGTCTATGACTTTGCACATATTTACGTTTTATTTATTTACCAAACACTTTTAGTGAGTGCAATGTGCATTATTGAGAAAGCAGGGTCAGCCAGTCCCTGGAGCAATCGGGGGTAAGAGTTTTGCACAACGGCCCAATGGTGCTATCATTCCGCCCGCGCTTGGATTTGACCCGATGACCTTCCAATCACGAGAGCGTTGCATTCTGACCCCCTGAGACACAGACTCACCTTCCCATTGTGACCCTTGAGGCTCAAAGTGTTTTCAAACGTCACACTTGAATAGATGAGAATGATGTTGCCATTGACAGCTGCAAACATGTGTCCCCCGTGACTGAAGCTGCACTGAAAGAAAAAGCACAGCACAGACAAGTCATGGCTGCCGTGACTCGGGCACAGAAGCAGGGGCTGAAAGCACACAGACGCTCACCTCCCTACAGCCACGGACATTGAATTCTCGGAAGGTCCTGATGTCGTCCGTGAGAAGGTTCATGAAACTCAGCTTGTCGGCGAAGCCCGTCAGAATAAAGAGTCCCAAGGGGTGCAGGGCCACACAGTAGGGTTCCTCTTGGAATCCCTTGTGGAGCTCCAGGGTGCTGGCAGAGTTGAGATAAGAGAACGTCTCAAAGAGGCCCATCGAGCAAGGTACGGGGAACCATCTTCCGAAGGATCATCCACAGCAGAACAGCAAACATTTATTTCCCATAAAAGCCATACTGTCCTGCTCTGTCATGCATAGCAGTCAACTTTCCTAAAAGTAAAAGCAACATTTGTTATCTTCTTAAAAGTAAAATGGAATGAAGTAAATCACTGAATGAACAGCACCAAATAGGATTAGTTGAATTCCTTTGCGCAGCCAAGAACAGATCCGGATGGTTCTTCTTACTTAGACTCGTAATTCCAGATGCGCACGGAACAATCCATGGAGCAGGTGGCCGCGAGTGGCTTGCGGCTGCATACGGACAGACCCGTGACGGCGTCCGAATGGAAGAAGTGCGAGAGGAACTCAAAGTGCACCTGTTCCTCCTATTGAACGACACAAGGGAAGCCACCCGCCGCGTCACTTTTCAGCTTGCTTCTCCATTGAGCTGACAGCACCAATCACCAGCCCTACCTTACACATCTCTGCGGAAGACAAGGAGATGCTGTAGAGCTGCCCCGAGTGCGTGCTGGCCGCTAGCGTCTCCTCCGAAGGGCTGACGCACAAGGTGAGGATCTCCTGCTGCTTGGCCTGGCTGAACTCACTGATGCTGTGGTCTACAGGGATCTACGATACGGCACACATATGACGGCAGCACACATGGACATTCCGACTACTTCCACGGCTAAGCGAGTCAAGTCAATGTAACGCATGTGAATACCAACACTTTACACTGGAGTTCCCTTCAAAACGTGCCTGGTTAATACATACTGTGTAAACACCAAGCATTTTTGGCTTTGCGCTTCAAAAAGTACTACACAAATATTAGCAATAATGTTTACAATCAATCAAAGAATGTCACAAATATCATATTTTGGACGATTAAATAAGTGATTGGAGTAACAGTCAAAAAAAATGTTCTGCAATCTCTAAAAATTGGGAGTGTTTCCACAATTTTGGCCACTGGTGTAACATACAGTACCAGTCAAATATCTATACACGCCTACTGAAAATCATTTGTTTTTCTACAAGATAACGACCCTAAGCACACCACAGAGTTATGTTGTAAGTATCATTTTATGAATTAGGATAGAGGAGTGAGGTGACAGATGACCTGGGG
>JAODKF010000049.1:3840608-3862828 GCA_026779585.1 Mormyrus proboscirostris
CAGGTCCCGGGAGTGCAAATCCAGACCAAGATTTTGTTTCAACCAACTAGTTGAGCATAAAGAGTCACAATCACAGAACACTCAACTGGTTGGTTGAAACAAAATATTGGTCTGGATTTGTACTCCCGGGACCTGAAATCTCCACCTCTGCATAGGATTGATCAGTTTTTTTCCATTTCCTTTCAGGGAACAATTAAATAACGGACAATTTTTGTCCTCGTTACCTGGCACAATGGTGCGGTAACTGTCGGTGGGAACCGGCGGCTCAGGAGACGCAACTGGCTAGAAAATAATTACACGAAGCCTCCTGTAACAAACATACAAATGAAAAAATGCATCGTCGGCAGAGATGGGTTAAAATATAGGCCTACATTGAACCCACAAGATGAGCTTAATATTATCGCTCTTAAGCATTATGTTTAACAAGTTAGTTTAAAATAAGTCGTTTTAAAAGATGTTTCCCGCATTGAACATATCCGCTACATTTGCAAATAATTTCAATACCTCTGAATGCGGACACCAGCCTTTGTCCGTGCTGATATTGGAAGGAAAACGCTTGATGTTTCTTTTATTCATGTTAGATACTTTGCTTGTCTGCTTCCCAGCGAAAGCCTGCATGTCCTTTAGTTGGATCCGGTCTCAGTTTTCGATATCCGACCCGGCCTGGACTGACAGCGCGTCACTCACCCACAGTCGGCGGGGATCCCCACTCCAGCGTGCCTTGATGCCAAAAAGCTGACAGCAAGATCCACACCTTACGTTACTAAAGTTTAGCGTTAAAAGCAGCGTGCTTCGTGCTCGGATGCCTTTCATTTACAAAAAACACGCTGATATTTGCTTATAAGCAGTTACGTACATAAGCAATAATAAGCAAACACAACCGTAATGAGTAATTGTGTTAAAGGACGACTGCAGCAGGGGTTCACATGCAATGCCTACTCAATGCATTTACAAACAAGTTCAGGACATAGATGGTCATAATTGAAAATGCAAAGAATACACATGATTTAGGCCAACGTGAAATTTTAGGTAATGTAAAATATGAATAGAGCTTCAAGGAAAAGGGGGAAAAAAAAAAAAACACGGAACCAGCATGTGTTCAGGTTAGGTTTTAAACAGCAATTACAGGAACACATCCAACAAACTTTATAAAAAGGCACAAGGACTATACTACTGCATTTAATTCTAAGGTTTCCGTACCCTTTTTAATCATCGTACACTGCCATTTATGTAGCATAACCTGTTACGACATGTAATCTGTTCAACAAAATAAAACATTGCTGCCAGATATGCGAAATGTGCGTTATACGCGGCTCTGCAAGATTGCGAGCTGCGCGTGACTCCGTCAATCAGCGGGCCAGCGCCTCAGCTGGTGCGTGGACGGCAAAGGGCGGCGCCTTAGTGCTGCATTAGTCACAGCTTGAGATGGCTGCAGGAAGACACGCAAAGGCGCAGAGAAGCACGAGTCAAACAGGGACTTCATTCACTTGCCTTTTATTCATATTTAAAACATGCTGAGGGCAGCAATGTTCATACATTCTACTGATCCCCAGTGAATCATATCCAGTAACACGTCACAACCCGGTCAAAGATCTATAGTAAAAGAAAATAAAATTCATTGTCATCTTCATCGAGAGCAGCATTTGGTTTAAAAAGGGGAAAAAAATCCAGCCCAAGGGCATGACTCCATGGTCATTCATTCACACTTTGAATATCACATTAAAAGAAACATCTTCGAACAGATAAATAAACACAGTAACAATTGGGAAGAATCATCATCATAACAATAATAAATTCACACTTAGGAAAAAAAGGCATTCAAAATATAAAACAAAGTGACTCAAGCATTAAAGTATAAGGTGATTGGGGGGGTGGTAGTGGGGGGAGGTCCACACGGGACAAAGCTTCAGGCGGGACTTGGTCAGTGTGCGTGGGCTGCTGGATCCATCATCATTTGCATTACAATTTGCAGGAGGCTTTTTCCTCAAACATCAGGCCAGCACAAGGTGCCTTTGGACCTCAAAAGAAAAATAAAAGTCCTATTGCAACCTAATACATCAGGCAGACAATCCTGCTATCATTCATGCAAATTCAGCTACTTCACTCACACAAAAGCACCAAGCCCATGTCTAAATCCTTGACTGCCCTTGTCAGCTGAAAAACCGATAAAACTGTGTGTGTCTGCCTGTAAACAGTGGCTCCTGGGTGCTGACCCCATTAGTGCTTCGACATTCCTTAGGGATCCGCCTCTCACCCGGCCTGGCCAATCAGACGGGACCGTGAATCCTCCTCGGGGCCCGTCACCTCACTGGTACTGCAGGTAATTCTTCAGAGACTGAGGCAGCGGCAATGTTTCGATCTCCTGCAGACGCTCCCGGCCCAGGGCCAACCGGGCCGCCCGGCGACACAGGTCCATGAGGGGGAGGGGCTCCGCTGTCAGTGACACATGGGGGGGGGGAGGAGAGAAGTAAGTAAATGCTATGTAGGATTGCACTTCTAAGCATTCTTCAGAAGTCAGCCTGTGCTCCTCTAGCTCAGTGCACAGGTGTCACAAGGCCATTCATATCCTTTGCAGTCATATGAATAACACTTTCCTGCACCGTGCCGGATAATCATGGCTAATGTTTGGGAAAACCGGCAAATGGGTAAACAGACAGGGTAAACACTGTAGACTACGTAAGCAGTTCTAGATACATAGATAGATTAGAATAATAGATTTTTAGAGGTGAAGTTGGGAGTGGCAGCAGGCAGCCTCACTGCTCTGGATGTTCACGCCTGGTGCTTGTCCGGTCTGCCGGCCCCACTGGGAGCTTCCTATCGGAGCCAGACACTCTTGAGCCGGGATGGGGGAGGGGTAGGATTACGACCAGCTGATGCAGCTTAGCCACAGTGGTCCAATAACACAGATCTCACCCTTGTTTTAGCTAAACATAGACTCATCAGGACAAATCCTCAAATGGTAATCTGGAATCATTGTCCTGAGATTCAACTCTATCCCTGCCAGCAGAGTTTAATCTGAAGCACACACAAGCTACTGGCGCACCCCAACCCCCCCCCCACCCCACATTTTATGGTATTTGATTGCAAATGTCCCCCAGTACAACTGGAAAAGCTTCCTCTAGCCATCCGGTTTCCAGATTCCCTCCCAGGAGAAGCACAAAACAGCCTCCTCACAGCCACTCGCCGATAATGATCCATAATCATTTAAAGCACATCTAGGGCTGAAAACTGCCAGTAGGTCACCTCCCCCCAGAGAGGCTGCAGCAGACATCTCCATTAATATGTAGCAGCATTAAATGCTGACCAGCCTGGAAAACAGGCACCTCCTCATTCTGCATGCAGACTCCGAGTGGTCACAGTAGAACCTTCTGCTTTCGTAATATTTAGCACTCCCTGTCAAACATTTGCACCTCATTCTCCAGGGGTGACCTACTGTGAGACCAAACATTTGAGAGGACTGAAAATTTCATCGTATGGCCAAGTCGTCTCACTGTCCCCAATGTCACAGTGACCTGATATGAATGAGACTTTGATCTGTTTACATCCTGGAGAAACACACGATCAATTCATCAGACAATGCTGCTTGTTATTGCTTATTCCCGAAGGAAAAGTTTTTGTAGCAATGTTCCAGAAGGCAGATCGAACTAAATCAAAGATCCATCATAATGCATTCTGTCTACAGTCTCCTCCAAGCATAGTTTGAGAAATGGAGGTGGACATCCCAGACTGCAGTCGAATTCAGGCCTGACACACACACGCCGAGTAACGACATGAAATGACAAAGCCGGCACGGCGTCACGGCAACCAAGGGCTGCGGTGACAAAAAGCACCAAGAGTAAAAGTCCTTTCCCTTTGCCTGACACTGTGACAGAGCACAGCAGAACCGTGCCCATGACACTGGAGTAGAGGGAGGGCCTGCTTGTGTCCGTGTGTTGAGGAATGAGCATGTGGGCTCCTACGCAAAGCTGACAGCAGAACTGCATCGACACAGACAGCAAGCGAGCAGAGAATATTTAATGGCATGACGATGAGCTGTATATGGCACAGGGAACGTGGGGGGCCCTGAAATGTGCACTTGAACAGTGGGGAAAATCAGGACACTCCTCCTCTTTAGTGCAGTGAAGCCCAACCCACTGCTCTCATGCCACCCAATTGATTAATGAGGATTTTAAAAAGGCAGATCTGAAACAAGCTGTAACAAGCAGACTGTGTGCCATTGATTTTGGATTGGGTATCAGGAGAAAATCCCTCACAGGACTGATTTCAAGGGAACTAGTGCCTCACAGTGCACAAATATTTACCCATAACTACTCATGACCACCCAAACAATCAAATCCCCCTGTGGTTAAGAGACACCAGATGATGGTTAGATCCATTCTGCTCATTTGTCTTGGTCTGCCGAAGCACGGAAATTCTCTCTGCCACCCCAGTGACCTGACGTCATAGCAAATTTTTACAACTTGTGTAAGAGGACATAAAACACAGTGGCTTATTCAGAAATGCATCACCACATTTTGATGAGGCTTTAACAACAGCACGGAAATTACTTCACTGCATCTGGAAGTTAATGATTATTCTGTGGCTGGTGGAAAGTTGCAGAGCTTTGAGCCTTTGCCTGGCATCCTCCGAATCAAGACCACAGAGGGGGACCTTTTGTAATCTACATTTGAATTTTTCCACCGTAGACACTCCTCATGTCACAGTACATTACAAAGCCCATAAACAGTAAAAATCTTGATTGACAGAGACTTGAGGTCCTTAGTCTCTAAACAAGGTAAATGTGGGCAAATGCATGTGTAAATGCAGACAGCCAGGCATCATCCAGTATGTACCTTACCTTAAACCCTTTCTAACTTTTCTCGGTTTACTTTGCGAACACAGGAAACCATTTTTACACAACCATTTATGCAGACTTGGGTAACATTTGTACAGACACTGACAGGCCACACCACCCCCTGAAGTTGAGATGGCATGTTCTTTTGCACTGAAGCCTAAAGCTCTGCAGAGGAAGAGTCATATCAGGCTGCGCAAATTGGGGATTAAAGAACCCTGGGTTAGGCCGGACCCGAAACGAGCCCTGCAGTTTATCACCATGGCTTTAACAAGCTGCATCACGTGCAGAAATTGCATCTTTCATCCCCTAACAACGCTGTACAAGTCGGTTCCCTTTCCCCCATCATGTGCTCCATACAGGTGAGAGCAAATTTGTGGGTAAAATCAAAGGGGCAGGGAGCCGGGTGTTAAGGGCCCACAGACATGTGACTATTTTGCTGAGGCTGGGCACGAACCAGCGACAGTCTGATCACAGGTGCACAGGATTAGCCCACTGAATCACACACAATGTATCACCTGCACTGCACACTTTTGTCCAAGGGGCTACTATGAGGGAATAAATAATATATGTAATACTGCTGTACAACTCCCCCCACCCCCCACCCCCCAGAGTGCTACTTACAGCCAACCATTAGAAGTAGCAGTTATAGAAATCTCTTATACAGAGTACCAGTTTTAATGCAGTGATGCGCATTGTAAACACACCTTTCACGAAAATCGAAAAACCTATAGAAGAAAAACATGTCCACTGCGCTGACAGCTGTCACTAGTCCCAACAAACGAGGTTCTACAGGTCTAACATGCTTCCTACTCGGAGCCTAAACAAAAGGAAAACAAGCCTGTACAAGACCCACACTAACGAGACACACCACCAACTCAATCACCCACCTCCTGCCAGACAAGGTTCAAGTGCCCCAGCAGGCGTGCAACACAACCATGGTCGAACGGCATTGACGTCAGCCTGGGTGTCTGCATGGCACCTCCAGACGTCAACTGTGAACCTTAATCTGCCATACTTCTGGTGTATGTGCAAAACAGGGGAGCCGGCCAGCCATGTGACGACACGCAGGGCCAGATCCCAGAGCCCAGCGACAACACTGGTTGGCTTTAATCCCTGTTAGGCTCCAGCCCACATATTCCAGACACGATCTCCTCTACTCAAGAAGGGAGAATTATCCCACTGTAAGCAGCAAACCTGAATCGCAAACCTTTGGTCCATTTCCCATTCTCCTTAATTATGTCAATTCCTATACAACAGCGGTACTACATTTGTCCCCAAGGTTCAAATTAGAGATGCACCGATCCGATATTCTGCGCCGATCCAGACCTATCTGACGGACTGGGTATCAGCCAAGCGTGACCAATCCACGTCTTATACTTACTTATTTAGTTTTTGGCGATCTCTAAAAAGATTTAATATGAAATAGGAGCTATTTGTAGAAATCTGTAAAAAGATTACAGGCGGCTGTAAAAAGGAAGACTTACGGTCAAGGCCGTTGATGTAGCACATAGTGATCTCACAGTGGCCCCACACCGCACTGACAATGGGGTACAGCTTTTTGCCCTTAAGCCCTCGGAAGGCAATGCCCAAGTACTGGCCATCCACCACGAAGCTGAGCGTGCCCTCGTCCATGTCCAGCACCACCACCAGCGAGTCCGGCGGCACAAAAGACTCGTCGGCCCCCAGGAAGGCGGGGTAGGTGGGGGCGGCCTGAGCCGGCTGGTTCTTGCTGTTGTGATAGAGCTTGTTACGGCCCAGGTCCCAGCCCCAGGATTCGGAGTCACTGCCCACGAGCGCCATGTAGCCAACGGAGTGCAGTGGTGCCTGGGCAGTGGCCACGCCCACCACAGCGTGTGTTCCGCGCTGCCGTGTGGGCCAATGAATGCGCCAGGCGTGAAGGCCTCGAGCGTGGCCCACGCGGCCACGGATGCAGTCTGTGCTCTGAGCCACCGGGTGGCGGTGTAGTGTCAGCCCATCCTCCTCCTTAACGAAGATGTTGAGCGAGCGGTCGTTGCCATTCCAGGAGTGCTGCAGCTGTACAGCGGGCGGCGCCGGGGGCAGGTCCAGCAGCAAGTCCAAACGGGCCGGCCGACAGAGATCTGGACCCCTCAGGTCCCGTCGAGTGGGCCTGTAGGATGGCTCGCTGCGTCCATCCACAGCCTTGAGGCTCCCTGAGATCTTCTGGCCCATTTCAGAGTGGCCGGGGGAGGGTAGTGGGATCCGTCTCCAGAACCTGCTGCTACCTCATCAAAGCGGATTTTTGGTGTCCAGACCGTCCTGCAGGCCCAAGGAGCTGCAGACAGAATAGAGGTGTAAATAACAAAAGCAATACGACAGTCACACATCCCACCGCTAAACCTTGAAACACTTAATGTACTTTTTATAGGAAGGCTTCTAAGGACGCACACACAAAATCAGTCAAGAGTGCCGGGAAACTTCAATCCCCTTGAGTGATGTCCCTTTGCAAAAGATCCAGCTTGCTTTTTCAGGACATCAATAAAGTGCTCCTATGCATAGAGACTCACTATTACGGTAAGAAAACGGACGACTGCAGCTGATCAGATAATGGCTAAAAATACCGTTCTGAAAGGTTGGCTGGCGGTTCCTGATCAAGCGGCACTGTCCTGTTCTTGGAACGACCACAGGAAGGAAAACTGTAGACAACCATCAGTTCAAGGTTAGGTTACTAAAAATCAGCCCTGCTTTTCTCAGCTGGTATAATTAACCAGACAACTGAACTACCGGACACTGACCTGATGGGTGCAGACTGTTCTCTTCTCGGTCTCTTCTCCCCTCAACCACACAAGTAAAAACACAACATCACTCACACAAAGTGACGACTATGGTCATTTCTCTCTCAAGAAGCTCAATGCCAACTGCAGCCTGCACTGGATATACTGCAGAAAGGTGGTGGGGGGGGGGGATCCTGACAGCTACCGCTAAAGGGAAAAGTAGGGCTAGAAGACATCCAATCTGCAGTGTAACATCCAGGATTACAAGCCATTGCCAAAAAAGGATCGCCACCCAAGGCTAATGTCACCGTCATCCATCCGACACCGCATTCCTCACTTCCAACCATACTGTAGGCCTGAGCGAGTCCATTAAGACGGCAGTAAACCAAAGCAAGTTTTCACCTTCTGGTGCCTGGATGCAGGAAACAAGGAGTGGATGCACCTTAATTTAAGAATTTTGAGTTAAATGTTAAACTCATTATCTAAGCATGCTTTGTGATCATACAAGTGGCCGTCTTCTCCATCCAGATCACTTGTCCTCCCCGTTTTGTTCCTTGCTACTCACCTTTCTCCTCCCCCTCGAAACAATGTCTCCTGCCCTCCCACCACATTTACACAAAAGGAGGCATGAAAAACATATAGGCACCTGGTCATGTGACAAATCCAAACTAGTGTGTAAATGAGAGGAAGACTCTAGGCTACCAGGGAATCCAAACATTTCTGCGAAGCAGGACATGCGGCGTAAGCGACTGCCTGACATCAGCACATGCTCTTCCTTGAATGCTAAAAAACACTAAGATGTCACAAGCTGACATCGGGGCTGTGATAAAAATGGGTAGCTCCTTAGGCCCAAGAAAGGGAACCATAAACAGACGGCAGACAAAAGAAACAGTCTGAATGAGGGGTGGAGACCCACGACCACACAACCACCCCCCAGGGCCCATGAATCTCCCCCAGAGAGACAAAAGCAGGTATCCACAGCAACGGGAAGGGACCAACTGCATGACATTTTTTTACCCTTCATTGTTTTATAAAAGCTTAATTTTGCCAAACAAAAGCTGACATTTCATGCAGTGTTTTGGTGCTCTGCTCATTAGAGAGCATTGGTGTTAATCCAGAGAAATACCCAGTCATGGGGGTATGACAGCTTGCTGCAGTAGGCAGAGAACCGTTAGTCAGAGTAGCTGATGTGGGCCGAGATCCCCAGCACATAGAGGGGGGAGGTGAAACTGAGGCCAAAGTGCAGAAAGTCAATCCCTCTGACAAAGGGTGAAGACAGGAAATGGTCATGAGGGGGTTAAGCAGGGAGAGTGAGGTTGAAAACAGCTGCTCTTGATTGAGGAGCTGCTATTACATCCATCCATCTTTACCCCACTTGGCCTACTGATGGTCACCCAGGCAACAAGCAGAGTAGCCCAGCCCTGCCCTGCACACCCTAGCCTTTCTTCACTAGATCCTCCAGGGGGTTCCTAGGTGCTCCAAACAAGTCCCAGGACAGCCTGAGGGCCTCCTCCCAGTTCCATGTGCCTAGAAGCCCCCCAGCTGCTTCAGAAGGAAGTGAATCTGAATACAAATGCACCCCCCCCCCCCAATATAAAATTCTGTGGCCACCCTAGAGTCATCAGCAAAGCCAGAGAACCAAGTTAATCAAGGGCTGACATTACTGCCTGCCCCCTCACCCAGTTTCCTATATATTTCAAGAAGCACTTCTAATCCATTTGTCGTCTGCGGTTGAGACAAAAGGCCACCACGACACTGAACGCCTTTCAGGGGAGAGGGCAGGCCAGCTGGAGGTATGGGCCCCAGGAGAGCTGACCCGGGGAGACACAATGCTCTCCAGGACGCAGCGGAGAGCTGACAGCACCTACCAGCTGCTCCGCTTCATTCATGACCAGCGGCCGGCACGTTACTCGGAAATTGTGGTGTATTAAATATCACCGGTGGGTTCCAAAACTACAATGACACTGTGTTGGTGGTGCATCACTTTGTGAGGGATGAGGCTGAACTCGCATAACTGATACACTACTTCAGTAAAAGAAAAATGAGAAACCACAAGATCTGCATCAGCACATCAAATATTCGCAGCATTTTACGCAAACTTCAGGTCTTGTCAATCTCTGCTTCCATATGACAAAGACCCGTAAATTAAACACCAAATATTTGATATTTAAATCAGAATAATTTTACCGCTCACTATCAGACAAAGCAGCTTTGCTTGCCACAAGTAATTCCCAACAGATGTTGTGCCGTCTGAAACTGGATGATTAAACAGTACTTTTGTTTGCTTTGCAGAACTTTCATCTGATCCTTTACGGTTCTGTGCAGCGTGATTTTTAGATCAAAGTAGTGTTATGTGTACAAGATTCATGCCTAGGGGAAGAAGTCAATTGCATGCAGCTTTTGTTTTCCTGTGGAACTGCCATTAGGAGAGAGTACCGCCATAAACAGAGGGTCGGATGAATGCAGGCCATGTTCTGCCAATGGGCCCCACCCCTTACATATGCAACCTGGCTAATTACTGTGCACCAAGGAGGACCATAAAAACGGGATTCATTAAACTTGGCTGAGGTTTTCATAGCCAAACCTACATGACAAGGTAAACAAAGTTGTCCTGGCAAGCATCATATCTGGCATAATTCAGACAAAAATACATTTATACTCAGTTTTATTCATTTGCAAATTATGCAGCTATACAACAACGGCAGCCTGCTACTAATAGCCAATCGTAGCAAAGGGTGTATCCAGGCACACATTCATGCCAAAACTTCACATCTATTTAAAAATCTGATGAAATTATAACTAAGTAATCAGGAAAGGACAGTTGAAGCTATGGGGTCTGACAAGCATCTGTTATGCATATACAGGTAGAGGGACGCTGGGAGAGACAGGCAGGTAGGACACCCAAGAGACACCGTCACAACAAGGCCAAGCCGGATCACAAGCACGACTTGGGAGTCTCTTCCAAAACCCCAGCAGGAAACTTAAGGAGGCTGCGCTAAACATCCAGACGAGGGACTGGCTAACAGGAAGAATGGAAAGCGACGCAGATGGACTCAGGAGGCGGGCATTCGCAAACGCATAAATCACTGCCAACACCTGGTCACAACTTCCTGGAAAACACACTGTTCACCCTCAGATCTGGCTGCAGCTTCAACACACGTGAACGGAGACTGGCAGCAAGAGTCAGACAAGGAAAAAGCACCTTCCATATGCCTCCAGAAGAAATTAGAAGTTAGAATCCAGCTCTTTAATCCTTAAAATCCAATAAAGCATTCTGTTCACAGGGACTTCAATCTAGGCTGGTGACGTCAGTTAAACTACAGCTAAGACGACTAAGCAGAGGAGGAGAGGACATACCCAGGGCTTTACACTGGATGTCTGGGAGATACTGTAACAAAGCGGGAATAATTTCTCTTAATGATCTCAGCTATAGATTTTGTTTCAAAATATCCCAGTGAATAGATAGGTAATACAAACTATCCTTCTTTCTTTCCATGCAGTCTCAGCTGGTCAAGCCCACGGGCCATAACCCCCACCAGGAGGTGACACCGAGGGCTTACGTCACCAGAACATCCTGTAGGCACAGCAACGGCTCAGTTTACACTCTCTGCAACTTTGCAGCACATACTCTTTGTTTAGCCAGCAGGAACCCTTTGAGAATCTGTTCTGTCCAAATCCGTTTGCAGTACCATCATTTGCATATGCCCAGCACGGCACCAGCACACAGAACTCAGCCAAATTAACAACAGGGAAACCCGGACCGCTATGGTGACTAATTCTAAGAATGAAGACAAACTGTGAATTTGTTAAGCATCTTTCAGAAACACACTGCCCTCATCTGTCTAATCACCTCTGTTCATTCTCATGAACATTACAGATCGGTGCCAGCAAATTTTCTCCTTGAGTGACGCCATTCTCATTCTGAGCTCGGCCCGATATATATTGCCTAAACAGGTGCTCCCCCAAAACCATCCTTGCCTGCATTCGAGTGTGAATGGAGGACCGGGGGAATCCTGCCAGCCACGGCGATGCCCACGGCTGACTCAGTCACGTATCAGTAATGAGATGTGCACATGGCTAATGGCAACAGAGATGACTGCGTGGGGAGAGAAATTAAGGCATGGTAACCAGTTCGATAGTAATAAAAAGTCCAGCCACAAAGCTGGGGGAGGGTATCTGGCAAGCGGCGGCACGCGGGAGGCCGGAAAATACACCTAAAGAGCATCCTCACACTTCATGCTTTACACCTTTATGGACAACTGTGATTAAGAGAACTAAAGGCTTTGGGAGGATTGAATATGATCCTGCTACAGCTACAAAATCAAACAATTTTTCCCAAATACCTGGAGTTCATTTGCAGGAAATGTGAGGGACATCAGGTCTCAAATTCAATTTTGTTGTGAAAAAGCGACTGCTATGTGGAAAGGGGGGGGAGATGTCAGAGGGAGCAAGGGATTACTGTCTAGCTATTGCAGGTAGAGGGCTGGCAACCCCAGTTCTGGGGTCAACACACCTACTACTACAGCCCGGCCCCAGAACAGGAGCCGTGGAGAATTTGCCTTTGTTTGTGAACCTAACCGATGGCGTTAATACAAAACCAACATCACCCCCTTTCCATTTGAACAGCTTGACTGCAAACCTCATCCTCAAAAACATTTCATTGACAGGCCATGCAATAATTAGAAAGAACTGTAATCATGGCCTTTTTGTCCACATGGCCAACATCCCATATGGAGTGCAATTTCTTTTAAGTGGAGGGACTTAAAGAGCGTATTGGCTTGTTTCCAAGGGCAGCACCACCACAAGCGATATACTCTTAATCAACCTGACAGAGATCTAGCTCAGTGCTCTTTCATATTACCTGCTTCCAAACTTGTACAGCGTAAGAAAAGGGCACAAAGCTGAACGCGGCTAATAAGAATGAAAACAGCCACAGATGGACAATCGCATTTTCACCACACCACACACGGGCTCACTGGATCGCAACCCGGGAATGGAAGTGAACACCACTGCGGCAACGGTGCCAAAGAACTGCCCTCCGGCACCATCATCTAAATGCAAATGGGAAACCTGGCTGTTTCCTAACGGGGAAGCTGTTTTGCGGGATCACTGGCCGCTGCTCGCTTATCTTGCCCTTTTAGCATACTGTTGCTTTTACATCTGTGGGCCAGAATTCTTACAGCAGAAACACCTCAGCTAAATGCTGAAACCCAGACTGGGACAGAGGAAGCCCACACACAGTGCTGAACTCATCTCGCCCTTATATTCCTACTGGAGTCTTGAGCCTGCCTATGTCCAACCTCCACAGCATCTAAGTGGAGTTCACTGAAAATAGTCTGCCATCAACACAAATTACTCTTGCAGGTAACCAGCCACAAAGAACGTGAAAGTTACATGGCCCACAGAGGGATCACACCCACAACAGTGGCGTTATGAGCATGACGTATTAATCAAGTGGTATCCTTGGTAGTTTGTGCACTTACAGTCTTGCCCAATTCAGTGATACAACAAACCCTTAGTGCACAACAGAAATACGCATCGGCACAAAGATGCACAAAGGGCCGGGCTGTGACTTGTTTATGTCATTTAGTTTACTCCTTTCGACCGCAGTATACATGCAGAATTAGCATGCACAGACATGTACGACCTCACACCCATTAAAACCCTAATCATTAACACTCCCCAGAAGGATATAGTCATGTTGCTTCCCTAGCTACTACACACACCTACACAAACTGGTTCTTAATTAACAGAAAAGGTTTTTTTATACACGCGTGACTAATAGTTACGTCACCAACATAAAACAGAGTTTACAGATTCCAACACAATTCTCTGAATTTTATCTGAGAACCAGTCGTTTAAAAAATGTCACGATAAGTGAGGTTCCCAAACAACTCATTGAGGAACATTAACAACCAAAACAAGCACTTCGGCACGTTTAACAACCAGCGATGGCAAATTAATTATCCACCCACTGGACTTTGTCTTGTCGTTTTTATCATTCATAGTGGTGGGACAAACGTTTAACTCTATGTGGCATACACAATACCCAGATGTCACTTTGTCCTTCATGCCTGATTCACAGTAAAAGCAGAACTGGGCAATGCCTGGTCTGAGAACAGCAACTGCTGGGAATACACTTGCCTTAAATCTGTATTGTACCAGTCGTTCTTGGAAAGGATCCAGGACTTGACTTGAAACAAAAGGAACACCTAAGCTTTGAGCTGTGGATTAAAGTGCTCCACAATGTGTAACAAGGGACAATCAATCCTTTGTGAGGCTATATAAATTTTTCACAAGTGCTCAATTTTACATTCCACACACACACCAGCAACCCAGGCAGCCAGTGTACAACAGAACCAAGGGGACTCTGGATCTGAAGATTGGCGAAAAATTTCTGCTGCATGCTGGCAAGTCACAACAGACTTTAAAGACGAAGTGTGCCCTCCTTACCTCCACCAGGAAACGTGCCTATTCTCCACACGTGCGTCAGAGCCGAGAGCCTAGGTGGAGACTGTGGAACACAACAGTCACCCAAACGGAAAGCCAAGGAGAAGGGGCGAAATACGAATTGCTCATTCCGCATTAGACAGTCGTACAAAAAGCCAGTCTGTCCCACACTCACATCTGCCACTCTCTCTCCCTCCCTCAACCCCCACCTTCTCAGGCTGGTGTCCTGAAGTCCACAGGGCCGATAGCCCACATGTTCCTACGGTTCACTCCCAGCACAGGCTGAACAGAGGCGAGTTGCGGCTGGTTTTTCCACCCCCCCCAACCAACAGCCCGATGTTCTGCACACTGCAGTCACAGGCCTGACTCAGATCTCGCACCTGCTTCCAGTCTCGGGCTGTTCAGAGATGCAGCGGCTGCGCATGCTGCCAGATACAACCCCCCCACCATGCTTGCCGCACACACACAGCTGCCCCAACCTGACACAATTATGTCCAGTGCTCTACACCAATTGATCTTTATTAGCATGATCTCTGTACAGGACAGGGACTGCGTATTTAGGATTATACTCGCGGGGGATGGGGTGGGGGGGTCAAACGGCAGATGGTTAGGGTCGGGGTGTGGGGGAGCTACGCATGAATCGAGCAGAAAAAACCCTCTAGCAGTTGCAATTGTTCCACGACTGCTGGTTTCACAGCCCTGTGACAGTAAGTAACGGCTACTATGCCTATACTTTGACCTAAAAGACTTGACTAAAGCTAGTTTGCAAAACTTGACTTTGCCTGGGTGACAAAAGCCTGTGAAACACCACGGAGGAAACTGGAGGGTGAATCATTTCTATATCACAGCAAAACAGTATTCATATGCGTATAGAAGCTATTTTTACGAAGCGGACATAACGACGTCTAACCGGTTTGATATACACAAAATTTAAAAAGCAAACAGGCACCACTAAGAGCACCTCATTAACAATTCATCCTCCAAAAGCCAAATTTCTCTCTCACTGGTGCAAAAACAGTGCTCAAGGGGATGTTCAGACCCGCCGGGGAAGAAAAACAACTTCCAACTGAACAGTAACAAAACGTGTTTAGTCTGAGGCGTCAGTAAACACGGGAAAGGCGAGGTTATCCGCTGAACTTCCAGGGATATGTCCCAGGCGCTTCATTCATTTGTCAAACACACCGGGCAGCCCGGCGGCACTCGGGCGTTTGGGAGCACAGAGACCCGGACCAGCCGAGCGCTGCCATTGTTTGTGTGTTTGAGGATTTTCTGCCGTTTTACATTTAAAGCACAAAGACAAAAAAAAGTTACCGGCCAGCTCCTGCCTCATGGGCAGCGGGAGCGCAAAGCAAACCGGCACCTTTCGGTGTCGTTTCTCCAGACCCTGCGGATCGAGTTACCGTTTCTCCGTCCGAATCGCAAGTTATTCTGCTTCGTCCCGTTCCAGTCAGGGCACCGGAGGCGACGAGGAGCCCGGCCACCGCACAGAACCAACAGTCAAAATTAAACAGCAAAAACAAAAGAAATGTGTACTTACGTTTATGTCCGATTTTAACAACGACAGAACAAGTCACTCAGCCAGCGGAGAGCTGCTTGGTGCCTCGTTGTCCCTGCTTCGTCTGACCCGTATCGCTCTAACGGCCACACACACCCGGTCCGGTGCCAGATCGGCCGTTCGGAGTCGGCCCGAAAGTCGCGCGCGGCCGTCGGCTCTTTGTTAAAGTAGCACTGAGGACGTCGCCGTGCGTTCGTGCCCCTGCGCCGAGTGCTGATTGGCCGCGCCGGCGCAAGGACCGCCACGGGGAGAGACTGCGCCGCTGCGTGCTGCGGCGTCCTAAAGCCTGTCGAGTTCCCTGCCTCAGTATTATCGAGATTTACTTGCCTGATTCTTATCTTACATTGTGCAAGTATCCTGACTGTGAGACCATAAAATATTGCCAGTATATTAAACTGAGGCTATTAATTTACCATATATACTTTTGGGACAACTTGATAAGATATCACATGGGATATTGGAAACTATCGTTGACGAACACCATATAATGAAATACAAGAACGCAATACAAAATAACTACTTTATATAACGAATGTGATTGCTTTCTATTAAACTAGGGGTGAATTAATAGTGAATTCTGACGGACATTTTGACCAACATGCATTGTTTTTTTTTACTACGGACATGGTTTTTTTAAAAACAGCTTACATATATTTTTTCCAATCGATGAATTTTACCACAGACACGATTAACAATCGCTCTGTGGAAGTTTCAGAGCATTACTGAGGTGTTTGAGAACCAGCCGATGCTTACTGTTGATCCGAACGTGCCGTAGCGGTCGGCAGTCGTCCGGACGCTAGCTGTTTGCGTCACGGAGCTGACCCGCCGCATACCGAGGTGGTACAGTGTTAAGGTCGGGGTGCCAGTGCTGGGTCTTTCAATCGGGATAATGTCACTTTATTTTGAAACGTCTCCCATAAATGGCAGGGATACTGTAGTTCATACTACTTATATTATGATTGTCCTTGTACGTGTCTTCTGAGTTAGGCAAAATGGTGTACCGTTCTATTTAATCTTTCAACTAATCCCTGTTCAGTAAGTGGCTGCCAAGGCAGTCTTAAATTGGAGAATGTTTTGCTAATTAACGAATAAAATTCTAAATGCTAATTATTCCCTAATCTGCTCTGGTCTACTGGACGGCATCGTTGGTCTCGTGAAAACCTCATGATTAGTGTGTTCTGCTTCTGTAATAAAATACTTGGGCTAGCCAGTTTAATGGGGTTAACAGTCTATCCCAGTGCTATTAATCACTTTACACCAGTACTCGCTTTCTGGGGTTAGAAACCACTATTTCATTGACTTAAAATCAGATCGACAATGCTGCCCCCTTGCGGCGCAAAATCAGAACTCGAGGAGGGTCTTCATCAGTGCCTGTACGGTCGATTTTTTTCCTGATTCTCAAGCCCCGAGTACATAATTTACTTCCTTAAATTGCTCACTAATGGTCTTCTCGGGCAGCGTTTCTCAAAGCTGTCTTTGGGGTGTCGCAGACAGTCCACATCCCAATTCCCCGGGGTTTGGAAAACACTGATCTAGATCAGATATGATTCAGTGCTGAAGAGGAATCAATGCCAGTCGAGCAAGGACATTATCCCCAGCTCAACCTTCTGGAGACATCTGCTCATGTAGTAACCCATCCCAATTTATTGTTTCCCTACTTTGTCTGAATTCTCTGCTATGAATAAGTTAACAAATGTTAGGAATTTAGAGAAAAAACAGCTTGTCTTAAGACCGTCTGATGTGTACATCAGAATATTCTATTAGAGGCATTATGGGAAAGCAGAGACACATGACACACAGGTTTTAAATTTAGTTTATTCACTTTTGTACAAAAGGGAATATGGTGATGCATAGGAGGCTCTGAACATTTTCATTCAAATAACTGGACAACAAAAATGAAAAATGTATATGATCACAAGCAATTACCAAACAGCCTTGTGGCGCCACATTGTGGACACAATGAGCATTATTCCTAACAGTCGCACCAAGCTGACAATGGTACAACGCATGTGTGTAAATTGTGGGGGGATGGGGAGGTGTTAACCCCCCCTCCCCAATAATAAAAACCAGTCAAAACAACCCCCTGGACCCCCTTAAATTGGCAGAGACCTCTACCTCCCCATGCTGAACCCAAAGTTATGCCTTTGATACAATACATAATTATTTTTTTTACATCATTAAAATCAAAATAAAAAATTTAGGACCATCACCCAGTAATAACTAGTGATGGCCAAATGAAGCTTCATGAACCATTTGCCATATCTTCTGACCCCACTAGATGGTGCTCTCTGTTCAGAAAAAGGCTCAAAAACACATCCTAGAATAAACCAAAAGCACCATCCAGTGGGGCCAGAAAATACAGCAAACGGCTCATTAAGCTTCATTTGGCCACCACTAGTAATAGCATCAAAGTATTTTTATACATTCACCGTGCCTTTATTCTCGTTAGTCACCTCTAAGTCACCATCCATGTTTGGAAACTGACACATTTTTTGATCAGGCATTGGCATGGTAGCTCCTGCTCTACAGTCAGCGTCTCACTAGTGATGGTCAAATGGAGCTTCATGAATCACTTGCTGTATTTTCATTTGCTGCTGGATGGTGCTCTTGGTTTAGTGTGTGTCACGTTTCGAACCCTTTTTCTGGACAGAGAGCACCATCTAGTGGGGTTGGAAAAAACAGCAAATGGTTCATGAAGCTTCATTTGACTATCACTACCTCCCACCCATGTGTCCACTGTGGAATTCTTCAGTTGTGCTACAACAAACAGCATAAAACAAACTCAAAAACAGCACTGATATTTGTAACAGGATGTTTGTCCATGTTACAAAAAAAAAAAAAAAATCATATGAATCTCATGAAAATCACATAACTATAGAGTGCATCAGCAGCAGGTACAGCACCACAGGTGATTCACCACACATGACAATCCCATCCAACAAAGGCTAAGAAGCCAAATTCCTCCCCTCACTGAATACCCCCTGCAATCAGACTAATACCTGCTTTGAGAAAAAACACTGCAATGCAAATTTAGGCGTTAAAAAAAAATAATAAAAAAAATACATTGGACTTGAACGGAAACATTAAGCCCCCACAGCAGACACACAGATAATGTACACATAATTATATACAACTGACAGGGTGTCTCATCACTCTGCGTGTAACTGTCTGGCTGTCCAATGCCAAATGACTGAAAGGGAAACGACTGGAGGGCTGTTTCTGTGGGTACAAGCCAGAATGTAAATGTAATGCTGAGAAAGGAGATGAGTGACACTGCCTTATCATTGAAGACGGCCTTTGAAAACGCAGACCTCGTCTTTCAGGATCTGGATGAGTGACGGACCAGAAGTCAACAGGCCCTATGAGAACCACATTAAGCGTTTGGATCTGAATGAAATGTGTCTGCCCGCAATGCAGGCTGCCGCAGGGAGCTTTTTAATAAAGATTTTAGATCTATGTGTATACATACACAATATATATACACATACTTTAAATTTCATTGGAGTGAGTACAATGAACTGTACTATATTTTCAAAGAAAACCATAAAATATTATGCTTGATAATCAAGAGAAATTAAAATGAGAATCAATCACCAGCCAAAGGAGGCCACAAAGTGCACTCTCAAGTCAGTATCGAGAACTGTAAGACCTCGGTGACCTCCGAGACACCCACGTGGCGGTGATTTAAGCCGCATGAGCGGGTCGGCACGGCCTGTACCAGCAGCACTGCGAAAAAAAACGTCTCATAGACTGGCGAAGTGAACGTGCAGTAATCTGCCATGCTGAAGTAACACAGCTTTCCGAACAGCCTATCAAAACGCATTCTGTGAAACGCTCGTGGGTTAAACAAATCATTTAAAAGATCTTTTAATTATGAGCAAGGCTGTTATTAAAATGGTTATTTTTATTTGATAAGTACCATTAAAAGCATTTCCCCCGCCTCCGGGTCCCATTCTTGCGGAGATATTTTGCTCTTTAAAGACTTGAGATTGGAAATGCGTTTGGCTGTATATCACTCGTCTTGCAAACATCCAGCTAGGCAGAGTTTACACTTAAGGCTTTGCCTAACCGTAACCCTGACTCCTTACAATAACTTCTTACACCCTGCAAGTGATCAGAGTCCTGTGCCAGGTGTTTGAGCTGGTCTTCCAACGCCGATCCATCTGCTCCTTTAGGGGGCGCTCTCTTCGCTTTCTCTCTGTCACTCTGTGCCTGTATGTGGTTGGGAGGGGCTACCCATTCAGCAGATGGACCACTAGCTCGTACGTGGACATCATGATGGCGGTGTTGGGAATCTGCCGCACCAGGTGAGTGGTGAGGCCCCTGTAGAGGGCGCTGTAGCCTTCCTCACGCAGCAACGTGGCCAGAGTCTGCAGGAAAGAGCGGTACTTCGTGCCTTCCTCTCGCAGCCGTGTGCGGATGACCTCTGTGGATGAAAAGAGATTTACAAGTCAGGAAATGCTCTCCCTGCTCCATAAATAGAGAGCCAACAGACACAGCAATAGCGAGCAAGTGCTATTTAGAACAGGAACACTTTAATAGCATAAGGTTAAAAGGACAGGCTCTTATCCTAATGCTCCCTTCACAAGTGCTGTGAGACAAGGCAAGATCAGGCCAGACACCATGACATCAGTGTCCATAAACCAGCACGATTACTGCAGGACAGAAGCCTTCAACCTGGGGTCAATAGAGCAGTTGCGGGGGGGGGGGGGGGTCAAGAGAAATTAATCAAATTGCCAAAACTTTGGTTTTATGATTTTCTTTATGTAACGTAAAAAGTACATAAAGCTCTCCCAAGCTTTCTGGCATTTGCACAAGTCGCAGCTACGCCGATTCAGCATCGCGCCAGCAACTATAGTTATGTTCATGGTGAACAGATATGGGTATTAAGAGAGACCGAGGGACCAAAAAGGTAAAAACATTGTAAATAACAATAAAACGTTACGGACAGTTAAAATAATTTGAATCAGATGCCAAATATTAGCTTTTGATTACTAGGAAAAAAATCTAAAAAGCTTCTGGCTTTACTGAAAACCTCAAGAGTCTGTAAAACGGTAATCCTGCCCTAGGGAGCTATAAGGACAATACAGTAAACCATGTCTCCAGCTCTGGTCCATTTTCATTTAGGGGTTCCTGGTTTAATTAAGAAGGGCTGAGATGCCCTATTGTAGGATCAGGGTGAGGGTTAGTCGGGGCTCACCGTGGGGGTACGCAATGGAGGTGGCGCAGGTCTTGGATGTGGCCGCGGCCAGCATCATGCCCAAGAAGTCAGAGGCGTCCCGCACCGTCTCCTCCTCCTCGTCCACATGGGCGGCGGCCTTGGCCTGCAGTAGGCGGCGCTTGATGCTCTCATAGATGACAAAGTGGATGACAGTCTCAGAGATGCCGGCGTAGGAGGCCGACATTCCGCGATAGAAGCCGCGCACACCGTCATAGCGGTAAACCCGCTGTATGCAGTCCAGGGTACTCATGCGCCGCTCGCCTCGGTTTCTGGGAAAGGGGGTCAAAGGTCAGCACAGTTTCTTGGGAAAAGGGGAGGTCAAAGGTCAGCACAGTTTCTGGGGGAAGGGGGGGGTCAAAGGTCAACATTTTTGGGGAAAAGGAGGTGTAAAAGGTCAGAAGAGTTCCTGTGGAAAAGAGGAGGTCAAAGGTCAGCAGTGTTTGTGGAAAGGGAGGGTCAAAGGTCAACACAGTTTCTGGGGAAAAGAGAGGGTCAAAGGTTAGCAGGGTTTCTGGGGAAGGGGGGGGGCAAAGGTCATTGCTGTTTCTGAGAAAAGGGGGAGTCAAAGTTCAGCTGTGCTGTACCAGCACATTATGCAGCACAGGATTCCCACCAGCCCCCAGATTCCCCTCTTTCTGGCTACCACCAGAGCAGCACCACTCGATGGCTCACCTGGCCTCTAACTGTAGGCGCGTCTTGATCAGCCAGATGGGGTTGGTGGCGGTGATGGCCGTGAAACCTGGAAGAGGACCACGTGGGTTAAGGGCAGAAGTGGCCACCAAAGTGCGATCCCAGACTCAATCAGCTTTAGAGTCACAATCCCCATAAAGCCCTGAGCTACTGCTAGGTTAGCCAGGTGAGCTGTCACCTGTTAGTTTTTGCCATTTACTGCTATTAGACACTTCCTTACTGTTAGCACTGTTAGAACCTACAGCTGGTCAGACCAGGCTTGGTGACCTTGAAGGCAGGCACCAAAATGGCCATTACACAGCATGTAGGGGCAAAAGCATTTGCACGGCCAGGACACATTGAGCCATAACAAATACTAATGTTGCGTGTATGTGTGTCTGTAGGCACCGAGTTTGGGGCGGGACAAAGCAGCTGCAATCTACCAGGAATGAGCTATGCAATCAGGTAAGCAAATGACCTGAGAGAAACTAATTACTGGAAGCTTTAACTGAACTACCTCTGATGGCCGTGATGCACAGATCAAAGAACTGACATCATTTAACCGTCACACATTGGGGGTAAAAATAAAAAAATAAAAAAGACTAAGAACTAATATAATGCAAAATCCGCTTTGTCATAACTTTTTTTTTTTTTGATGAACATCAGAACTATAGGATGAGAAAACAAAAAAACCTAAGCTATTCAGTCTAGAGATGGCTTTCATGTTACACGAGGGGGGGGGGGTGGTAAGGGCAGGGC
>JAODKF010000049.1:3902190-3913303 GCA_026779585.1 Mormyrus proboscirostris
AGGCATAGAAGGTTGGGTGGGGGGGGGGGTGGCGGTTGATTTTCGCTTTCTGCCAGCGAGATGGGAAATTCGCCATCAGGTTAGTCATCTGAAGGGCAAATCAGGTCCTCACACTGTGCTGGGAAGGTGACAAGTATGATGGCTAAATTTAAACCTGGAAGGGAGTGGGCCGGACCGCGTGCCTCGCGGAGTGTGTGACAATGCCACGGCGCTCCATTGTTTCCAGTGGACCGGTATGCTACAACTGGGAGTCACCCCAGGCTGTACACCACTGGGCTGAGAAAGCTCCAGCGATCACAATAAACAACCAGAACAAGCACAATAATCCGTCTGCTTTCCATAACTGCGTATGCGGGACATGGTGAGCCTGGATCACAGCCCAGAGAGAAGAGGGCAGGGGACACCCAGCACTGGATGCCAGAACCAGAATCATGACGATAATAATAACAAACAAACAACAACAATAATAAGAAGACGAAAATAACAACAACAATTATTATTATTGTTGTTATTATTATTATTATTACGGTACTAAAGAAGAACCCAACGTAAAACAGGGGCCCCGAAAGATGAGAATTCCATGTCAATCCACATCACTGACTGGGGGCTTTCTCTTTGCTGGGTGCTTGACAGGCATCTCAGGTTGCACATCTCATCTTCAGCAGGGTAAGAAGCCCACCCCTAGCCCTTACCCCGTCTGCCCCCCCCCCCCTTCCAGCCCCCATAATTCACACCCCAGACAGGCTCGGGGGGGTCCCTGAATACACGTGTCAGCCATAAGAAGAAACCCAAGCGATGCTTCCCACACGCCCGTCAAGGGAAATCCCTGCACGGTGTGAGGTGGGCGGCACGCTATTTCCGTTATAATCCTGCAGAGGATTAACGTAGCTGATGTCTATGACAGTTCCAATGAAAGAGTTATTTAAAGCCATGAGGCTTTTAATTGGCATCCGAGGAGCCTCTAGGATTACTGAGATGACAGAGTTTATAGTTTATTAATGACCTGGAGTTTACGGGGGTCACAGAAGGTCAGAGGCTCGGCGCTCGGGGGCTGCAGTATTAAGCTCGCCTCCGTAGTGCCCAAGTCCCCCAGCAGGGGGCGAGCAGGGGACACGTAACCTAACCAATCGTGTAATCAACTGACATGGTCGACAACTTTTTCATTTAAAACCACTGCCCCCCCCCCACCCCCCCAACCCCAACACTAGTGCCATCGCAACAGACCTGTAAGTCCACCCCAGGATGATAACCTGTCGAGAATTCGGCTTCTCTGTTGCCGTCGTTCGACCACGCCAGGGGAACCGGCAACCCAAGGATGACATATGAAGAAGAGCAAGGAGACAAGAAGCCGTGATGAAAACGAGACAGGAAGCAGGAAAGGAACAGGACACATTCCTACTGTTCAAGGTGAAGTGAAGGCGTGGCCATGTGAGGAAGTTCAACAAGCATTTACTTGTTCGCATGTCTGCCTCGGAAACCGGCTCAGTCAGATGTAGGAGCTTTTCTGAAGATAATACATTTTCCATTCCGGTCCCAATTAAATGCAATTTAGCCTTTCAAATCTTCGGTTAAACGTAGAAGCCATCAACTCTATAAATGCTGTAAGAGATCCAAAAGATAAATAATAATAGCCAACTCATTAGTCATTTGCTGGGAGGAATGGTGTATATCGTAATCAAATAATATTTATTTAACCTGTCGAGCATGTTTCTGTGGCTGGTTGCAAATGGACCGGTAGGTAATGTAAGCTGACGTCCATGTGAAGTAGACCAACGATGAGGTTTCCCATAAGGACAGAAGGCTTCTCATCAAAGTGGATTAAACATGAGGCTCCCCAGTCAGCTGGGCTGTACCTCAAGCTCAGGATGAAGCCGTCATGAGCCACAGTGGCAGAACGCACCTGGGCTTCGGCGTAGGTGAAGATCAAGTTGGAGAGACAGGCTGTCCCGCTCAGAGCAACATCAAACGACTTCAAAGAGGAATGCTGTCTGTCTCTGGGGTCCTCTCTTCTTCTCCGACGTTCTCATATGGCACCCGAGAGCATTCAGAAGCTGGTGACGGGCCTACGGTGGGGGAGGGTTATTTGTCAGCCGTCGGGTAATTACCGCCACACGGCACGGACGCAACACCACACTGGTTCGTTAGGTGAGGCTCCATTCGTGGCTTCAAGCGTCTCACCACTGCTGAGATGCAAAAGCCCCAGCTGCCTCGGGTGAAAAGGTAACGAGAGTTATGACAGCTGACAGGGTTTGGAAGTCGGGGTGGAATTGGGGGGGAGGGGGGGTCAGGGCGGGGTCCCCCCGCCACACACCTGACAGACGTTCAGCGGGTAGCGGGGTGGAAGTCGGCCCAGGGGTCAATGCTTGGACATGGAGGTGGGGAGGGAGAGGCAGCGTCTAGGTTAGGCCTGGAGTTCAGAGGTCGTGGGAAAAATAATCGGTAACAGTCCGAGAGGCGGGATTGGAGGGAACTGGAGGGAGAATGTAGGGTCGGCACGTTTGTGCGTGAGTGTACGTTTAAGTGTGAATGTTTACGTGTTAGACGCATGCAAGTAGGTGCCGTTGTGGGTCCGTCGTAGCTTAAAAACAGTGGCACACGTACAGGACCCACGTTGGCTTTTATCGCAGAAGGCACAGGAATGATTCAAAGGAGCGACTGGAGGCCATAACTGATGTGCTTCTGGTTTATCTCTACGATATTCAGCGCCCGCTGGGCACGTGGCGCAATCTGCAGCTGAAGCCAACAGAGCCACCGCAGCCAAGGCGGCGCAACGAGTGTATAATTAAAATCTTTCCTTTCAATTGGGCGTGAGCCCCCCACCCCGCCGCCCTCCCTGCCTTTGGCTACATGAGCAGAATGTAACGGGCTGTTCATGCCCACCAGCATGAACAGGTCATATAAGAAGTGTCCCCCCCGCCCCCCACACTCACAGGAACCTGGAAGTCCTTGACGTTAGACTTCCTTGACGGACCCCCCAGAACAGCTCGGAAACAACAAAGATGCCCCCCCCTATCCACTCTGCCCCCCCGGTGCAGACTCACCGCTCAATTTATCTAGAACTGGAAGCCACACAAGGCCTAAGATACTTTAAACTGTGATATATGTATTATGTTCTCAAAGTCTGTAAAGGTTAGAGGAAAAAAACAAACGCATTCTTCAGATGTGGAGGAGAGAGTGGGGCAGTTACGCTTTCCATTGTCGTTTGTCATATCAGTTTCTGTGTCCCTTTAGGAATCTTAAGCACCTCACAATGCACTACAGGATGCACAGAATGATCTGGTAATTGAACGCTAAGTGCTAAAAATAAAAGGCTAAAATTGTAGCAGTGGTCTCCCACTGAAAGGCCCCCCTTGACGAGATGGTTTTTTTTATTTTTGCTGCGTTGAGCCATTGCGCTTCGCCTTTTACGTTTTTGTCATCGCAGACAGGAAGGTCCCTTGAACAGGGGGACAAACAAGTTTTCAGGGTGACACAGAGTCATAAATGTCCATTTTATTAGCCTGGCTGTGGAAGAATAAGAGAGTTATGGTAGCTGGTTCCGGGAGAAAAGGGGATTTTCTCTGTTTCTCTCGCTGTCTCGCGCACACACAGAGACACACAGATGTACATAGACACACAGGCACGCACACACACAAGTTCTGTTCCTTCAGTGTGGAGGTCTAAAGAAGGTAAGTCCTTATGAATATTTATCAGCCGCAGAACTGTCACTTGGCTCTGATTCTAATCACGGAACATATGCAGAGAATTGTTCTAACCAACAATCATTCAGAATCAAATAGTGTCCAAGACCCACCCACTCATGAATATTCATGACTACAACCACAAAGTGAAATCCTTTATGCTGCAAATAATACTCTCCAGCGGAGAAGGAAACTTGCAGAGAAATAACATCTATTATCCGAGGCAGCAAGCGGCATGGTGCTCAGGGAGCTAGGCTTGTGTCCCGGAATGTTACGGGTTCAGATCCCACATTTCAGGACGTTCCGTCACACGTCTGAGAACCCGATCTGAAAAGTCGTGCTGTGCGGACATGGTCCTATGACCCACTCTACCAGCGCGCCCCGTGCCAGCTTCATTCTGTATTTCCATCATGTGCATTCCCCATTTCTTACTCTCAGATCTGATGAAGGGAAGTCGGGAAAGTATTAGGAATGTTATCCCAAAGCCTCTACATTGAGCGGCATCTCGGCCGTCAGGGCTAAAGCACTCTGAGCAGGTATAGCACGATGTACGACGGGACAAACCTCATTACCCCTGTAATTATCAAAGAAAGATGTAATTATAAGGAATTAGTAAAAAGAAAGAAAGGAGGAGAAAAAAACCCTGGAAAGATCTGGAAATAATTGCCAGTGTTGCTGGAGAGAGAGAGGTAAGGCACAGCCCCCTTTGAAAAGCACCAAATTTCAGCCATGTAGACACACAACAGCCCCCCGTGGGGCGGCCTGCCGGAAGCGCATTGAGCTGTCAGGGGCTTAGACACCCCAGCAGGGTGAGGGGGAGGGGGGTTCTGTCCAGTGCCCCTCCAGGATGGGCTCTTCCCTGTCTCCCTCACTCTCTTTATCATTATTGTTTGAGACATGTAGCCCAGCCTAGCAGTCTCCACGGTAACACCCTCCGCGGGGTCCCAGCCCGCAGAGTGATGCATTTAAATGGAAATACATCCAGCAAGGACCGATTCTCAGTCCTCGTTGGTTCTGCACCTCAGAGGACAGCTTACTTAGCAGGTAACGAGGCCCTGGTCGTCCAGCAGCACCCGGCCTACAGAGATTAAAGCGGCCAAGCAGGCTAATCTCCGAACTTAAGCCGTCCTCAGCCAATCCAAGCTGTCGAAAGCACTCGCCGTCCAAGTCGACAGTGAGCGGGAGGGAAAAAATGTAGAAATGTATAGACGAAAGAGAAAAGGATGCTGTGTGGCGTTACAGAAACGTTACGGGGATGCTTTGAAAGTAGCCGGGTTAGATGGAATGCAGAGAGCCATGTCTAACGTGGATAAAAGGATTAGGTGCTGAGGAGAGGAGCTCAGGTCCGGCTCTGCTCTGCTCGGGAGGCTTGGTCGCCATGACTGCGGTCGCCGAAGGCGCCACCGCTACAGCGCCATGTGACGCGGAGTGCTGCAATGCCTGGGTGAAGGGCACAGTCCTGAGATATCAGAGACCTGCCAATACCTGGAAGGGCTCTCAGAGGATGAAGGTTTCTGCTTTAGGCAGCGGAGTTAGCTTGAAAGAGTTAGTGCCCCTGGACTCCTGCCTAGGAGACCCCGCCTATCCACCACTCCACCCATGCCTAAATCGTCCCTAAATTCTTGTGATATAAAAGTCAGAAACGGGAGGGGCTCGGGCCTGAAGACATCCTACATTATCCTTCTGAGCCATCTCAAGTCAGTATGAGGAACATCTTTCTTTTTTAAGCCCTGGGTGTTTTATTAAGCCAAACAGATTCGAGCTTATATTTTATTATATAACTATTTTCTCTGCAGCAGGCAGCATAGGATGAGTGCGTAAGTGTTGCCTAAAGACTAAGATGTGTTTGACCCCACCCCCTTTGAAAACCATACATGCATAATTAATCAAGATCAGTTCCACTGTTGCTGTTGCTACTATATATTCCGTTGTACGTTTTAAAACGGAGTACAGAAAATGCAAAGGATTGGCTCTTCTGAAGCAATTTGACGCAGTAACGCGGAGACGCAGTAATACTGTCATCTAAAATAATAAATGACATATTTGGGACGTGAGGTGCATTCAGCGACGTATGGTCTTTTCGTAATTTATTGGTTATCTTTATTTCTTAGCTTATTATATTTTTAATGTTATTTTTTAAAAATAATAAATACCGAATTGACACAGGAATGTTAGAGTTCTCTCGGTCCCCTGCACGGGGACCCTGATCTGTTGATGTGACTCACATGTTTCTGTCCGACTGCAGACTGTGAGAAAAACACACTGCCGAGTCTGAATTTAAAATGGTTTTGGCGTTCGGTCAGATACACTCTGCATGCATGTGCATGTGCGGACACGTCCTCACTTCAACGTGCACTTTGGCAAACGAATGGGGGGTAAATCGGCACGGCCGCTCAGACCACAAGCCTGCAGAAAGGTCCCCTGCGGCACGCGCAGCTCACCCCCCAGCGAGCCACTCCACCGATCTCGGAGTTAACTCTGCCGCAATGTCAGGATTTGTACAAGGAGACATACCCGGGGTAACTCGGACACTCTTCAGCAATTAAATGTCCATCATTTAAATGACTCGAAACTCTTGCACGGAGTAGCCTTACTTTAATTAATGTATTTCCTAATTCTTTGTGTCAGCAGTAGTACACGGGAAGCCTGTGCAATTAGGCAACGCGTATAAAGGCTGAAACCGAAAGTTTCCCTGTCGTTCTTTTACTAGCACCATAAACTCTTCGAGTTTTTACAAGTCCCAGTCTCATACATGTAAATCATTACAGACACAGCGAGAATGATTGTCCAGCAAAGCGCAGCACTTGCGGCCATATTCGCAGCGGAACCGATCGCTTGATGGAGGATTTTAAAATCCAATAAAGACAATAAAGAAACTCTTATCTCATTTTTGGTTTTAATTTTATAGCTTGCGTTCTTATGACTCACGTCATGTTGACAGTGCATAAACAGTCTAGGAAATAAGTTAAACATCAATCAGATGAGTGTACGATAAAGAAGGAGGGAAGCAATTTATTTTTTCAAATATATAAATAAATTACACGTGTACTGTCGGCCAGATGTGTTAGAAGCTTTCCGAACTGCTGTAACTGTACTTTGTACATGTGTGATATGTGCCTACACACAGGCCACTGGGAAATGTTTAGTTATAAACAGTCTTGATGATAGGAGTCATTGTAGGAGCAACATGTTTGCGAGGACTCAGGAAAATAGGCCGTTAATCTATTGAGCCTTAGGACTCGACACCTGATAGATGCAGCCCCCATGCCCCCTCCTGTCGTGCCACGTGGCGTTTCCATGTCACAGATGGGTTGCCGAGCACTGGCATGACGACCGCGTTTAACGCCATGCAGATCTATGGCTGAGACGGCACGGTGCGGTCTGCCACGTGTTTGGCGGAAGATTGAGCTTGGAGGGGTTTTGTTTGAAGGGGGTGGAAAACTTTCAGCTAAAAGTATAGGGAGGGGGGCACAGGTTCGGATCCTCTTACAAGCCCACCAGATGTGTATGGTCTTGAGCATCAGGGGTTTGGCAGAGGCAGGGAAAACAATCGCGTGCATGACTTGTGCTACTTTGTGGAGCGTGACAGAGCGTTCCATGGAAACAGAACCGCTTTTGTCCGGCCTAACTGGATATCCAGGCCCAGAACAAACTCCTGCAGTTTCCTCTCCCTGCAGTTGCATGAATCACCTGTGCTTCTCTGGCCCCAGGGTACAAAGGGAAGAACCACAATTTAATTTGGATTTTTCTGGAGTAGAGTGGTGGGAAGAGCTCAGAGACCATCCTCCGTTTTCCTGCAGAGAGATCCAGAATCCTCCATCTGCCACTTCACAGTGTACAGGTTCTGTTGCTTGTGTGGTCACGTGATCAGTGCATGTGTAAGATTGTGGGAAAGAAATGCTGAATATGATCTCAGTAATTCCCCCCCAAGGTAAGTAAAGGCCCTTACAGATCTCGCTCAGGCATTGGGGCTGATGTTGCTATTATGCGAGATGTGGATTACTGTCACTAATTTCCTCTAAGCCTGCCAGGCATTAACCTATGAGTGAGAAAGACAGCAGAGGTGCATGATGGGTTTTAGAATGTGGAGGCGGAGCTGATGTCAAACCGTGTTTAATGTCAGTGAATTTCTCTGGAGGCTTAAATGTGACTGACAGTCACCCTTTTTGACCCGTTATTAGAGAAATAGCTGTAATTTTATTATTCAGCCACAACAGAAGGGGTTTGGTAACCGTGTGAGCGAGCCTTGTTCTGATTGGTGAAGGGTCATGTGACGAGAGGATGTTTTTACTTAAAAAAAGTGACCACTCAGGTACAAAGGGCAGAAAAACAGCGCAGAATCGCTGTTCGGCTGAAATTAACAAATGGCCCCGATGTCGCGGCGGATGGAATCGCAGCACCTTCCTGTTCCTGGGAATGGAGCCGGAAAGAAAGTCCGAAGAAATTTGCAAAGTCAGTACCAGGAAAAGAAAGGACAGGTGGAAGTCATCACACAGACGATAACACCTGTCACTGGCTCCCCCCAGTGTAGGAACAGATGGGGGCCACTATCCTTCCTCGCTTGATAAATAAATGAACACGTGAATGCAAACACACATGTGACTAGACATGTATGACCACCAACAAACCAGTACTTAGAAACAAATCACCCTCATCGCTGGGTGCAAGGAGCAAACTGAAGTACTGTATAGCAGCAGCGCCTCCGTTCTCATGCAGCATTGCTTCCCATCTGGTCCTTGGAGACCTACGCTCTTGACCAGATCCCGCGGGAGCAAAAATGTAGACTGTGACAGGGAGTGGAGAGGGAGCAAAAATGTAGACTGTGATAGGGAGCGGAGAGGGAGCAAAAATGTAGACTGTGACAGGGAGTGGAGAGGGGGCAAAAATGTAGACTGTGACAGAGAGTGGAGAGGGAGCAAAAACATGAGTCCCAGAGGACCGGGTGGGGAAACACTGCCATGGAGTCCAATGGGGCCGACTGCTCCCAAAACGAGATAGAAAAGATCACGTTTAGAAGTGCTGCGGAAAGTGCGATGGGAGGCGTGGCCTGACACCATTATCCATCCCGTAGTCTTGCATGGATTAATAGAGGTCATGGAACACCTTCGGCAGAATTGCGTTTGATGTCATGCGACATAATGCCTTGTAAGAATGACTTGCAAAGCAAATGCAATTATGCCCTTCAGAGCTCCATAAATAACCTTATTACACTGTTTTTGGCAAACTGCCGTATAGATTTTCCCTCCCCGATGCACCATGCGTGTAGCAGTGAGCCGAAATGGGCTTCGAGATCCCCACAGCAGACTTGATACAATGTATGTCCTGCATTAGCGTGTTAAACAGGGATGCGTGTGATCATAAATGAAAGTCTGAGCTCTTTATTTAGACCGGCCCCATTGTTTTGGTTGCCCCCCCCCACCCCCCTTCCGTTCCCTAGGCCGAGCCATTAACCGCAAGGTTCTCTACGAACGGCTCCCATATGGAGATGTTAGGAGTGACCCTGCTCTGCTCTGTTGTTCTTGGGTCGTCCACAGAGCTGAAATCAATTGGCGAAGGGGTCCGCAGTCGGCGGGCCTGGGGAGCCGGTGAGACCCGAGGGCGTCTGCAGCACAGACGGGCTCCATGCCCGGCCTTGAGCAAACACCACCCGCTACACAGGCCTGGGACGACAGGAGTGATGGATGCCTCTGTCAGAGAGCATTGCCCGCGTGTAAACAGCCACATTCCACCAGTGAAGCATTGGTTCACCACTTGCTCTCCTGCCCCCATCTCTACGTACAGTCATAAAATAACGTAAAGAACTCATTCAGATGTTTGTTTAAAAAATTAAAAACCTATTGTCAGCTAATCCAGTTGAAATATTGATTTTATGAATGGGGGGAAATGGATCGGACACAATCGTCAGGTTGTACGATCCTGGCTTATTCGTTATCGGTGGACTTCATTTATCTTTGCTGCATTGGTTAATGTGAGCATTAGAGTCTGAGTTATTGGGAAACTGCTTCTGTACCCCGGGAAAAATTCCCCGGTCAATAAATGGCCTATTCTGGCAATAAATATGGACATAAACCTTATTTAAAACGCTCATCTGTGTCTGTGTTACCTTAAAAACATACATAATGTAAGCGTGTTCATTACACGTACAATAAAAGCCATTTAAAGCCACAGACAAGCGGCTTCCTGAGAATCTGTCCCGTGTCAGGGGCTCCAACATTAAAGCCGTCACTTTAGAGTAATAGAGCGGTGACTGCAGGCTGGAGTAAATTAACATGTCGAAAGTAGCGGCAGGAATGTGCAGATTAAACAAACCCGGAGGCGACCGGGAGACTTTGCGTGGTAACAGATTCCCCTCTCGCCCTTCGGAACTACGGCTGGGACTTTCTCGCGCTTGACACTTAAAACCTTTGTTTCAAATAATAATCCAATAGTAACCGTGGTGACCTGGCCGCACAGTACAGAGGGCCCTTTGTCCCTGAAGGCCTTGAAGTGCTAAGTCCATCTTACATTAGAGCAGTGTTTCCCAATCTGCTCCTTGGGGAACTGCAGACAGTCCATGTTTTTGCTCCCTACAGTCTGTGGGTCCCCGAGGACCATATTGGGAAACACTGCATTAGCAGAATTGCAAACTAATGACAAATTAAAGGAGCACTGAAGCTGATGATGATCCTGGGGTGCAGATTTGAACACGTTGAATTTGTGAGTGCCAGACTGGCGGCAGAGCAGGTAAATGTTCGTAGGATATCCCAAAAAGTCATAATGGGCCGGGGGCATGTATATGCGGGCAGATTCTGGGGGGGTTGGGGCAGCACTTCAAGGGGCTCTTGAATATGTGAAATTATGCAGGGAAGCAAGGTGACATTTAGTCAGGGTGCCCAGAATTGATAGCTACACCCCTATATCCAGGGCATCCTTTACCTGTCGTGATTAAATCGAGATTTTCATCGTGATCAACGTTGTACATTTACTGCTACTTCCTTACCAGTAATATTAAAGGTTTCTTACACAGTTCTAAGATTGGGTTCAATTCAGGGACTTTTCAGGGGGGGGGGATATAAATGTATTATTATTACTATTATAATAATTTACATTTATATATGTGGCTAAAACTCTGTTCGCTGGGAACAGGCGAGACACAAACATGAGCACATTTTCATGACGGACTCAACGCGGGTGCGGCGGGTGGTCGAGTCGCTTCAGTTGGTGAAAAGCAAAGTTACCGACAGAACAAATAATCAAGCTTGTGGAAACGGTCTAAACAAGAGATCAGAGTGAGTTACATATTTATAAAAACTGTAAAATGTAAGTGCAAAGCACTGCATAAATAACATCGTTTTCAAAATTGTGTTTTGCTTCTTAATGCTGGCAAACTAGTGTAAGTAATACATGGAAAACATTAAGGGCAAATGCATGTGCCCCCCCACCAAGAGAACAAA
>JAODKF010000049.1:3917346-3928904 GCA_026779585.1 Mormyrus proboscirostris
CCCCCAATTTGAAACCTGTGCCCAGTGCCCGCCACCCCCTCCCCTTTCCTGCAGGGAGATCAATGTCTCTTGATTGTGTTAGTTTCCTGTTTGGGGTATTTCTGCATGTGGCCGCCGCCCCCACATAAGCTCAGAAGGGGAGGAGTAGGAAAGGATGGAGGGAGGGAGGGAGAGAAAGAGAGAGAGGGAGAAAGAGCTGAAAGTGACCCTGCCCACTTCTCCACAAAGACCAGGTGTGCCACATCTGACCTGGGCACTAAGCTGACGTACCTACATTCCCACCTCCCCGGAGGAACACAGCCACTTACACAGGTCACACGCTTATGCTTGAGGAATATTAAAACCATCTAAAGAAGGCAGACATCTGCTAAGCTCATAAGAAAAACAGCAGAAACTCCTAACAGAAAATTGGAGGCTATTTTACCGTGTAATAAACAAAAATGGACCCCCTACCATCAAGGATGAAATGCTTTACTTACTGCCCAAGCTGCTACAGGGCTTTAAAGACCGAAAACGCCACGTTAGAGAGTAAGACCCCCATGTGTAATATCTGCAAGCATTTATTTTACATTCGTTTTATGAATTTTACGCATATCAGTCTTATTTTAAAAAACAGCCCATGAAGATAAAATGTTTTCTTTTTTTTCTGTCTATGCATCCCCGTGCGGCACCTTCCGGAAATCTCAGGGCATCTTGGAGATTTCGCCGCACCCTGGGGCAGATTCAGAGACCTGCGGTATAGTGTGGATCAGTTCCGTGTGAGATAGACGGCCGGCAGCGTCCCTGGGGTCCGACTGCTGGGAGGCCAGATGGGTGAAAATGAAAACCAATGAGTCTCCTGAAGAAACTGGCTCTAAAAAAAGAGAGGCTTTGTCCCCTGATTGCGGCTGACGTCAGGACCGATTCTCTATGCAGCTCCCGTCTCTGTCCAAAAGCCTAGCGCTCCCCTCGATGAGGCGCTGACTGAATCACGTGGACAGACCACGTGTCCACGTTCCTCTGCGCCGTACATGTCAGGGGTCTTCCACTCCAGAGCATTCATCTCAGTTACTGGGAAAGTAAAATGGCTGGAACAGCAAAGAACAAACACAGTCCTTTGGGAACAATTTCAAAAATCTCCTTGAGGAGTTCTCTCTTCTTTTATACACATAAGCCAGCAGTTCCTTTTCTCTCGGAAGCTTCTGGAGCTTACAGACCTACGAGACCACGTTTGGAAAGGTGTCGCCGCACCCAGTACACAATGACACAGTGTGAAGACACCCTAACCACAAATCGTGCTTGTGACAGACCAGACAGACCCTTTAGGAGAAGACAAATCACAGGTTGGCAAACCGAAAAACATTTCAGCCAGAAAAAATTACATTCATATTCATTCCGTACTGACTCGATCTGCTTCGCTAACTTCATTACATTTTTTGGAACTTCCTTAAATATAAGTGATGGGAAAATCCCCCCCCCGGTTCAAGACACGTTTGGTTCCGTTCACACAGTTCCCGGGGTTTGCTGCCCCGCCACTGCGTCGATTGGCGTCTGTTGAATGTGGCATGCACCGGGAGACAGTACGTGCCCAAGTGGACGCGCTCTGCTGCAAGGGAGGCTGGGAAGGGAGGGGGCCGTGAGGGCTACGGCATCCTGACCCGTCTTTGTCCCAGAGCCAGGGAAGGCGGCGGCGGTCCGTGCACATGACCTTACGTCAGACGGTTGGAGATAAAGGGGTCGAAGGCAAAACTGGCTCTTATGTAAAACGAGGACACAGCCGTGTACAGAAGGGCTCGAACGAACGTGAGGATGAAGGAAAAGTAAACATGAATAACATGGCAGTATATTACAAAGAACAATTTATACAAAGACATACGAATAAAATGAAAGTTCAAACAATCTATATCTCAGTATGCGAGAAGTCGCCATAAATGTGACGCGTGAGATACTCGTAGTTCCTTTCCTACAAAGACATGGCAAGCGTGCCAGTTTGGTCCTTCACAAGTACATTCCAGTCCAAGACAACATTTCCACTGTCTTGTTGCAAAAGGGCAGCAATGATGTCGTGTAAAAGTGCAGCTTCCTGCTCCTCATTTCCTATATTCCTTTTTTCCGACGTAGTTTAAAGTGCATGGATGAGGTAAACAATTTTATTATTTCGCAACTTTCCTCAGAAACGGCCAGCTTCGAGTTAGTTTGTGGATTCTTTATCCTTCACACCGGAACCATCCCGTCCTGCATTGGTTGCACTGGGGACTGCATTTCCTGGACACTTGTTGGGACTTTGTTATGGTGCGCCGCTGAAGATATTCCCATTCTGGCCATGTCCCTGCCGACACAGCACACTCGAGTTAATGCGCACGTGCCAATGCCCAGTTCTCCCTCACGGGCTAGCTGGCCATGGGTTTGGGTACCTTCGGAGACTTACTCCTGCGTCATGCGGACTGCGGCCTCGGGGCTGGGGTAGCCGGAGGACCTGAAGTTGTCCCTGGACCTCTCCATCCCGATGGCGTGCAGCCAGTCTCCCACAGATCCCCCAGAGGAGGACAGCTGCTCTGGGCTATTCGGATCCAGCAAGCCAGTACCAGTCCTGGAGAGGGAGAGAGAAAAGGCAGGTGCATGTGAGCGAGTATCTGAAGGAAGATAAGTATATGAATGGGTCTGTGAGGCTGCATGAATAAGTGTGATACTATATGGACAAAAGTATTGCAATCCTGCAGTAATTACAGCAACTGGCCACATAAGCCACACCCATTACTGACATACAGGTATATAATTAAGTACACAGCCATGTAATTTGCAGCATAACACACTGGCAGCAGAATGGGAGGGGGGGGGGGTCACACAGAAGAGGTTAGTCAACCCAGCACCATCATAGGACACCATTGGACACCATTCCAGCATGTCAGTTCTCCACATTTCTGTCCTGCTAGAGCTACTCTGGTTAACCGCAAGTGCAGTGATTGCGAAGTGGAAACATCTGGGGGCAAATTCAGCTGTGAGGTGGGGGGCAGACAAGCTCGCAAACAGGGACCTGATCACCCAACATCAATGCCCAACATGAATGGCGGCAAATCCCACCCAGCAGCCAATGGAAAGCCTTCAAGGCAGAGTACAGGCTACTACAGCAGCAAAGGGTTAGCCAACTTCATATTAATACCCTGTGATTCAGAGTGAGATGTTGGACAGACTGGAGTCCCAATACTTTTGTCCATAAAGTGCATGAATGAGAGTGTTTGTGGGGCTGCATTAATGAGAATGAGTATGTGTGTGGCTGTATGAATGTGAGTATGCATGAGACCCGCGTGCGTGTGTGTAGACACGCGTGTGCTGAGTGTCAGGCGGCTCACCGCGGCGCCTCCCCCCCCGTCCTCTTCAGGCTGCTGGGGTTGCGGATGAGCTTGTCCAGCATGTTGACCGTTTGGCTGAACTTGGGCCTTGCACTGCGCTCCATCTGCCAGCAGTCCAGCATCAGCTGGTGCAGGGCGACAGGACAGTCCATGGGTGGGGGCAGCCGGTAGCCCTCCTCGATGGCTTTGATCACCTGGGATTGTGGGAATGCAGGGGGTCAAAGTTCAGAAGGCATAGAGTGTCTGGGACTCCAATTAAATAGTGCAATATGCAGCTCAGCAGGCTAGAGATCTGTGACTGTGTCCGGAAGGGTCGTTGGTTCAAGTCCCGTGTCTAGCAGAGTAATCATATCACCATTGGGCCCTTGGGTAAGGCTGCATGGCCTTGACCTCTGACCCAAAAACTCCTGTATATAGAGATGTGTGAAAACTACCCAACATCACAGGGATGAAGGAAATGCATTTACATGCTATATTTAGTCTCAAGTTGCCTATTCGCTCGGAGATCCCATTATTACATTAATGAAGCTAAGTAGCTAGGTGTTTATTTTTTAATATCTGTTCATCAGAGGTACTTGTCATTCTGGTAGCAGCGCATGGAGGCTCGCTCTGCGGCGGTTTCTCGAAAAGCAGATGAGGCACTCACGTCCTGGTTGCTCATGTCCCAGTAGGGCCGCTCGCCGTACGACATCACCTCCCACATGACGATGCCGTAGCTCCACACGTCGCTGGACGACGTGAACTTCCTGTAGACGATGGCCTCCGGGGCCGTCCACCTGATGGGGATCTTCCCCCCCTGTGGTCGATAAGTCCCCCCCGTTATGGGCACTTAATCCAACTCGGCATTTGGGTGGCAGAGGGGTGAATAGGCGGAGGTGCGGGAGCCTTACCCTGGTGGTGTAGGCGGCCTCCGGGTCGTCCTCCAGCACGCGCGACATGCCGAAGTCGGACACCTTGCACACCAGGTTGCTGTTGACCAGGATGTTCCTGGCCGCCAGGTCGCGGTGCACGTAGCTCATGTCTGACAGGTACTTCATGCCCGAGGCGATGCCGCGCAGCATGCCCACCAGCTGGATCACCGTGAAGCGCCCATCGTTGTTCTGTGGAACGACGGCCAGGTAAGCGAAGCCGGCAAAACCGGTCTCGGCCGGGATACAGAGCTGCTCCCTGAACATCATGACATCATGCCCATGACATCATGCCCACTGGCCTGCCATGCATTCCTTCAGGTCAATTCATCAGGAGGAGGGCCGTGATCTCTTTTAGCCATGTTAGTTTGGTCTGGTCGCTACACACGTACAAACAGAGACGAGCGACTCACCCTCAGGAAGGTGTCCAGGGATCCGTTTTCCATGTACTCTGTGATGATCATCACCGGCTTGCCTGCATGGACAGGACGAGGGCTGTCAGCGTAACGAAGACCGCTCATGGGAAGGGAAGGGACCTCGAGCAAGGAGAACGGACCTTGGGAAGGTCTGCTCGCCCGTCATCTGGACCTCTCTGCCCCCCCTTCCCCCGCCCACTCCCCCATAGAAAATTTGTCTCAATGGGACGCCACTCATGAAGCATGACAACTGCCTCGCTCGCAGTGGATGAAAGCGAGCGCTGCTTTGATTGACAGCTCCCGATCTGGCCTGAGAAGACAAAGACCGCCCCCTTAGCCCAAACTCCTCCTCTGCCTTATTCTCTCCTCCCTTCATTTGCATGAGTTTTGCATTTTTTGGCTTTGTTTACATTTCTGGACGCTGACGAGGGGTCCTGGTTACTATTCTCCGGATTCCTGGGTTGTCGACCGGTTACCATGGAGACAACATACTGCTATCGAAATGGTATAAGAGCCGGATGGCGGGGAGGGACACCACGAGAGCGGGACAATAGCCATAACAAGCTCATGCGCTCTGAGGCCTGTTTAACCCCAAGCCGCACTCCCACTCCCTCTATGACATGTAATACCCACACCCGAGACGACCTCAAACAGTTATTAAATAAATGCGTGTGAAACATCCCGGCCAGGCCTAAGGGACTGAGGAGATGAGTGTAGTTACAATCACAACATCGGCTATCCGGACTATCACTGTCCCCTATGCACCTCTGCATGTCGGTTGGTGTTGTGTTTGCTGACGCTTGCTCTCTTGGGCTGGGCGTGGGGTGGGGGGGTCTCCTCCTCCCATCCTTGCCCCTCCCTGCTCTCTCACTCTTTCTCCCTCTTCTCTGAGAGCAGTTAAGAGCCCAGAATGGCGTCTCGGAGGAGATCGTAGTGCTCATCTGCTATTCATACCCGCACTCCCTAGCTCTCACGGCGCTGTCTGCCTAGAGCCCAATATCCAGAGGTCCAAACGCCAGCGAACCAGCACTCCCGTCATTCGAGCAAGAAGAGGAAAAAAAACCAAAAAACTCTATGCCAAGAAAAATGAAAGCCCAAAGAACGAATACAGATAGAGTATCAGCCCAGAGCCCTGGAACCATGTGGAGCTGACACTGTGATGAATGACTTCTTCAGCACATATTGTGAAAAAAGCCACCTCACAGCTGGGTTCCCTGGGACGGGCTCCTTCCCCACGGGACTGGGGGTCAACTGGTTCCCACTAGTAAGAAGCAGGCCTAGCGCAGGTCAGAAATTAAGCTTTCGCAGTGGTTTTTGAGTGACTTCTTTTGAAGGTTCTTCCCATACTACCAACGCAATCTAGTCAAACCGATTTTATTCAGGCAGGATAAAAAGCCCTAAATCCCAACCTTACTAAGAGCCTCATCTCACCGGCCAGGTACAATCCCACAAGCGCACTTCAAGCTAATGATAATACCGCTAAGGTCGACCCCAAAGCTTCCTACTGTCAAAATTCACATCATTTCCTTTTCTGAAGGTACCTCGAGATCTTAAGAGATTTACGAGTCTAGGAACACTGTGCTCCAGCTTCTCAAATGAGAAAGATCAGTCTAGTTACTGTATTCCAGCTAAATGATACATGCCAGCGGCACCAAGCACGGAACTCACATTTGGTGACCACTCCCTCCAGGTGGATGATGTTGGGGTGATCGAACTGGCCCATGATGCTGGCCTCGCTCAGGAAGTCCCGCCTCTGCTTGTCGGTGTAGCCGGCCTTCAGGCTCTTGATGGCCACGCAGATCTCCCGTTTTCCCGGCAGCTTCAGCCGGCCGCTGCACACCTCGCCGAACTCGCCTGAGGAGCACAGCCGATCTTCCCAGTCACCGCTTATAGAAATTCTATTCCACTCCCAAACATTTTCAAGCCGGCCTGCTGTTTGGATGAGCTTCCCTGGAATGGAAGGGGAAGCTCTTCTCCATGTGTGAGAGACGGGAATCATCTTACCGATGCCAATGACCTTCTCGATCTTAATGCAGGAGGCGTCTATCTCTTTGGCAAACTGTCGAATGGCACGGTTAGGGTCCTCGTAAGTGAAGGGATCCACGTAGGTCTTCATACCTACAAAAAAACGTTTATATACCGTATATTTGTTTGGCAAAAGCTTTTATTCAAAGTGACATAAAGTTGAGAAAGCAGAGTCTCTGGGGCAAAAGGGGATTAAGGGCTCTGCTCAAGGCATCATTCTGCAGCATCATGGAATTGAACCGGTGACCTTCTGACCAGAAGCACAGCATCTTAATTCGTGCCCTCCACCTTCCTCTGCTGGGGTGCATCGACACTTACCTTGGGGGGGGCATTTCTCCTCGTCCGCATCCTGCTTCGCTTTGCTGTACTTACTCCTCCTAAAAAAGCCCAACGAGAAATGAGAGTCGCTAACACGACCTAGATGAAAGAACGTACAAGCTTCCATCTAGCTCTGTTGTGTGTGTGAGTGTGTTTTTTTGTTGGGGGGGGGGGGGGGGGTACAATCACAAAGGGATGGACGTAAACAGATCTAGAGAAGAGATTAACTGATCACAGATGGACCACACTGTATATCTTGGCTATTGCTTTTAAAGCCCCAATCTCCCCATGAGACTGAGGCAACAGACAATAGAGTGAATGAGACATATAAAAGGTCATTGAGGCAGAAGATAAAAGGCAGCGAGGGGCCTCCTGCGCGGCCGAAAAAGGCCACACACTGTACCAGAGGGAGCACCTGACCCGCCCGCCGGCTGCTTCTCCGCCGGGGAAATGTCAGCACGCCGGCGGCGCTGCCGCTCCAAATGAGCCACTTTGTTCAGCGTTTAGGCGGCGCCTCGCAGGAAGCACTCAGGAGCCGCTCACTAAAGCGCGTCCCCCCGGAAACGGCGCATCTCATCAGTGTCTCGCCCGTTCATCTGTAGTTCATCAGCACCGGCAAACACAAACTGGAGACGCGAGACCAGACACTTTGCGGAAGGCAGGGGAAGTTCATGTAGGTTTTGCGGCAAATTCCTTCGGTTAAAAACAGTGGGTGATCTTAAGGACACCGGACCTTGGGAGGGAAGCGTCTCACGTGTTACAGCGTGAGGGTTTCGCCAGGTTCAAACTGGGATCGAAATATTACTTTCCTCAACGGCAGCCTCTATAAACAAAGAAAACGTAAAACTAAGGTATCCCTAACCCGCGGCAACCTGGCCGAGGCTCTCCTCCCACCAGAGACGGGAAAAAACGGCGAGGAAATCCTTAGCGGGCTGAGAGTCCTGCCTTTGGAACACCCAGAAACACAGGAAGCTGTCAAGATGCCGACCGATACGACAGGCTCATTACGATTATTCCCTTTGTTTGTTCCACCAAAAAGACTCTACTGGGGAGGCGGTGGGGGGGGGTGACATTATCACGCTTCATTCCAGAACTTTCTTGAAAGCTAACCATGCCGCAGTTACATAAAAGTTGCTGTTTTTTAGAATATGGAATGTTCAGTTCGCGATTCTGTGACCTCCCCTGTATTTTACACGCAAACATTTTAGAGAAACTATATTAATTTTACATGAACTTGAAAATGAAACCGGAAGTGACTTGACCTTGTGTTCCTGAGTGCAAAAATAAATGATTTGAGGGGAAAAAAAACGTACAGTTATAAACTAACATTCCTTTGAGAGCTTTTATCCTGAGCGTCCAAGTTAAACGTTACCGCTGTGCTGAGATACATGTATGACTCACCAGGGGTTTTGTGTCATTTTCAACACAAACAAGAAATAATTTTGCTGATATTTGTACAGGAGTACAAATATTTGTATTTTGGGAGTGAGACAGCCTCTTCTTTTTTTTTTTGCTTATAAAAATAATAATATTGATAACGCATCTATCTTATCCACCTGCTCATCCAGTCCTGGGTCACAGCCACAGAAATAAAAGCATTTTTTTTTATTATTAGACTCCATCTTCGGAAACATCACTGGGAACACGATATGGATTACAGCCCTAAATGAAAATGCTCACGGATCCAAATGGGCAAACGCTGAGAGAATTCATGCAGGGTGAAAACAGTTTTCCCGTGAATCTGCTGTGAATCGGAAGCGTGTTTTGCGTGGTTGGGTGACGTGATTTGCAATACTGATAAGGATAGGTGGGGCATGAGTGACATTTTTTTGAAAGGGGAGGGAAAAGTGAAATGCTGGGGGAAAAAAAGTCTCCTTGGCAAAACACCAGCTTCAGAGTTCTGTGTGTGTCTTACTTTCGGTACATGTACAGAGCGACGTGCAATCGAAACCACGGCGGCGGCATATATAACAATAAACGACCTCTGTAAATATAGCTATTAACCCCATGGATACAGCTCTGAATCACGAGAGCAGATAAGCGGCAGGAATCAGCTGTACTGTCACAGAGAGGACGGGGACCACAGGGCGTTAAGACGGCGGAAACGGAGGATCGCGGAAGGGCAAAGAGCGCTTGGCGAGAGGTATCTGACCTTCTGGAGATGACAAAGGCCCCCACAGCCACGAGGAGCAGGCCGACGGCACCGGCGCCCGAGGCCAGCAGCACGGTGGGGTTGGCGCCGTCGCCGATGACTGGGGATGGGACTAAGATGACAGACAACGGGATTTATTAGTGGTTCAGTGCCTGGTCATGCTGCAAGTGCCAAAGGCACGCATAGGGTGTTTTAGCATGCGCCGTGCGGTCTACGCCCAGAATAGGCGGCGGGGAGGGGGGGGGGGTTGGGTCTGGAGCACCCCAACATACCAGAATTAGTCATTAGCTCATAGGGGGCGCTGAATTCACCATAGCCCGCGGCCGTGCGCGCCCGCACGTGGAAGACGTACGAGGTGAGGGGCGACAGGCCCTTAATGTCGGCGCTCCGGGAGGTGGTCTTGATTATTCGGTAGCTCCTCTCGTTCTGGTCCTGGGGAGGGCAGATAGTGAGCAGAACAGTGAGGGAGGGAGGGTGGAAGAAGGAGAGCAAGGAGATTACTTTCAGCATGTTTTGTGAATATGCTTTTCTGGAAGGTTCTACCCTCTCATTAATCCTCCTTGTGAGCGTTACGCAGAGCAGAGGAGAGATTTAAACGTGTGAACTGGGGGTCAATTCATTTCGCCTTCTAACTAATACAGACAGAGTTATTTCACACGCTGGTGGATGAAGAGACCCGCGGTCACAGATCAACGTCATCGCAAGGCCGGACCTCACCAGTCAGCAGCGATTCACAGAGAAACGGACACTGAAAAGTCTCTCGCTTGTGTATGTGTTGTTTAACTACACAACCTTATGTGTTCTGGAATGTTCCTGGCGGGCTGGCCTGAGCAGCTCACGCTTGGATGCTTTAAAGGTCGTGTTTTGCTGACATCACACAGGAAGAGCTACTGTCCCGGTTTGCGACAGCAAGTCGGAGCTTCCGGAAAGTGCCGGTTCAGAAAGGCAGCACCTCCATAAATCATCACTGACGCGGCGCCGGCGGTCTGACAGAAATAGCTACCTGGGATCATCCAGGAAGCCTTGGGCAAAACAATGACACCGGCACAAGTTACTGGAAAAAGGTCCTTGACTCCAAAATCCGCAGGGCCGCCATTTCCGCTACAGTTAGCTGACATTTTGTCTCCTCCGTGACCGCCCGGCCTCGCCACCTGGTGGCAGGAATGCCATACGCCGCTCCTCACCTTCTCGTAGTACTTGACCTCGTACTCTAGGATGACCCCGTTGGATCGCTCGGGCGGCTGCCACGCCAGGGAGACGGTGTGCCGCGTGATCTCTTTGGTCTGGATGGTTGTGACTTGGGAGGGAGCTGCAATAGTAGAGATACAGCGCTTGAGGTCCGGCCCGCCGAGGTTCCCTCCCGGCACGGGAGCCGCCATTCGGTTTAACTTCAAAATAACAAAAGAGAATCACTATTTACAGTTTCAGTAAAACTTGGTGTCCTGCAATGTGAGCTGGACTCCAATTCGTCAGGCATGCATGTGACTTTCCTCTTAAAGGGCCAGTGCTCTACCACAGCCCTGCACTCCTGACCCCAAAAACAACGCAAACCAGCTGAAATACTCACTCCACAGCTCAGGGGTGCACGCACACGCGCGCATGCACTCGAAGTGACTCGGAGTGTCCGTCTGAATTTTACAGGGCTGCTGAGGCTTTTGTTATGGGCATTATTATTGTAATCATGGCCTCTTCAGGCGCTCCTCAAGAACGACCCAAGCTGTTCAAATGGCTGCAATTTCCCTGGCTACAAAGAGCACGCCGCTCCCATCTGAGGTGATTCTGCTCGTCCTGGAAACCTGCGTTTGTTTGTCCCACTTAACGACTCACCCCCCCCCCCGTCTCTAACTTCCAACCCACCTGTTCGGCTCTGTTTTCAATATGCGTCAACTTGGGGTTGACGCCACGCTACGCTAATGCTATGCTAATGGAGCCGCTTTTGGGATACTCCCCTTCACGCTGCCGACGAGCGCGTCTCTCTCTCTCTCGCTCAGCTCGGCCGCACGGATTATCGCGCAGGTGTGGCGCTGCTCGGCGGACGTCCCCGCGGCGCTAAGCCGAGAGCTCTCCCTGGCTCGCCCCGTCCATCTGCCACACACTAACACCGCAACGGAGCGGTGCACGCTAACAGCTGACTACACCAGACTGTTTTGCTAAGTTTCGGGCTAAAAGTTGCGGCCACGTGGACTGAAAGCCGCCAGGCAGAGCGGGAGAACATGTCCAAGGTTAGATGAAGACTGACAGAAGTAGGCTCAGCGTCTCGATTCAATTTATGATGCTTAATTAGTGTACTTGTGTAGCCAGCATGTTTATCTGACAAACAGCTGCGGCCTTCAAGCCATAAATGGGGGACTTAAAACGGGCTGTTAACCACTAAAGCCAAAATTGTAACTTTACTGAAAATACTAAAAAT
>JAODKF010000049.1:3938753-3948760 GCA_026779585.1 Mormyrus proboscirostris
GGGGGGTGATCGTGACAGGAATCAACGCGCGTGGCCCGCATTGGCTCAGAGACCGATGGAGCGTTCTCCCAGAAACACTCGGCCTGTAGGGGGCGGCGTGTTTTACATGATGGATGGTGGGTGCTGAGGACAGGGGTGTGATTCAGCAGGTTGGGACCAGGACAGCGGAACAGAACAGGGCAACGACTGAGACATCATGGGTCACTGATCATTAGGGGTGCCGTTACCGATCTTGGACCCATTAAAAACATTATATTGGGCCCCAATAAAGACCAAGTATGCTGGCCATATCTGTGGCATCCACCCGTAGCGTGACGTTCACTCGATCCCACAAATTCTCTGGCGCCTGTCTGCCCCTCTAATCCCAGCACTGCTGAAATTCACCACTGGCGTAAACAACACATTCGATAACGACTGTTGAAGTGGCAGCGAAAATGAATAAAGTGAATTGCCTTTGTGGATTGCTGTAGGTAGCGGAGTTATCTAGCTATGTGCATGAAGGTAGCGTGCAGCTTCCGAATGACCCAGAACATTCAGTTTACCGCTGACATCTCTGACGATGTCATAGCAACAGACGGCCCTATTCAGGGCTAAAGTCTCCAGGCACAAAGTATCATACGATAGCGGATAACCCATAATTAAGTACGTCTCACCCTAATAAAAAAGAAACACTGCAAGATTCTAAGTCGTTTAAATCTGTTGCCAATCAGATGAATGCCTGACGCTTGGTTTTGGGGTATGGCTGAGGATTCAGCATGGCGAGAGAGAGAGAGAAAGAGAGAGAGAGAGAGAGAGAGAGAGAGAGGGGGAGAGCAAGAGAGAGATGTATGGGGCACAAAATGGCCAGAGAATACCGTAATGTTTATAATTCAACATGGTCCTTATCAACTGCATCTGGAGCTATCCAGAACACGCGTGTGTGCACATCTGTGGCATGTATGTGCCTGTTTATGCTCCTGGCGTGTGTCTGTCTGTGTGTATCTCCACATGAGTCTGTCTGCGTGTCTGTACTCCTCGGACCTTTAGTGACAGGGTCAACTTACAATAGCAAGCTGTCAAAGTCTGAGGTCTTAATCAATGTCAGTTTCTAATGGACACAGATGGATGGGAGCGGCGAGCACCTCTGACCCCCCCTGTGTCCGTCCCGTCGCATTCCTGCCCCTGACTGCCCTCAGCCCAGCGGGTAGGGGGGCGCCTGTCGCATTCACCCGTCCCCCGCCTCCGCAGCCGTCCGACTTTCTCTGACTCCCCAGGACGTCCCACCAAGCGACGCCCCCTTCTCCCCGCAGACGGTAACCCCGTCATGGTCGTCACGGTGAAGGCAGACCTTTCGATCCGGCCCCCGCTCTAGATTCATGCTCCGAAATATCAAGCAGAACCTGGAGCCTGGGAGTGTGAAGGACCTTTCAACCTCACCCTGGAGAGGAGGATGCCGGACGCTGTCGCAGTCGGGAGGGCGAAGCAACGAGATAATCCACCGTGTCGGCGCCCATTTACCCAGAGCGAGACTCGGGCGTGAATGTCAGCAGGACAGACACTGTACTGACCAGAACTACAGACAGCAGCTGCATCACTGAAGACGCCCTGCGGCTCTGCAAATCCTGCGCTTTTTCTAAAACATGTTGCGTTGTTTCCTTTTTTTCAGTCATCTATTCCAATTTCAAGGTTCATTACGCTACTTTAGAAAGATGTCCTGCGGTTCAGATGCAGCCGGAGAAAATGCAAACCCTTCCCTGTGTATTTATTGAAAAACAAAGAGAATAAACCGGCGGATTAAAACGGACGTCCTGCCTAATCTCCGTGTGAAAATGACTCTCGTCATTTTCTTGCTTTTCCTCTACATTTCAGCTTGATCTGTTTCTCAAAGATTCTGAGCCCATTGGAGGCGGAGGGCTCGGCGATGGGGCGTTAACCGGCAACCAAACTTCCCGGAGCAGCCTTGACCCCCGACCCCCCCCCTAGAACAGACTTGACCCTTAATCCCGCTCTTAGACCCCCTGCCCCGTCTTGCCACTCAAACTCACAAAACGGCCAGCAAGCGGAGGGCAGGCAGCCGTCATCTTTGTGATGGCGTTGAGATCATCTCATCCTCTGCCTGCCGTCCTTTGTTTTGTTCCTGACTGTGTGTTCCCGTCCCTGGGACGATTAAACGGCCCTCTGGGGAGCGTCTGTCCGCGTGTTAAGTTCATTCCGGTGGCAAGCAGCCGAAGCGAGAGCCTCGATTATGCCGCCACCTGACGAGCGAACCCCGAGGGGCGCTTCTCAAGTCGCATAATCAGAGCGGCGTTTTTAACTCGCCCGGCTCCACGTCGCTTCTCCTGCTCTGAGCTGCTCTGTAAACACATTTCCGATCTAATAAGCTTTTATGGACTAAATGTACTTATAACACGAATACCGGGGGAAGGGGGGTGCGAAAGAGAAGGAGCGGCTCCATTTGGTGGTGAGTACAAGCACAGTGAGTCCGCAGAGAAACCAGCAGAGCAGGCAAATGGTTGGACACCTATATCATAGGACCCCAGAGACAACCTGAACAGCACATGACACATGTATGGATGGGTGGAAGATGAGGAGCTGGGGTCCATATCCTCTTGCTCGGTATCCCTTACGGGGGTAACTCACCATTGCATGTGCCGCCACGTTCCTCATACCCGGGGCTGCAGAGGCAGCTACCGATGGGCACCAGCCACTCGCCGTCGGCGCCGCAGAACATGCGCGGGGCGTCCTGCTCCTCGGAGTTATGCACGCAGGAGCCGCGCACCTCCACCAGGGAGGAGGTGTCGCCACCCGTCACCGTGTCGGGGAACTGCGCCAGGTTGCGGACGGTGAGCGGGCAGCGTTTGTAGAAGACGCGCACGGAGACCAGGGCGATGCAGGCGCCCACGTCCTGGAAGGCCAGGTAGAAGCCCTTGCGGGTCAAGGAACCCACGACGCGCACCTCCGTGTTCAGCTTCATGATGCGGTCGCCGATGTCCACCTGCGTGAAGCTCTCGTCCGCCGCCACCGTGTCGATCTTCCCGAACTGGCTTTCGCGGATGTAGCGCTCCTTGTCGTCGTTGGACTCGTAGTAGTAGAGGTTAAAGGTCTCCTTACAGGTGCCCGTCACCCCCGGCAGGCTGTTGCAGTCGCGCAGCGTGAACTTGATCTCCACGTAGATGCGCTGGGCGCCGCCGCGAGCGATCCAGTCCGTCCGCAGCCAGTTGTTCTGGCTGGGCTCCATCACGTTGCACACCTGGTAGGTGCGGATGGGCGTGTTCTTCTCATCCATGATGCTCACCTCCTCCCACTATTAGACGATGCCGCAAAAGAGGACAGTGCCTATTTTCATTACTCATTACCAAACACCGGACAACCCACAGATCCTACAGAGCCCACGGGTCACAAAAATTGATTTAAAATTGAATAAAACAGAAAGCCTGCTTATAATCTCAGCAGTTGCACTGTGCAGGCAATTACGGTGCTGGCCTTTCGTTTCTAGGACGATAGGGTGATTTTTGTTGCGAAAACGGGGCTCAAAGACGGAGCTTGAAGCTCTCGTTAAAGTAAATATTTTAAAAAATATATATAACACGATTTACCCATGAATCAGTAGCTAAATGCGTGCCTTCATGCGGTTGTACAAACTTAAAAACATGTAATCAAAATCTCTAATGGGGAAAAAACGCGTAATATGTTTATGTAGCAGCAAAAAAGGATTTGAGAATTTACATTTGTTTGCTCATCCTGGTGTTTATTTTCTTCAAATGATATCAAAGGAAATGGCGCAGGCGGCGTCGCTCGATCGGACCTTCATCGGATCTCCATTTCGAAGGCATAGGTAGTGCGCTGCCCGGGCGTTAAAAGTTACCGAAAAACGAGTAAACGTGTGCTTGCGGACGAGAGCTTTAATAATAATAATAATAATAATAATAATAATAATAATAATAATAATAATAATAGCGCAGTGCAGCTATTGGAGTTTTTAGATAACAATTAAGTTAATTAACTATTATTTTAAGTTTAATCTTCAAAAATAAAGACAGAATGTGACAGAAATGTAATTATACATTTACTTATATTTTAAACGCAAAAATGAGACTAAAATGTGTTATCAATGTTATCATGTATTTATATTTTAATATATACAATACGGTTAGGCCCTATATATAGATTAAGACATGAGTCAAAAACCCCAAGGAGCCACATAATTTTTAAGTGTAATAAGTCACTGTACATAGTGGGGTGCCTCCAAAGCCAGCAGTAATACAGGCGGTTTTCTGGAGCGTCCCCGTCTGTCTCGGCGCTCCCGTATCTGCGCTAAATCAGCCCGCTGTCAGCGCGCCGCTCGGGCCCGATACTGCCGTTCACGTTTCCCCGTAATCGGTAGTTTTGAACAGTTGCACTTTGTTTCCTTATCAGTGTTACCTTATATACACCAATTAGACGGGTCACGGGCGCGGCATTCATCCAGATCTCCTTCCAGATGATCCCCTATGATTCTGTAATCGCCGAAAAGGCCCCCCTCACCTTTTTCTCTTTCCGAGTGGGGGATATAAAGTTACCCCACAAAAGACGATTCATTTAACTGTCTATTCAGGAAATATGACGCCTCTGAACAACATCGTTCTCGCGTTACCAAGGAAAAAAGAAGACATTTAGGTCTTTTCTTAAGAGTAGATATTATGCGAGGGGTGCACTTACCCCTCCTTCTGTTGGGCTTGCCACCCATTTCAATTCCCCTTGCACTGTTCGGGAGTCCAGGAGCGTCACTAAAACAAAAAGTAAATGAACAGAAATCCCCGCTGAGTAAAAATGCATACTCAAGAGCAACAATTAAGACAAAAGTGCAGCTCTCAGTCCAGTCTCTGCGCAGGGAATTAAATTCAAATATTGCAATTTCATATCCATAGTCACAGTAGCGCGACGTTCCTCACGTAATCCTTCTTGTTTACGGTCATTAAATGGAGCATTAAAGTTTGTATCTTTGACTCAATATTAAACAAATTTATATTTATCAATAATAGGACTTTTCTGCGATAACAATATCAACAATAAACAATTCATGATAATATAGAACATTTACTACGCTTATTTAAAAGCCTACTGTTTTTTGTTCCCCGGAATACTGAAACAAACGGTAAGAAGATAAAATTCACGCAAAAAACAATGAGGTTCCAGAATACACCATTAAACAACAGACTGTGTGTTTACTTATTCGGTAATTTATTCTGATCAGGCTACAAAATATTTTTACTTATATATAACGAACAGATAACATTTTAGGAATGCGTATGGCTTTAATCTGATGCGCAATTCGAATCAGATCTATTCACTGGCTGGAAAAGAATAGGGGGTTTGGATGCGATCCAACGGTTTGATCAGAGTATCCTAGAAGGACTGGTCAGCAAAGAATTTATATTTTATATTCAAGAATGAATCCTTCGAAACAAGTTCATAATGCATATGTGACAAATTGTGTCGCATAACAGAGAAACACAATTACGCAGAGCATCAGGTCTGTATGAAACCGGTCTCAGAACGCAATCTAACGTTTACAGTGACGTTCAAAGTTAATTAGGCTACGAGTACCGCATTTAATGCATGTATTGCAATGTTCAAACTATTTTTGAACGCACACAATTTACCAGTAGCATCCCGCGTATAAACTTCACTCATTCGACGGAAAGAGCAATATCTTCACTAACTGGTGAAGTATAGCATTATGTTCTACATTATGCTGGACAAAATTTTATGTGCATTAAAGCACGTATATCTATAGTTGCGATTTTGCGTGTTTTATTTGTTCGCATAACAATGAACTTTTTGTAACGCATGTCTTTGGATAGTATGGCATCTTAGTGTCCCCTCCGCGCGCTGCCATCGCCGCAACGCGAAGCCCGTCAGGTTGCATACGCGGATCTCTGATTACAAAAAGTCGAGTCCATCTCAATTTGTATGCAAGGACTCGACGTTTTCAACTCGCGTCGAAACCCATAAAAACACAACATGCAAAAAAAAAAAAAACATTTTTTTTTTTAAATCCTGGTAAATTCTTGGACACATCTTCAGTCGATGCGGGACTTTAACAGCGATGCCCGCAGACTAAAATGCTGTAGTCCTTCACGAGAGAGCCATCGGTGGGAAAAAAACAAATTCCTTTAAGATCCCACTTCTGTCTTACCTTCATTCGGAGGATAAGTCCGAGATGTGGAAACAAAGCTGGAAATTCCAAACAGTACAGACGACACCGTGAAAAGAAACGCAGCCATTTGCTCGGGTTGGACTCCGTCTCCTTCGCTCCGAGCTGCACAGGTCCGAGGTGCGCTCTTATCCCTGTGGAATAAGTGTTGGAAGCGAGCGCCGCGTCTAGTATCCGCCGCCAAGGGGCGTTCCGGCTGCCAATGACGCGCCAGTCAATCCGCGCGCATCCCTACAAACTCACCGCAGCGCACCGACAAAGCGGCGATTTATTTGCGCCTAAGCGTCAATCGATTAGCAGTTTCATGTTACATTGTTGCGGTATTTTATTAAATGTAATTATGGGTTTCAGTTAGGGGGTCTCATTTTTTTTTTAAACAATTATCACCGTTTTTACAAGTATGCTTGAATATTATTGTCGCAACTGTGCGCAAATTGTCGTTTCGATTTCCAAACTGCACCACATTTAATGGCAAAGACAAACAACTTGTGAAACTTTCTAGGGGTCCCGATCAATGACACAACCGGGGAACCAGCACGATTCCTTCGGTTTATTTTAGGGTGTTACTCAAAATAACAACACAGAGACGGAGCCTAAAAGACGCCTACTGCTACCCCCATTACCGCTCGCGACGTGAAACGTTTCCAATATACGCTCTCCTGATAGCGCTATATACTGCAATGCGCAGCGAAGAGTGGCAAAACAAGGGCGCCGCTTGGCGGTTACTTCGGAGTACATCCCCACCAATGCCATGCACTTTGAACCGATCACCTGTGTCATGAAACACTTAATTATGATTTTTATTTTAAATAAATGCATACATGGATATATTACTATAGAATAAGTAAAAATCTAGCATGTGACACAAAGAAAGATCAGAACTGTAATATTTATCGCAGCTATCATTATAACTTATGGTTTTACAAATGTTTTAAATAAATATGATCTGTGTAACTTCACTTGAAATTACCTTGAATGTTCTTTTATATGTTGGAAGAAGTAAATCTGGTATGAAACTGATGTGGCTTAATTGGACAGCTGAATGATGAAACTATCTCGACTGATACAACGAGACAGACAGAGCATCTGGCGCTATGGAGGCCGTATCGATTGTCAGCTGACGTGCCTGGACCATTGGCGATTCTTTGACTTGTTCGACAGGCTGCGCAATCATAATGGTCGAATTAACCACACCGCACTCGGGCGATTCGGCCAATGGGACGCAAGCGGGACCTCCGAGGCCCACTGATCTTCGACGCCAGTGGGCGGGGGGCCGGCCGCAGGTGGCGGCGACACACGGGGGGGGTTCATAGTACCATCGAGACATTCGTTAACAATTTGTGTCACTGGTTTTTTGATTGATTACCATTGGATTATGTCCCATTTTCTCCTGAGATTCTTGGGTGCCCCAGAACAATTCGCTGAGTGGCAGCCCAGAGGCCCTTTGTCCTGGGGGCCCAGATGGCATCAACCCACGCATTTGGGCCATTTGTAGTGAAGTGGACCTGTGCTCGCTCTTATCTGTGCTGATTGCTTTGCTGTGACACCCTCTCAGTCTGCCTGTGGCCGTCATACTCTAACGCTGCCATGACATGGCGGCGCACTTTCTACGTGAGTGCTCTCTCAGTTTTACAGATACAATCCAAGGGCATTTATCTCTAATCTTGGGGTTCTAAGCTTCCAAAGACAACAGGGTCATGACACAGACCACAAGAGTGGCTGGATGCACGTGGGCGTCTGGAACACACCAAGATTAAAAGTACTGCTGGTGATAAAATCATTCTCAGCCAGCCACTTGAGGAGCTGAGGTTCCGAAATTGTGCAGATCTCATGGTGCCAGCCGATAAACTAAAGTTTAGCAGTGTGAAACGTCTGCGATGTTCCCTTTCGATTTTCCTTTCGTCGAGACCTCTCAGCTCCGTGTCCGTTCACTGCTGTTGATATCTTTAGGTGCAAGGATGGCTTTGCTATACGTCTGTCTGTTTTTATACACGTGGGGCTGCAGGGAAAAAAAACAGCGGCCAAATTGCTAGACTCACCAAGTCTGGAGGAGGTTAAAAAACTGAGGAGGTAAGAAGATAATGCATTTTACAATATTACAATAGTGAATCTCTCCAGAGGAGAAAGAGAAAATGTGTTTTTAAATGACAATAAAATTTGAGCAATGAGTTATTTCAACGTGAAATAGAGGAGGTGCCGCTTTTGTGGTCCAGGCACCTTTGCTACTATTAAAACCTGATCAGCAATATCTGCAAACATAAGGCCGGAAACCCCTTATAGATCCCGCAAGCACATGCAAGCGATGTTCTTGAGATCCCCTTCGCTAGATTCTCGTCTCTGCAGGAACCCCTGCTTCTTAAAGAACACAGAATCCTAGAATATCTCACTAATATTAGGCTGAGCTATTGTGTTACTTACACCAGCGTGTTCACGATAATCATAAAAATATTACGCTACCTACATACATACGGAGGTTCTGCGAGCCTAAAAATAGCCTTCCACGGCGGTGAAATGCCTCCAGTCCCCTGTTTTGATTTATATCGTCTGCTCTCTCTCTCAAGCGGCCATGTTTCACACTCTCTCTTCCTCTTCGCTACACTCTAATCTCCCAGAGAGTGTAGTGATCAGTCACGTCGGTGAGGAGTGTTTACACCGTACATGTCATGTTATCCCAAACTACTCCTCCTTTCACATTGTAATGTCTTCCTACAAGGAAGCCCAGGAAGAAATCCGTATCTGCTCTAACTGGTGGCAAGAATGAATGGCACTGGGGCCCTTAGATCTAGTTTTGTGGATTGGTTACGTCCGTGCCTCCCATCAATGACCCGCAGCGGAAGCTGGAAAATCTCACGCATGTCCAACCACACACCTTCCCTGGGTTTGTCTCTGGAAGATGTGCTCCCTGCACTGGTAGCCACTGAGGAAATCTCCAGTCCTCCCTGAATACGACATCCTATGGCTGGTTCCTGTGGTGTTTCAGCATCACATGATTTACTGGCGGCAGTAAAAACAGCTCGTCAAGAACGCGTGTGGGAGTCACCGTGTGCGAGACCGACCGCCTGGAGCCAGGCCCCCCCCATCATCGCAGAAAAGGCAAAGGGAATGTGTCTTTACCGTCATCCATCTTGGTTTGGGTCACCGGGGATCTGTGTTTGTTTTTTTATCCAAAACCTGGAGTTTAGCACAGTAACCGTGTAACTAATTATGGGGGAAGGGTGAGGGGCCAGACAAGCTGGGTGGGGGGGGGGGGCATGTTGGGACATTGTTGTCAGTGTGAATGAAAAGCCGGTGCTTTGAGGGTGTTCACAAATAGCTCAAACCAACAGGCTTCTTTCATTCTTCTCGTTCTTTAAAGGCGAAGGCGCCCTTCCTGTGGTACAGGACCTCCTGTGGTCACCAGCGCCCCCCCCCCGGCCGTCTCTGCCCCTGCGGAGCTTATCCTCCCACTCTGCGCCTCCTCCATTCCCACTGGGCCTCTCCCCCTCCCTGGCTACAGACTGTGGGAGTACGTGAACGGCTTGAGCTGAAAGGTCTTGGCATGGCCAGAGGGATTTCGTTGGGTGAGGGGGCAAGACACCACTCTGTCTTCTGTGTTATTTTTCCCCTCCATTGTTTCCCAAGTGGAAGGCAATTGGCTTGATTTAATTTGACCACATCTTTCGTAATTTTCTGTCCTAGGAACATTCAGAAATTTCGGCGGGGAAAACCACTCTCTCAAAAATGGGGACATCCCTCCTCTCTGGAAACTGCACCTAGCTTGCGGTCTGCTGAGCAAGGGGGGACACGCAACAACACGACCCCCAACACAGCAAGGCCATCTCATTCCTGGGGG
>JAODKF010000049.1:3957608-3978372 GCA_026779585.1 Mormyrus proboscirostris
GGTCTGGATGCTGTTCAGTCAAATGGCTATTTCAATATTAGTTTAAATACTAGAACTCGTGGCCATAAGTGGAAATTTTAAACCAAATTTGAGGAAGCACTTCTTTACACAGCATGTAATTAGAGTATGGAATAGTCTTCCTGCTAGTGTAGTGTAAGCTAAAACCCTGGGTTCCTTAAAATATTATCTAGCTCTGATTTAAACAACTCTGAGCTATTATAGTTAAGTTCTCCCCAAAGGAGCTTGATGGGCCGAATGGCCTCCTCTCGTTTGTAAATTTCTTATGTTCTTAATTGGTAAAAAAAAAGTTTCTATTTTTACAGTAACTAGAAAAAGCAAAGGTTAACTAGCTGTATTTAACATTTAAACTTCTCTATATTGTGCGTAATATGAAGTTATTACTGGACAGTTACACGCACGCTCTCTCTCTCTGTTTCTTTCACACACACACACACACACACACACATACGTCGGGTAAACATATCTTTATCGGGACCGCTCATTCATTTCTAACCATAACCATAAGTAACCAAGTAAAATACAAGCTGCATTTTTAAAATTGCATTTTTAGTTTCTTCATTGTAGTTGCAGATTTTTTATTGAGTTGAAAAAAAAAAACGGTTATTCATCTCGTTGTGTGGACATTGTGTCCCCATAAGGTAAGGTATACCCGCTCACACACACACAAACACACACACACAACTGGCGATTTGTTTATGGCCCGCGCTGGGAAACCAGCTTAGGCCACCTAGCTATTATTATTAGTACTAACAGAATAAGAAATAGTACATACCTATGGCGCACAGACACATGCCTGACCTTCGGTTTTATATTCATTTGCTTGCAGCAGCGGCCTCGGTTTTGGGGGCTCCGGCTGGTATATATACGCGGTGGGTCGCTGGACAATTTAACGGACGGACGCTCTTGTATTGTTAAAAGCAGCGCCGGTTGTACTCCTTCTCGGACGCTAGATGTCGGTATTGAGCTACGCCCAAAGCTGTATTGCTGCATGACTTACGGAAAAACACTCGCCTACAAGGTGACAGGGGTTCCCGTGAGTTACCTGCTGTTACTCAGCTAGAAAAGGTAACGTTTTTTCTACGGTATATTTGCAAAAAGAAAAGAAAGAAAAAAAATGCAAAACAGTTTCCTCATTACAAATCCTCATTCTGAGTCGAATTACGGGAAGCTAATAATCAAGATAAAATATGCTGTAACGTATCTTGAAATTTCCTACAGGCCTGCCTTGTCTGTGAATAAAATACCAACGCTGAATGAAAACCTGTAACAGAAAAGTGCTTCTGTTTAGTACTGTTCTACTTACTCAGTGTGCTAAATTTTAAGATATTTAGAGCACTTCAGATAAAAATAGTAAGCAAAGACATGAGAGGCTCTAAACTACAGCACGCATTTCCATGGTCACATATTGTCAATTTCAATAGTCTTTCAACTTTAAGTGAAAAATCTAATATGCAAGGATGCATACATGCATACGTTCCAGCTTTAATGCGTAGCTGACAGACATCTCTGGCAAGTTCACTTTCAGTTACTGATCCATCTTTGCCCCACGTCATTAGAAGGTGAATAAGAAAGAGATTTGTGGTACGAAACAAAACAGCTGGAGGCGAAATCGTGCAAGGTACTAAATTTGTATTATGAGTGATCTGTTATGGTTGGAAAAAAAATGTCTTTCCATCTGCATGTCTTGCAGTGTAACGGTTGTCCAGGATGACGAGCGCTGTTGAGCCTGCAGTACCAATCAGGGACAGCAGGTGGCTCCATAGGCTTAGTCTTTCTACCTGTAATTCAATTCAAAGGTTGCCAGCTTGAGCTCAGCTTTGGGGGACTAGTTACATGTCGGTGGGTCCTTGAGTATGGCCCTGTACCCCCCAGCTCCATGGGCGCTGCCATAGGTGACTGGCCTTCACTGCCATTTAGATACATGCATCCTCTAGAGCAGGTTGGAGAGGACATACGATGAATTTCCCCATGGGGACCAGCATCTTATTCTTATTAATCTGTTCCTTGCAACTTTTCCTACCATTCTGTGGTGATAATTGATCAGCACCATGTAGCTTTTTTGTCACGTTGAGGCTATAATATGTAGTTAAACCGCAGACAGTCTTTTTGTGTTTGCCTTTACGCGTGATGTGAGAACAGGATGGCTGCGGCGATTTCATGCTTAAACTGTCCCACAGACTCCTGCTACTTCTGCTGTCTGACACCTCTCACCACGGACCTTCACGTAAAGCAGCCTGATATGTCCTCAGGTCCTCTAGTTTTTAGTTTTAATTAATTTTCGAAAGACAAGCAACAAATGTAGTGTTTTCTATTCTCCATTTTCTTTATTTTATCCACGGCAGTGACACGTCAATCCATCTTAGACATTTCCATAAACAGTCAATCCCCACAGCAAATCTTAAACCACATATAGTTGCCAATCAGGTTGCCAATACATACTCCTTAATAATAATTTAAAGAAATAAATAAAAGTGCATCATCAATAACAATTAATAATTTAAGTCTACATTAAAACATATAAGATTTAAATACTCGTGGATGTTATTGAATTGAGCTAATACAGAGACCATCATTAAAAACTGGAAAGGAGTGTTGATTTGCACCACAGAAACTTCTTGTAGGAGCACTCAGACCCTTCTCGAGGTGGGGGCTGTGGTGATCTGGGTTCTTCGGACAGTCCTGTACAGAAGAGAGCCATGCATCACATTTGAGGTCTGGTTGCTTTCTTTCCCAAAGTGCTACTGACCTAGCATGACTGCTAATGCGCTAATTCGTCTGTAAAATTCATCGGCCACTTACTCCAGTTCCTTAACTTTCTGAAAGACCCAATCTTCCTTCCAGTGGCTGCACACAGGTCCCTCTTCGGTTTCAAAGCTGTGGAGAAAAGGATGCACGTATTGATCTGTTCATGTATTTTGATTTTTCTCAACTGGGGAAACAGGGGAAGGCGAGCGATGACAGCGGTCCGCTAACCAGCAACAGGTGGCTGGTGCTGCTAATGCTAATGTCAGCCTGGTTTGTAAGAATGACCAGCGATTTTGGCCTCTTGAGCTGAATGAGAGACATGCTGTCCCTCGCCATGGCAACTGGATGTTAATGCCAATTATTCAGCAAATCAATCAGGTGGCACACGATTGGCCAGCATATTTATGCACTTTACTAGACATGTCATTCAATCACATCTCTGCGTTACTCTCTGTTAGCACAGGGATTCTGACTTCTTTTTCGGTTCCACTCTGTCACATGGATGGATTTCAGCCATGAGCAAACCATCGCTTAAAAGACACTGAGAATCGCTGCTGGTTGGTAGCCGGACTTACATCACTGCCTTCACACAAGGCGGGTTCCATTTTTGGGTCCTGTACCCCAGGATTGGTGACGTGATCTTCTTCCTTGACACTGTAGTGCAGCAGCTGGTGACTTTGATTTCATCCGCATCTGAAAGGATAAATGGTTTTAGATCGATCTCTATGGCATGCGGAGAGTGCGTCAGTTTTTGTTAACTGAATTCAATGAATGTTCAGTAAACTACAACAGTGACCTCAGCTGACTGACAGAGTCATCGAAGTCCCTTCTTAAGTAGATATGTTAGAAAATGCATGGCAGATTTAAAGTGCTCATGAATTCGTTTTTCTTTAGATAGAAGATTGAAGCTGTTTTATACTTTAAAGATATCGCACAGTGGGAAAACTGATGGCGCAAAAGTTGAAAACCATTAGAAGAAGAAAAGAGAAGGTTGTTCGGAGCGTTTTCAATACCATATTTGAAAGCCTGTCAGTCTCGCAGGAAGTATGTGATTTGCAGGCTGGCTCAAGCTGCGTCAAATCCGCAGATTTTACTCTTAAAACCTCAGGCTTTTAGAGTTATGGCCCGAACCAAGTCGATGAAAAGCTTTTCAGGATGTGGATAACCTTACCTGTTCTGATAGCCATAATGGCTGCGACGATGCTGAGAACCACCAAGTAGCTTGTGAGTCTTCTGGAGAGAGACATGTTTCTCATTAGTGTTGTTCAGTGATTGTATGAAGCTCAGATAATAAACTGGTAGCTGCATTACCAGGAGAGCCCTATTTATATTGCTGAGGATGTCTCAAGTCAGCATTTTTTTGGAGCTATGAATGAACAGACAGGATGTTGGATAAGTCAGATTGCTTCCAAGAAATGAAGAAGTTTGGTGAAGCATTTTTTTACAGCTTAAATCTCTGGGGTGGCGTTGCATTGCAGTTGAGTCAGACATGCTTTTGGTCAAAGTCAGCGCAAGTCTCATTATTCTCAATTGCATTTAAAAACTTGTCATCTAGACCAGCATGAGAAAAAGTATCCTGTTGTACGTTGAAGGTTGTAGATTTAAAAGGCCACTTGATGATACCCTACTTAAACATGATCACTGATGCCAAGGAAGAGAACAATTGGATGGTCTAGGAATCAAATGATTTAATGAAAGTGAGAAAATATACTAGAATGACCCTTTTATATATAGACACTTTGCACTTGTTACTAGTGCAAAGGTTTGCATTGCTTGCTTAGCCTAGCAGCACTTATGACTAAATGTTTATGATATATGATCTGCTTCACTTGTACATTGCTTTGGATAAAAGTGCTACTAAATAAATATGTTTAAATGTGAGATGTAATCATTTGTTATCACTCAGTTCACTTGATTCCATTAGAGTCCACAGAGCACTAGCTATTAAGCACAAATTATAATTCTATGACCATGAATGACAAATAGATTACATTTAACGAACAATATTGAAATATTTCAGTAAATACATTAATAGACACAGCCATTGTAACTTAGAAAATTGACACTATACCGTTCCTTTATTGGCAAAAAATGAACCATGAATCAGTGGTGGTTTCTATGTCCTCTGTTAATTTTCCAGCTCAGTTATTTGGTACGCATTTGATTCTGGATGGTAGAGAGACACAAGGGAGCCAATATTAACAATTAACAAACAGATTTTTTTACTTCATACAAAAACGAGTGTAGAGAACATGCACGTTGGTTGAAGACAACATGCAACTGGATTCCCTATTCTTATCATATTTGTCATTTTTCTGATGCCTTCGACTCTTGATTTTTTTTTTCCCGTAAAGTTTCGATAAAACACTCATATGTTAAAAGGTGTCAGTCACCAATTGCAAAATTGATGATAAAAGCGGTAGAGCATTGAAAAGTGTTGGTCATCCGGCACGTGGGTTTTTTCTCAATGGCCGGTCACGAGCTGGTTTGCCGTTCAGCGGACACACTGTTTCCTGTCTGTCCGCACCAAGTCACACCAAGAGACTCAGAAAGGAGAAGGAATCAGTGAAATGGCCGGATCTCTGAGGCCGCAGGGTCCTGTGCTGGCTGCAGATGGGAATCCCCAGATTCACTGAGTGACACCACAGACAGAAATTTTAAATCAGTGCAAAGATGGACGGCGAGATGCATGAAGGCTGCATCTCTGCAGCTCAGTATCTGCTAAAATCGCTGGTGTTGTGTCAAGCCAGGATCTCAAAAGAGCAGTGCTGAGGAGCAGCAGAGCGACGCCTCTCGCTTAGGTGCGAGCTCTGCCAGGCACTTGATAGAGAGGAGAGTGCCCTAGGACAGTGTTATGCAACGAGGCCTTTTTAACAGGAAGCTCTCATTTGGATCAGAAGTTAGATATGTGACTGATATGTGACTGACGCAACATCCTTCCTGGATATTCAAGAGAACTGGAATTTCTTCTTAAACTCATTACTTTGAATTTTCAGTTTAACTATTTTATTTTGGGCCAAATTCCAGAAAGCATTTGCTTTGCATTAAAGCCACAGGCACAAAGCCTATTAAAAATCTATTCATATCTGCAACATCAATGGCTTTCCAGAGTAAAGGGTCCAAGGTCATTCTACTCCTGTAATCTGCACTCATATTAGATGCATGTTGGGGACATTTATATCACGGGGCGCAAGGGCCGAGCGCTGCTAATTTTCCAGCCTTCCTTTACTTGTTAGCCAAGTGTGAAGCATCTGGCCAATCAGAACCAGCAATTATTAAACTAACTACCTGGGTGAACTGAAAACAAGGCCTGGATTTGGAATCGAGGGCCAGATTTGAAGAGCCCCATCTACATGGCTTTCTCTGGGTACGATGGCAAACACACATTAGACTCCAGCGACAGGGACTTCACCTGGGTTTTGGTGAGTTTAACAAAACAAGGGATAGAACACAAAAAAACAGACATTTCAACTTCAGCAGGTAAGACCGGATAACAAATCCTTGGATCTTGGGAATATCGAACATGGCTACGTGTACTGTGAGCAATAACCCTGTTTTCTCTATTACGGTGTCTGTTTCACAGCCCTAGTATACATTTAAATAAATCTACATTTATTCATCGATCTGACAATTTCATCAAAAAAGCAGAGGGAAGGACTGCACCTTTTTTATGAGCGGGATTTGAACCCACAACCTATGCATCATTAGTGCAATGCAGCACGTGTAAAGCAGCAGGATTGAATATCCCAATAGAGGAAACAGCTGCATCATGCCTGCATGGCTGGAGATTTAAGTCCAATAACACGGAATTAGATGACTGTGTGTATCTAAATTACCAGTTGTCAGAGAGCGTGTGCCCGGTGATGGACTGGCATCCCACCCAGGGGTCAGGTCTTGTGCTCTATGCTGCCAGAAATCGGCTCCAGGCCCCCAGTGACCCAGCAGTGAGTAAGCAATTGGAAAAGCAGTGCATGCCCACTTATTGGGGAAGTGGAAATGTGATGGTCTGTGTCCAGGAAACCCAGTACTTCCCCTTGCATTTGCTGCAAGTCATCATTTTTCAGACTCATCTGGTTAATTTCACTTAGATATTCTTCATTCATAATTCGTCCCTAATGTGCAGCTAATTTGTTGCCCTGTTACAAGCCAATTTTGCAGTGGAACCTCTGAACAAATGCAGCTTCAAAGATAAGTTTCTTTTCCCACAAAAACCAAGAAAGCTACGATATTCATGGGAAACTGGACTGTCCTCAGGCATGCATATTTCAAAGTCCATTTCCAAAATCAGCAGTTACATGGGATTAATTGTTATGGTAAGCGGAAAATTCTGTGCGATTTGGAAACTGGGGGAGAAATGCATAGAAACTGGGAATTGTATAGAAACTACAGGACTTTTTTCCACTATTTATAGCTGTTCGGAAGATTATGCAATGTTTGTGTTTAAAATAAAGGGAAATTCCATTTGCTAGTATCAAAAAGGGCACAGTTACGGGTCCGGAAAGATACAACGTATCACTCTCCATGTGTGCTGTTGCAATACTGCAAACTGCACTATTTTATTTTTCATATAATTGATTTTCTCTCAGCTCGATTTCATCTATCCATCGCTAATGGCTGCTGAGATTCAAGAGAAACATGAGGAGCAAACCAAACCAGATCAGCCTACAAATGTCCAGGAGCGTTTTATAAAACACAAGTTCTGGTTACCTGCCTTTGCCCCACGCCGGCATGTTCATGCCCCCCCCTCACCTTATGATGTGTGAAGAATAATGTGCTTTAAATGGGTCCAGTAAATCGAATGACCCATTAACGCATTTGAGTAAATATGCAGCTCATACGCGATGTTAGAATGGGAGGTTAGTTCAAAGAGCAGTGGACGCCAGCTGGGTGATGAGTCAGCGGGTTAGAATCCTCTGCCTCTGAGTGGAAGGTCAAATCCCAGGATCGGTGGAGCGATTTCACCGTCGAGCTCCTGAGCAAAGCTTGTAATCCCCATTTGCACCTGTAACTGTCTGACCTTACTTTCTCAAAAAAAAAGCACGCTGTGTCACATGAGGGCGTCAACACCGTGCAGTTAAATGCAGTGGCTGAACCTTTCCACCCGGCACTGGGGAAGGTCAGCCCTCTAGCCGCTGACTGTCACTCGCTGAGTTGCATCTTCACTGGGAATAGACCAGCAATATTACACACGTGGGCACACAAATAGTTATATCCTGCCTGTTAACCTGAGGCCTATAGACTAAATAGGCGGCCATGGCGACGTGAAAAATAACATCGTATACCAGGCTGTATTTTTCTGTTTGGTATAAAACGCAGAAGTCTGGATTTCAGCGTGTCCAGGAGAGGATCAGAGTATTCTGCACCCAGTCTATTTCTAGTTTTCATGAAAACTAATGGCATTAAGTTAATTGCTAATAGGTCGGTGGTAGCATGTCCCGAGGCACTCTATAGGGGGGTGGCGTTGGGGGCGAGGAGGCGGATGATTTCAGAGGCCCCTGAGTGACACAAAAGCCAATTGGATTGGTCTGGGGTGGGGGGGGCACTATGATATGCTTTCATGGGGCCCAAAATCTCAGGCACCCTCAATAAGGTCACAGCTGACTCATAAATGGACAGAAGGGTTGAGTGGTTAACAGCCCCTGATAGTGAAAAAGGGTCTATCTTGGTTTTTCATTCAGTAGATGTTAGGTTGTCTAACTTCCGTTCATGAGACGCGCTTTGAGGCGAATTGTAAATGGAGAGTTAACGCGAGATCGACCGCAGAAACCCATGACACCATTGGCTGAGAGATGTCTTATTGTAGCCTTGACGTTCTTACTCAACATTCTGGAACACAAGGCATTCGGGAGGAATGAGACGGGAAGGTTGAACAGTGTGAATCACATGATGGAACTTGCTGATTTCTTGCCTGTCTGCCACTCCCTTTCCTCATAAGTTTCAATTTGACTGAGAATTTAAGACCAGAAATTAGAAGCCCTTACAGGAGAGTGACACAAGGTGGCGGACAGAATAGAAACTGCTTTAAAAGGAAGAGATGGCCCTTCTCCTTCTTTCATGTTTTTTTGGGATGTTGTTTGCAGAAGACATCAAATGGTTTATTTTGTAACGTATCCATTTGAATATGTATGATCTTTGAAAATGTATAATCTAATGTGAAACTGTAGTCTATTCCCCAACCAAGTAGCTCTTACTCTTGTGTGTTCCTATTTCAAGATGACACCCCTGGCGATGTTACTGTGACCTTCAAGCCAGTGTTCGGTGTGTGTGTGTCTGTGTGTATACACACACATATATATATACATATAAATTCAGTAAAACACACATGCACCACCTTAATACTGCCTGGTATATACACATACACTGTATGGAAAAAAGTACTGGGACACCTGGTCATTATACCCACTTGAACTTTTATTGTATTCCATTCTAAATCCATAGGCATTCATTTTAAAATTGTCAACATAGAATTGTTCATAATGTCTTGATATGTATACTGAGGCATTTTGGATATTTCAATGTTTCCAACTTTGTGGGAACAGTTTGGAGAAGGGGGCCCTTACTCTAATCCAGCGTGACTGTGCCCTAGTGCACAAAGTAAGATCCATAAAGACATGGTTGGGTAAATTTGGTGTGGAAGAACCTGACTGGCCTACATAGAGCCCTGACCTCAACCCCATCGAACACCATTGGGATGAACTGGAATGGAGATTGTAAGCCAGGCCTTCGTGTCCAACACCAGTGCCTGACCTCACCAATGCTCTTCTGGACGAATGGGCAAAAATTCCCACAGACACGCTCCAAAATGTTGTGGAAAACTTCACCACCAGAGTGGCAGCTGTTATATCTGCAAACGGGGGACCAGCTCCACATTGATGCCTATGAATTAAGAATGAGATGTCGTGAAAAATACTGCAGGTGACAGATTTACAGTTTTTCTGATCCTAAGACCCTTAAAATTTAGTTTTTATACAACAAACACTGCCAGACTCCCAGCTTGATGATGACAGTAACATCGCAAGGGGTGTCGTCCTTGAACAGCAACAGACAGGGGTTAGACCTGCTTGGCCAATACATTTGCTCATACAGTGTATATAATGACAATTTTTATATAGTCTGATATTTAATTATGTGTTGACAGGGTCTGAAAAAAGTGTATTATTTTTCCACTGCTGCTCTAGCAAAAAGGGGCGTAAGACTGACTAATGCTTTGTGCAAACTAAACTGTCAAAGTTTCCAGCCTTAGCTGCCTAAAGCCCCCCCGTCCCACCCTCAGATCTGGGGTCTCATTCCTTAACTAAACCACATTTTAATTTGCCGTACATTCCAAACAGTCGATGTGAAATTTTGGTGATCGCGCACGAAACCAAGACACGTGGGTTTACACCCCATCTGTGGTTACTCATTTACTCTTTTGCACGCTTAATGTACACACGGCTTTCGGCACTTCCAGGGTACACACACGACGCACTATGACAAAGGAACCGCTTTCCTTTCTTCTCTCTCGAATGTCTGCCCCACCGAGATCGAGTTAAAGTGTCTTGGGGATGACCTTTCCTTGCCCTGTCATTCTGAAGAGAAAACCCTACAGAGGGATCTCCGTCATGGCGGCAGGAAAAAATTTGAGTCAGGCCCCATGAAAAAGCAAGTGGCACAAGACAGCATAAGCGCAACAGCAATTTCTCTCAGAAAAGCAGAAGCAATTTAGAAATGGGTCTCCTTGATAGTTCACTAAGCACTGATGAGGTCCACCAGGTCTCACAGCCTTACAGAACAAATGGGTAGATGTTGCATAATTACACACGCCATTAAGGACTCAATGCTATGCATCACTGTGTCTCAACAAGAACCTGCACATGACTCATTGTTTCCTGGCAACAGGCAATCGGAATTATGTAAGAGTTATGAAGGGCCAATTGTGAACGTCAGAGGGAGTCACATGTGTGCTGATGCCCCCTGGGTGGAGATGTGCTTAGGGGGTGAACTTTGAGTGGGGGATGTGGTTTTTGTGGCCAAGGCAGCACACTACTAAGAAACGGAACACCGCTTCCATTTACAAGCCCCCAGCACCCCCCCCTACGTTTCCTCTGACTCAATAACCATTATCTACACACTAAGAGTACCGGGGTCTTTGGGATAGCCAATCAGCGCAATGGCAACAAAAGTCCACCAGGGTCTGTTCCGGAAGGGCCACTAAAACAACGTCTGAGAATAAATACACAATTTGTGCACACAAAAATACCTATTAACGTTTTAATGACCCCTCAGGTGAGTTAAACAGTGTTTTTAAAAAGCCCATTTACATCACTTTATACGGTTGCAAATTCAGTTCTAAAGATAAAGAATATTTTTATTTCATGCCCTGATATTCTTCTTTCATCAGGAATGTACTCATCCGTATCCAGGTTACTTTTCCTCGTCATCAGTACTCATCCTACTGCTAATAAAATAGCGATACATGGTTGTCTATTATACAGATTTACGAGAATAGCGATTGTGGAACAGATAATTTCCCTTATTATTAACAGCAGCAAAAAAAAGGCTGATTCCAGTCACGAAGAGTCATCACAAGGCGAGTTGCTTTTGCTTGATTATTTTCTGGTTAGTACCCTTTTGGGGAGGGGGGTGCAATTTGCAATGAATCTAGAGTCCTTTGCAGAGGATCCCTGAACTGCCCCCTGTCCTGTGGAGCCTCAGAGCACCTTCAGCAAGTGGCGTGATGACCGTCAGCAGACTGTCGGCCTGACGGACCCCAGGACCTGACTGCCATGGGGCAGCTTCTGCTGAATCCTGAGGCCTCCCAGTGTTGTAAAAAGGCTCCTAGGAGCAGCAGGGCGTCAAACAAGTCACCAACTGATGCGGCAGCTATAAAGTGCGTATGGAGAAGGATCTAGAGGGCTGGCATGAGGAAGCTGGCTCCGGGATGATGGATGTTACAGGCCAAGGTTAAGGTTGAGCCGGACAGTAAGGCCGCACTCTGTTCTTCTGTCATGGAAGAACTAAAATGTTTACTTGGCTGCAAGAAAAAGCCACTGAGGACTTTATTGTGCACTTAAACAGCTATATGTGGATTTCCTGACTTTCCAACACGCCATTACCTGGAAATTCTAACCAGGCACTGTGCTACAGTAACAAATCCAGCATCAATTTTTAGAACTTTATGCAAACTCCATAAACTTTTCTACTGTAACACACAAGTTTCGGCAAATATGTTTAGCAGACGGAGGAATCTTTGAGTTGTGTTTTATTAGTGCGATGCTCTTTGAATGATATCGAGCTGCCTGACATGTTAAGCACTCATTTACTCTCCATCATTTTTATATAACGTGCAAGATGGCGACGAGCACGGATGCAGCAGCCCACAGCTCCCCATGTAGATGCCGCTTTTTCATTCATTTTGTGTGTACACACGCACAACCCGGCTGAGGTTTTTACCCCACATCCATCACACTTCTGAACTCTCAGCACTGATCTATAACATTCTGAAGCAGAACCCCACATGTGCAATTTCTATGTTTATGTGCTTTTAGTCCATTTGAAAACTCTACCTCTGCAAACTTACTTACCAGCACCTTGTGTGTATATGTATATACATATATAGAAATCTTGTACATGTATGGTGACTGTACATACTCGCGCATTCTATTTATGCCTCAAAATCTATTTAATTGTAAACATACTATGCATCTGCTGGCATGTTCAAAACTAAAATTTCATTGTACTTACAATGACAATAGCCAGCATCGATCTATCATCTTCTGACACGCAGGCTTTACTTTAATGTCTGCACACATGCACTCCACCACAGTGATGTGCTATTTAAAAACCATCAAGCACCACAAACCAGAGAAAGTAAGAGTTCGCTTGTAGCAAGGTGACGATTGCTGGGGTTGGTGGGTGGTTGGGGAGGGGGGCAGACTGGAAGAAGTGCTACTGTTTTTTCCCCTCTGAGCGGAGCAAGAGAAGCGTATATAAGCGGGGTTTGGATGGAGATGGTACAAATCCTCCTCCAGTCAAAATGATGCCTGCCAGCTCGCCTTTCCTCGCCCTCTGTCTGCTGATGCTGCTCCTGAACACTCCATCCAGCCAAGGTGAGTGACTAAATGCTTGGCTCTTCTGCTAGAGATGGATGACGGACTTCGGCTATACGTCGATCGCTTTACGCGTTCCAGTTTTTACTCTTTTATATTGAGAACACAGGACACTTAGTATGTACGTCTACTGTAGTCAATTAGTTGTAGTACAATTATTTAACTATCATAGACAATTGAGTACCCGGTGGCACAAAATGTCAAGTACTGGTAAATCAGACAGATCCTAAATCAGATAACGGACGGAGGTCAAAGCCGAGTGAAGCTCTCAGTAAACTCTTACGTCTTGGCTGTCTGACGTTGAGGGTCAAAGATGCGTATCGGTTGGGGCCGGGATTTTGTTAAGATCCACACATCTCACATGTGTCCTTCATCTTATTCAGCAGCAGTTAGTCCAGTAGCCTCCTGTTGTCTGAAAACCCAAGACACCAAAGTTCCACTGGAGAGGCTGGTGGGGTACCACAAGCAGACTGCAGTGTGCGCAGTGGAAGCAGTTCAGTGAGTATCCTCCAACAAGCTTTCCGATATAATTACCTTTCAAATATCCTGAGTATCTATTACAGAGATAATTATTAAATTCATTCTGATCATCAGCAGGAAACCAAGTGACAGTGTTGTATGTCTTTCAGGAAGCTTTTGCTATGAGTTTAAACTAAGATTTGTGCTCCAAAATACACACATTTATTATTCCATTAAATAAAAGTAATAATTAGAAATAATAATGAATAATTAATTAGTCATAATATAATCAGATTCTATGAGACGCAATAGCCAGCGTAAAGAGTCCTCTTCTTAAATCTTACTGTCCTACACAATGATTATCAAAACATTTCCTTGAGCCGGAATTTCATTGTAAAATTGGCAGTAAATGCTAATTAACCATAGTGTGCATAAAACAAGTGATCAGACGTGTTACCATTTTGTCATCGCAGGCTCAGGACTGTAATGGGCCGTACCATCTGCTCGGATCCATCAAGCCCCTGGGCACAGAAGGCCATGCGGTACCTAGATGGCAAGAAAACGACAAAGTAGCAAGCTCCACTTAAGCCCACAGCGCAACCTTTGACCCCTGACTTGTCTGGCAGCAGCTATATATTGATATTATTATTAATAATAATAATAATAAAATGAACTGGCACATATATAAAGATTATGGTTTGACTATAGATAATGGATAAATGGTTGGAAGATGTATGGATGGGCTAATTTTTCTGAATGTATTTCATTTACGTGATTGCACAGTGCACATAATAACACCTAGAGGTTGTATTTATGTCAAAGCTATATATGTATATAAGCTATGTTTATTTATTTAATAAAATAGTTATTATCAAATACCATGCTACGGTGCGTGACTGGACAGTAGTTCCTTTCAAGGAAATAAATAACAGAATGAAATGATTAAGTGAGAACTACACAAAGAAAATGTGGAAAATCTAAGTATGAAAATTCACACAGCAATTGTCAATGCACCAATTCCATCTTCCCATCTCCTTAGTGATACATTTTCAGACCTCAAAAGAAATTCACCCATTTTTCTGGTATGACACCAAAAAGGACCCAATGTTCTCAGCGTGGCCAATGGCGCTGCATGCTCAGTTTGTGTGGGAGGAGCCACAGCGGCTCAGCCAATGTGGGGACGCCATGCGTAATGGGTATTCCCCTACCCCCCCAGAATGTGCGCTGCCTGCCCGCAGCTCAGTGCGGACCACCGGTGAGCGTGCTCCTGAACTTCACTCCTGCTCAGACTCGTCACTTTTTCCACAGCATTCAGATGAATGTGAAACACCCTGGCCTGCACTCTGCACAGTCACTCCTGGCATTTGGGTGGCACTTCCGTTGGAGATTCTCTTACCATTATCTGCTTCTTGATGCTCAAGCCTCGAGGGTTAAAGCTTTAAATTGATTGAAATTCCCTAAGGCAGTGTTTCCCATCCCGGTCCTCAGAGACCTATGGACAATCCACATATTTGCTGTCTCCCAGCTCCCTGCCAGACAGTCCACATTCCGGGAACTGGGAGGGAGCAAAAAACATGGAATGTCTAGGGGTCCCCTAAGGACTGGGTTGGGAAACACTGCTGGGAAACACTGAGTGTTCTGAGATATGTGTTGGCTGGGATGACCTGGGTTCGATCCAGGGTGTTTCCCACTGTGTCTCCAAGCTCATCGCGACCCTGCACTGGAAGTGGGGACATGTGATGCAGGTTCTTGCCCAGGTGTCTCTGTTTGACAGTCATCCTGCTCAGCTGATGCTTGACACGTTGGCCGCCAGTGGGGGCAGAGCATGCTGAAGGTAGCCCAACTGTTTTTCTCTGTCAGCCGCACGGCAGAGAAGCTTCACTGCGGACAGCAGAAGGTGACAATGACATTCCTAAGTCTGGCTTTGCTACACCTGTGAGTTTCACTACTGGGAGCGTCTTCTGACCAAGGTGAGTGATCATGCCATGCTACTGCATTCAAGGTTTGGAGATTACGCTCGCCCACTTTGAGTAATTTGTACGATAATGTCACCCATCAGTGAGAATATGTGTCATGTGTTACTGCTATTGGTTGGAGGAGTATCCTGTGTTTTTTTCCAGTACCAGAAAGATAAAACTAATATATGTAATATGTGATCAAAAACCACTGACAGACCAACTAGTTTGACCGTGAGGAGAATGCCATATGAACCCAGTCCGCAGGGTGCCACAGTTTAAATGGACTTTATCTTGGTTCACTCACATTTAGCCCAGACTAATTTAAATACAACAAGTTATCAACCAATCACGTGTTGTGTTTTCATGTGGTCGACCAACAGCGTGCCACGTAGACTGTCGCAGACAAGCTCACAACAGACTGGAATACATACAGTGCTGCTTGAAAGTTTGTCTACATTTCTGCAGAAATATGACCTGAAACATCATCAGATTTTCATACAAGTCCTTGAAGTAGATAAAGAGAACCCAGTTAGATAAATGAGACAAAAATATTTCATTTGGTTATTTATTGAGGAAAATGATCCAATATTAGATATCTGTCAGTGGCAAAAAAATGTGAACCTCTACGATTAGCAGGTAATTTGAAGGTGAAATTAGTCAGGTGTGTTCAATCAATGGGATGACAATCAAGTGTGTGTGGACACCCCATGTTATTTAAAGAACATGGATATATGAAAGTGTTAACAAATGTTTGTGGAAGTGTATCATGGCATGAACAAAGGAGATTACTGAGGACCTCAGAAAATGGTTGTTGATGATCATCAGGATGAAAAAAAAGTTACCAAACCATCTCTAAAGAGTTTGGACTCCACCAATCCACAGTAAGACAGATTGTGTACAAATGAAGGAAATTTAAGACCATTGTTACCCTCCCCAGCAGTGGTCGACCAATTAAGATCACCCCAAGAGCAAGGCGTGTAACAGTCGGCCAGGTCACGAAGGACCCCATGGTAACTGCTAAGCAAATGAGGGCCTCTCCTGCACTGGCTAATGTTAATGTTCATGAGTCCACCATCAGGAGGACACTGAACAACAATGGTTTTCATGGCAGGGTTGCAAGGAGAAAGCCGCTGCTCATCTGCAGTTTGCTAAAGGTCACGTGGACAAGCCAGAAGGCTATTGGAAAATGTCTTGTGGTCGGATGAGACCAAAATAGAACTTTCTGGTTTGAATGAGAAGCGTTATGTTTGAAGACAGGAAAACACTGAATTCCAGCATAAGAAACTTATCCAATAATCATGAGGGTCCTCTAATAGGCCCTAAAAATAATATCAATATTTTCAGAGATTTCAACAATATTTATTAGTTATATAGTTAAAATAAAAGTGTAAAACAGCAAAATATGACAGTTGTTTTTCAGTTTTTCTGATAATGCTGACCAAATTGTTAATGCTCTTGCTGATCCTGGCGCTGTTATATGCAGGGGCGCCGCTAAGGGGGGGAAAGTTGGGACAATTCTAAGGGCCCACGCCCTTTAGGGGCCCCCAGAGATCTGCTTTATTAATAATAACACTGGTAGGGGGGCTCAACCTAATATTTTGTCATAGGGCCCAAAATTGCTAGTGGCGCCCCTTGTTATATGCTCCGGCGGGCCGAGGTGAGTCCCTGTCAGATCGGGCCCTGGAGCCACCATCCAGTCTTACTTGTCTATGCTTTCCAATGACAACACCCAGCATATGTAATTATTGTCATTAGCCGCTTGGGTTTGTACAGACGCTGGGCAGACAGAAGTGACATGTGAAACAGGAAGATGTGAAATGTGCAGTGAGATGTGAAACAGGAGGATGTGAAATGTGCAGTGAGATGTGAAACATGCAGTGAGATGTGAAACACTGGCAAAACATAGGTGATGTAGGAATGTAATGGAAGAGGGAAGGGGGCTTTCCCACTGTATCAGGTGCCATACTTTTGGCACTAAAAAATCAGTACTTTACCTTTTCCACTGAATTCTGTTCAGGTACCAGTACTCAAAGTACCAGTACTCAAAGTATCAAACCAGCTGGGGTACATTGGGGTAGGACATGCAAAAAAGCGAAAAGCTTGTAGATCGAACGTCACACTTAATTCGAAACTACACCACCCAAAGCACTGGCGGATGAGCAAGTTATTTTGCTACATTATTTGTTAATTATGGGGAGGATCATGATCAAAATTGGACGGAGCCCATTTTATACTTTATTCATACGACCCATGAGATGTTTACATGTCATTATTAAATCTGGCCGGGACATACATCTTTTGGTTTCATGGAATAAAAAATGATTTACCGTTAATATGCGCTGGCAAGTTTCACAGCCGCACCAGCAATATTATACAAAAGTATAATGGTTATAGATTGAATTTTACTATTTATACATATGGAGCCGCATGCAAAAAAGTATTCATAAAATGTTATTGAGGTACAAAATGTGATGAATTATATTAGTGGTATTTAATAGTCAATGGCTAAATACCTCAGTTTCTTTTAACATTATATGTGTATTGATGATAACTTACGTTTCTTAAAAATATTCAAGTCTCAAGCAAACTTGACTTTTCAATAGCTAGAAACAGCCCTGATATTACATTATACTGCAAGTCTTACTCATTTTTCATGAGAAAATTTCATATCTCATTATAATAAAATACTTTAATATCTCGTTATTGTCACGTTTTGCTGGGGACGAGTAGGCGAGCGGGCGAGCAAGGAAGCAGGCTGGCAGGCAGGAGAACGGGTACCGAGGGGTTTTAATCGAACACGGGTAGAACACACGAGGTGGGCGTGGCACACAGGAGGATCAGATGGAGCTGGGCGTGACAGTTATAACGAGATACAAAATTATCTCATCATAATGACATTTTAAAGTATCTCGTTGTAATGAGACAGTTGTCATGTTTTAATACTTGAGACCAGAAGTCCAAAAGGGGTGAAAAAGAGACTCATGTTCACCTACTCACTCATCAACTCGGTTACTCGTTCGGGTCCGTTATTCAGTGGATCTCGTTATAACAAGAAACTGGAACCATATTATTTTATCTTGGTGGCAGCGATACGCTGACACAATAAACAATGATATGTAGGATCACACATGCACACATCACAGAGCTTAAATTCCAGGTGGCCTGAGACAAGGCCTAGCCTGGTAGGTGAGGTACACGTTGGCCTAAGCACCAAAGGGGGGTAAGTGACCCCACACACACAGACACACTTAAACACACACAAAGATAACTAGGGAGGCCAGCGCTCTAACTTTTATTGCCCAAAGATTTAGGGACCTACGGACAGCAGAGTGGACTTCTAAGTCGGCTTTTGTATACCCTGTATATTTCTTTGCTTATGATTGCTAGTCTCAATATACAGGTTATGTTTGCGTGTGTCCTTAGACAATATTAGTGTTTTGTGTCCCCACCCTTATAGCCATGTTCACGGAATATCACCTATTTTACCCCTCACACTTAAATACTTATATAAATTTGGATAAACAAATATGTATAGCTACCACTGCATATATATCCACATGGTTATACCAGAAGAATCTTGGAAATTAAATAGTGTAACCAGGTATCTCAGTTTGTCTTAACTCAGAGATTCTTCTTTCTTTGTTTAACACCCCCCCCCCCCTTCTCTTCCACATTCCTCTATGGCCCTTATCTGATCTTTGTTGCCTGTTAGTATTTCGTTACTTGCTATTCTGTATTAAAAGAACTGAATTAAGGTGTACATTATTCATTCTGGGGAGAAGATCAATTGGGATAAGCTGCACCAACCAAAATATGTTGTTCCCAGACGTGCAATTTAAATTGATATTACCACAAACTAACGGCCACGTCTATCTAAGGGTAAGATGTGCTGTTTGAATATGAATATGTAATGTCTGTATTAAGTGCAACATCTGTTGAGATGCAACCCAAAACACCTACACAGTATACTACACAGAGTCAGTAACATACATGATATAAGTGATTGTTAATTAATTGATACAGATGGTATGAGGTGTGAACCGCTAGGCTGGTATGGCATGTTTGGTATCAAACTGATGGAAAATCACTCCTGACTCCAAATCTGGTCAGCGGTGACCATAAAAGTGTATGTACAGTATCAAAAGATACACCAGCTTAATGAAAATTATGAGTAATGGGGGAATCAGTCTGGTCATAAATCCCAAAAGAACTGATACAGACCCCCTCTGAAAGCCCGCCAAATGGATGGTCAGCCATTGGTCCAGAAGTCAAATTCCTGGTCATCCCTATTCATGAACTTTGGACCATAAAAACCTGGCACCTCAGAACAAAGGTGGAGCAGAAAGAACATCAGCCTGAAGAAAAGCGGAGAACATCAGCCCAGGAGAAGAGAAGCCTACAAGAAGCCCTCCTGAAGCCTGCCGGTGAAGGCCTGCTACCCAACAGAGAACTGCAACCAAGACAAAGCCTTTCACTGTAAAGCTTCACAAGGAGAGAAAATCCAAGGGGATCCACTCCAACAACTGCTCCAAACGCCGCGCCTTCTCGAGTGCCATCATCCCGTCAGCTCATCAGCCTCTGCAGCCAACCGCCAAGACCCCCCCCCCCGCAACCAAATAAACCAACTTCCTTTCATTCTAACAACCTAAGCTGTTCTGTTAACCTGCTATATGACTTTAGGGCCGTGTTTCCACAAACTGTGCTTGCTTTGCAGAACAGTATTTCCCTTTTAAGGTTACTCATTTAAATCCGGTCATTTCATGTCCATAATTACATTGTTTGTATCTATTCCATTAATTCATGTTTGTTGTTTGTGTTAAGTGTAATGTCTGTCTTATGTTAGTTTCAGTGTTAGTTAGGAATAAATGCATGTCTTTTACACAACTTCAGCCTCTGTTCATTAAGTGCTCACAATAGTCTCTGCCTCAGTGCGATTTAGCTACAAGCTCTGAAAAATCAAACTTGCCTGAAATAAATCTCAATATTGTTGAAATCTATCATAAGTTATATAGTTAAAATAAAATGTGCAGTGAGTTGTGAAACAAGAGGATGTGAAACGTGCAGTTAGATGTAAAACTCACTGGCAAAACACTGGTGATTTAGGAATGTAATGAAAGAGGGAAGGGGGCTTTCCCACTGTATCAGGTGCCATACTTTCGGTACTAAAATATCAGCACTTTACCTTTTCCGCTGAATTCCGTTCAGGTACTAGTACTCAAAGTACCAGTACTCAAAGTACCAAACCAGCTGGGGTACATTGGGGTGGGACATGCAAAAAAAGCGAAAAGGTTTTTAGACTGAACGTCACACTTAATTCGAAACTACACCACCCAAAACAATGGAGGATGAGCAAGTTATTTTGTTATATTATTTGTTAATTATGGGGAGGATCATGATCAAAATTGGATGCAGCCCGTTTTATACTTTATTCATACGACCCATGAGATGTTTACATGTCATTATTAAATCTGGCCGGGACATACATCTTTTGGT
>JAODKF010000049.1:4016566-4036114 GCA_026779585.1 Mormyrus proboscirostris
GGTTAAGGAGATGGGCTCCAAAATGTAAATGGCCACTTAGCTTTCATTTTTATTCGTTTCTCTTCTCCTGCCCTTTAGTTTGGAGTAAATCGCTCTGCCCTATTGCTAAGGCTGTGGCACCGTAGGGCTGAGCGGCATCCAGTCCCGGAATCGGCGTGCTGACGGGGCACCACAGGCATGTCTGTGGATCCGGATGGGGGGTGGGGGGTGGGGGGTAGTCTCCGGAGCTGCGGAACTACAAACGCCATACCTATACAGATGATAGTAGCCTCCATGGCACTAGACCCCTCCGCCCCTTCTTATTCAACTACCACACTATGTGCTGTTCTGAACGATTCATTGATCATTTCCTCCTCTTCCCTCTACACCCCCCAGTCACTCTGCTGGACTCCATGTCGGCCCTTGGTGATCTGGGCTGGGAGGCCTATCCTGCGGAGGGGGTGAGTACCGCCGTCGAACCTTGCCGCCTCGCCACCCGCGGGCAGCCTCTTTCCATTGGCACATGTGCGGAAAGCAGAGCCGCTGAGCAGAGAGGTGCCCCTGCGTATCTGCCGCAGATTCCCACCAAGGGACCCTATTTTCTCAAGTCACTGCGTGCGGATCCCAGGTTCACCGCATCACCAGTCTGTGTGCAGCAGCAATGAGTCACATGTCCGCAGTCTTCCCGGCCAGATTTGCCATCGGTAGCCTTGCTGTGGCAGTGGCGCTTGAAAGCCACATTTCCTGTTTATGTACAAGGTAGAACCCCTCCGGGCTTCCCTCACCTCCCAGTCAAATCAGAGTCCGATGTGGGACAGTCAAAGCTATGTGCATCGCAGCATGTCTTGTACGTACGCCGAACCATGTCTCCCTCGAATGCATACTGAGACAGCCCAACAGTACTTCCTGTTTCTTCCCGGGCCGGCAGAAAGTGGCTGAGTCTCCTAATGAGGTCCCACCAGCTCCGGCGGCTGGGGGCCGACGTGTCTTAAAGAGGGAGTGGTTACTTCATCTTCTTTATGACTCAGCCACTGTGACCTAAAAATAATCAAGTTAGTAAAACTCATACTGAGCTTTAAAGAAAATCAATCTTTGGGTTTTTAGAGCGGCCTATTAAATGATTCAGCTGAGCTGTCGGGACTGGTATCAGATAGCTCCACGTTATGCCGTGTACAACACGGGGAGAGGGGAGGCAGGGCACCACCTCTTAGCGGCTAAATCCAGACAAGCTGAGGTTACAAATCATTTAATAGCTGTGGCAGTAGATGGTTCTTCGTATGGTATAAGCCTACCACGTTACAGGAAAAAGAGGAGGAGTTTTGACGGAGCTGTCCCAATCCTCAGTCCCTGAAGAAGGACGTAGGCAGATGGGTGCTGGACTGAAGGGCCAAGATCGAGAAGGATGATCAAGGGATGCCCAGTAAGAGCCACAAACTGGGGCAAGGGGCACAGCGTTAGCGCCTACAGGGAGCCTACAAAGTCCAATGTTAAAGAGACGAGAGCTGAGGAGGCTATGTATACTGACCTTGGGGTGATGCACAGGTCTTGACATAAACAAATGGCACAGTGAAAAAAAATGACTGAAACAGGAAGCCCGCATTAACCATTCTCTGCACAGCCTAAATGTCTGTATTTAATTCAAGGAGATTAGGTTGTTGATCCTTGACATCTGACCTCAGAGCGTGAGGTGCCTGGGGTTGGGTGGGAAGGGGAGCTGGCTGCTCCTGTGAATACGCTTCTCCACAGGCCGGTGGTCCCACAGGTCATATCAAGCACGACAGGCTTTCTACGCAACCAGATGTTAAGTGTTTGCCTTGGATTCTGAGATGATCAACAGCATTCATCTAGGGGCTGGACGGCACGGTCAATGAAAAGTCAGGTAAACCATTTACCCTTCAGTTGCAAGGGTAAAGCAGATGTTCTCTGGGGTTTTAAAGCCAATTATGCTTAAGTACCTCAAACTGCTGAATGACTGGCCAGCGAAATGAGAATGAGCCAGTGAAGAGTTTCACCGAGTCCCCGAACCATCATATTTACTCGGGCTTCAAAGCAATCGCGCTGTCTGAAATTCAATTACCGCTCCAAGCTGAGTTCCATGGCAGAAGCATTTGACAGACCCCTGGCCGAGCCCCTAATTAAAGATCAAACCCCAAGCGTGGGCCGGTGAGTGCCTAAGCTTTCCCTTCTGTCCAAGCAGCGTCATTTGATTTCACTTCAGTCTTGAGGGCTGGGACCCATCAGGAAAGTTCTCACCAATTGGCCACAACAAGCAGCAGCCTTTGGCCTGGGCATACATTAGTCTGATCTGCTACAGCTCAAAGTGAAGCAACTGTGCAAAGGTCACTTATTCACCTGCCTGCCAGTTCAAAAAAAGAAAACAAATCTCCCCACAACCAGTGTTTTGCGCGGCCGTTTTCCCAGAATAGAAGGAAAATCCCAACTGCTTAACATCTGGTCTTAAAAGAAACACCATTCTAATGGCTACCAGGCTAAAGTGATCCGTCTCAGGGCAGGAAGCATTTATAACGGAATTAAAACATCCCAGGAATGAGAACGGTGTCTAAATTAGTCTTACAGCTCGGCAGCGATTTGCCTGCTAAATAAACAGAACTTGGAGTCTTGGAATCTCCTCGGCCGACATCATGATAAACATGATGCATAATGCATGCAAGTTGTGCAAGGTTATTTGTACGTCAAGAAACATTTTTGTCAAAGCTTGCAGCAGAAGCACTGCACCCCCACCCTGCACCCCCAACCTTTCTTGCATCACATCCATTATACAGCAGTCAAGGCGAATTAGCATCTCGTCCGGGGGTAACAGCATGCAGCGATGATCACGGGGCCCCCAGATGTTGACTGCAGAGCGGGAGAGTCGACACGTGTTTCTTCCGCACACGATTCCTCACATAAGAACAGGCTCGCGTGCTGCGGAGCAGAAGCCTCAAATAAGCTAATGTGAGCTGAAGGTGGTTCGAGCATCATTCCCTGTTTCAGTTCTGGGTTCTTTTACAATAAACTTGCTCCTTTTCATCTTGGCGATGCATATTCTTTTTGTTCCTGAGACTCACATGTTCATGCTCGCAGTTTCACCAGCACATCTGGGTAATCATTTCGTTAGGAGGAGGATATCGTTTTCATAACTTTTCCTGAGAGCATTTCTGTTGGGTGCAGGAGAGAAGGCTTAGATTGGGTGGCCAGCATTCAGGGGCCTCATCCTTAGCTGTAGTGGCATGAGGCCAGAGCATGTGTATGATAAGCGACATTTAAATCGAGGACGTCCGTCATGCCACATGAGCAAACACATGCACCCGTGTCAGTTGACACTCAAGCTGGCTGCCGTGGCATCTGTGTGGTGGCCCCTGGGTCCCTAACAGCCATCCCTGTCTCCACAGTGGGAGGAGATCAGTGTGATGGACGAGAGGAACACGCCCATGCGCACCTACCAGGTGTGCAACGTGATGGAGGCCAGCCAGAACAACTGGCTACGGACGGGGCACATCGCCCGCGAGGGCGCCCGCCGCGTCTACGTGGAGATCAAGTTCACGCTGCGCGACTGCAACAGCCTGCCGGGCGTTCCAGGCACCTGCAAGGAGACCTTCAACATGTACTACTATGAGTCTAACAGTGCCAACCTGAGGCATGTGCGTGAGAGCCAATTCATCAAGATCGATACCATTGCTGCCGACGAGAGCTTCACGCAGGTGGACGTGGGTGATCGGGTGATGAAGCTCAACACCGAGGTGCGGGACATCAACAACCTGAGCAAGAAGGGCTTCTACCTGGCCTTCCAGGACGTGGGCGCCTGCATCGCCCTGGTCTCCGTGCGCATCTTCTACAAACGCTGCCCGCTGGCCGTCCGCAACCTGGCGCAGTTCCCCGACACGGTGACGGGCGGTGACTCAGCACTGGTGGAGGTGCGCGGCTCCTGCGTGGCCGACGCCGAGGAGCTGGAGGCGCCGCGCATGTACTGCGGCGCCGACGGGGGCTGGCTGGTTCCCATCGGCCGCTGCGTATGCAAGCCGGGCTTCGAGGAGGAGGAGGGCGCCTGCCGACGTGAGTACTCCCCCTGACCCCGGTGTCAAACATGCCGCCTATATTAACACTTAGGGGCGTGTCATGCCACGCCGCCGAACCATGCTGTGTGACACTCTCAAGCTGGATTAGCACCATAGCCCAAATGAGCCGCTCCCCCTGCCTGAAAGTGAATTAGAGCAGCCCTGCGCTGACTCTGTGCGAAAAGGCTTAATGTCAGTTTGGGTGCAACACCAGACCAAGCATCAGCATTATATCCCCTGGGCTTTGCCGGGAATATCTGTTAGCTTTTTTCCATAGTTAAACCGATCAGTGAGCTTTTAGACAGAGCAATGTTGTTTCTTTTCTTTTTCGCTAAAAGACTAGCCTGAGCCAAACCATTTTTGCTCGCTGGGGTGTGCTTGGGAATGGATGATGCTATGTGATTTGGGGGGGGGGGGTGCAGGTGTGCTTTTCTGCTTGCTTGTGCTTGACATTTGAGGGAAATAAGCAAGTGTTATCCTGGTGCCCCCAGCCGTGCTGCTAAATACCAGCCGCATGTCACAGCCTGGTTCCCCTTTCACACAACACTGCCGCGTGTTATGAAGCCTAGCGATCAATTATGCCCATGTGTACCGCTTCCTCTGATAAATATTACTTCCAGTAATAATCGCCACCCCTCACCCCGAGGAATTTAATCTTTGTTTTCTTGCTTTGCTTTCACAATGAAGCTACATACAGCATCGCAGTAGCCGCTGCCATGAGCCCTGTGGAGAAGCTGATGGGTCCCAGTGGCCTGTGGACCTAAAATGTAGGAGACAGAGCTGTCTCTTTGAACCTGGATCCAGATCGTTTAAGAAAGACATCTTTATCATTCGTGCAGACATTTTCTGCCCTTGGTTGCTTAGAACGGCAACCAGAGTCAAATTTTTACTGAAGTGTGGCAGAGGCTAAGACAAAATCAAAATTCCTTCACTGATTATGTGACAGGAAACTGATCGAGGTCCTGCCCTCGTATATAGCGAAGTGAGCCTCGGATCAGACATTTATCTTAAGGAATAAGATCAGGGCAGGGGGAAGAAGAAAAACAATCATAAATTGAGATTGCACATGTGCATCGTGTGAATAGTAGCTGAGTGAAATAACATTGCTTTGTGGATCTGTGCTGAGTCTTACTAGCATGCTCAACAGCCAATGGGAATAGAGGAAAATGATGACACCCTTTCTGGAGAGTTAACAATGGAGGAAAAGCTGCTTCCCAACACCTACTGTCATGCCCCACCCCCATGGCCACAATTGACAGGCTGTGAGGCTTCAGGACTCCAAAAGTCTCTACCCCCACCAGATTTTTTTTGACCAATCTGTAAGTGTAGGTTGGAGATGGGGTGGTTCTGAGGTGAATAATAAAAATTTCGGGGGGGGGGGGGGGGTTTAAAATTTATTCACTAAAAGGCCAACACCAGCCCATTGAGAGTTCTTTTCCTGCTATTTGGATTGAGTGTGAAGAGGTTCTTCTTGTCTCTGCCAAAAACGTTTAATGACTTGCCTAGGAGGGTCTCCACTCTCAGAAGAAAAGGACCGTAAATCATTCTTGCTTTTTCAGCAAATGCTTAGCTCTCGTTGCCTGTGTTGCATGCCAAGCAGAACAAGGACTCTTCAAAAAATAAAATTAAATAAGCAGTTGGGGACCAGTGGTGAGCCGTGGCCTGGTTGCGATGGATGGTATCTGCGGCAGTTGCCTTCCAGGATAAACAGAATAAGCACATCCAGCATTTTATTGGTGGAATGTTGCAAGCCTTCTGAAGCGATGGAACTCTTGAGGCTCTTGAAGGAGAGCTGGATCCATGGCGGAGATAAATCCTCAGCTTCTAAGCTCCACTGAGCAGTTCTTGGTAAACAGGGCCAGCATCCTTGTTGTCAGGGGGAAAAGAGGGATGCTCTGTGCCTAGTTTCCACTGGAAAACAGCAATTGCCATAATACAAGCATTTTATCTCTCCTTTTTATGCGATAGGTGCTAATGGATCTCATTAGCATGGCCCAGTCTCCAGCTGGCACCTCTGCTGCTCATAATTATTGTCTCTGATTTTCCAATTCGCTGCAGCTTTCCAGCGAAAGTCAGAGTACAAGCACAGCATCAGTGCCATGGCCGAGCGGTTCCGACACAAGTCCAGTGATGTGGTTCTACATTAATCATGTCTCAAGGGTCCGGCTTTGTAACCACATGCAAAAAAGGGAGGTAAATAAGGAAATCCAGTGCTTTTGGCCACTATTTGCAAAGGGTTGCTGTGGTGCTTGTTTGTAGGTTTGGCATTCAAATGGTGACTAAGCAGAGCAATTCAATTCATGGTGTTCTTCAGACAAACATGTGTGGGTTTGTTAAATGGCCCGTTAAGGTATACGTCTGAATCATAACTTAGCGAAGCATTAAGCTTTAGTGCTCAGCATTCCCACGGTGACATGTAGACCAAACAAGCCTATGAGATCTCGTTTTCTTCTCATTCTGGACTGGAGCTGGCGTTCTGTGACTGGCTGTCAGGCGTGATTCCAAGGCTGCCTCCGCTGCGCGGCTGCGGTTGAGGTCTGGCGGGATGGAGCCGGCAGGGAAACCGTGGAACGGACCATAGAAGGAACACAACACGAGCTCGAGCGCCGTCACTTCCACGAAGGGAAACGCAGCACCTGCGTTCTAAAGCACGAACGCTTAGAGTCAATGTGTCTGAGAAAAGGACACTCAGAAAAAACTGAGAAAAAGAGGAAACACTGCTGACAAAAAGAGGATCTGTCAAGAGTAGAAAAACTGCTTCCTGTCAGTGACTTTGATGGGGGGTGGCAGTGTAGCAGAGGGGGCAGGAGAGAGAGTCCTGCTGAAATGAGATTGCTTTCGTGATCACGTAGAGTCTACCTTGCTTACAGACTGTTGCCAGACTCAGCTATTCCTCATTAAAACTTCAGGTTGGAGATGGGGATGGACGTGACCTAGGATGTCCTCCCTTGGAGCCTGTAACCCAGGGTCACCAGTCAGGGCGGGCTGCTCTAGCCCTTGGCTGTGTAGAAAAACCCCTCACGGATCCCATCAAGGGCACTGTGGGGAATTAGGATTGATATGTTTGCGGCTTTATCTGATAAATGATTTGAGTATGAATCTGTTTACCTGTGTGTCCGTGTTCCACTGCTGCCTCTAAACACCGGACGCTGTTTGTCCTATATGCCGTCTGTTCCCCCTTGGCCGCCATGGCAGTGCAGCCAGATGGGGGCCTCCATGCTCGTTACTGTGGCCCACACACTCATTGCCTCTGCAAATTGGTCCGCTGATGGCCTCTGCGTCGGCCTGACCACTCAGGTGTCGAGGTTCTCAGGAAGTATTGCGAAGCCTGAGATGTCCTAGAGGTGCTAGACCCTGGCTGGCACCATCCCTGTAGAAGGTGTTATCTGCTGTTCTTTTCACTTGTTCCACACAATGAAGTACTAGCTGCTATCTCTCCTTCTCCTGCAGTGGAGTGGAATCCTGAAAAGGGCAGGAAATGACCCATTAGTAATGACAGCGGAATTATATGATGATGAAATGGAGCTGAGCGGTTATTACATAGCCCCTTTGCCTCTTGTCTGTTTCTTGTAACATTGTCCCATCCTACCCCAATCTATTATTATCCAGCACTGTTTGTGAGGCAACCTACTGCTCACATCTGACCACCTCAGGAGAGCCACAGCCTTGTGTCCATGTGGGTCATGTTCGCAAGAAACCATTACCACTCCAGCATGGAGTCCAGTGGTGCTGGGACACCTGTCACCTGACTCTCTCTCTCTTTGTCTCCATCACTCCACTTCCCACTTTTTTTTCTCTCCTTCTGCCGTCTCTCTTTGGATGATTCTGTGACTGGGCTAGGCTAGATAGTGGAGATAAAAAACACACAGGGACGATTGTAGCTTTCCTCCAGCTTCGTGTGGTTCAGTCCAGGCCTGGGAGACGCATCTAATGACACTCCCTGCTGAGCTGAACAAATTACTCCGGCTTCAGCCAATATCTGGCCCCCCTCCTCTTCTCAAGCAAAGCCAGTGTAATGGAACCTTCCACCCCTGAGGTTCCCTGGGACGGATTGGACTGGGTCCCCTATGCTACAGTGTAACCATGCAGCTCATTTTCTATAGAAGATCTACACTCAAAATCCAACACTCGAGGGTCTGATTCTGCAGTTTTTACTTTTCAGTGTTTAGGCTGTTAAAACCTGCTTGAATGGTCACACCTCAAAGGACCAGGTCCACAGACCTTCAAGTTTTGACAGGCTTGCACTAAATAATACTCTTGCTTTTTTGTTTTATCTGACTTTCAGAAATCATTTCATATGATTTAATCTGCTGTGCAGATGACATCAGCCCAGGACAGTGGGCTTCCATGCCAATAAGTCATGTTTGAAAACACCACAGCCTAGTTATACAAAGGACTATAAATATGTATGTTGACACTTTTTAGAGTGATTTTTAAATGAGTCAGACTAGATGATGCTAGACAATACCGAGGTTAGTCAATTTTTTTTCCCTTATGGTATATGTAGTGGATAACATGCTGTCTATTCTGACAGCTGTCAATTATTTTATGTCACTCATATGATTTCAGCAAATAGCAGCTCCTCACAGAATGTATAAGTAATGTCATTTGGGGGAGGATTATGGTGGTAGGTTATGAATGTAGCTGCTCAAATGGCCTGTTTCATGTCTGATGTCACAGAGCAATTCCATCAAACAGATCCAAAGTCTCGTCAGGACTGCCTTTCTGCTTCTCCGAAAAACAGCGAGATCCAGGGGAAAAATGAAATGTTCAAAGTGCGAAACGCGGACACAGATCTCAGTGCTTTCCGCTTTTGTTTAGGTTTTGGGTGTTCGCTCTGGGTCATTGGACACGAGGCGTGTGGTTTTACAGGAGAGATGATAAAGACCCAAAAACAGACTATCACTGGTACGAGTTTTTGAAATTGGTTGTAGCAAAAGTAACATATCTCTGACAAATAAACAGGCTGGTGAGATTTTATTACAGTTGCCGCATGGCTTGCACGGTGCTCCCACCTTGTAATACACGATGCTTGCCACATGTGGTGCTGCTGCGTGCTTTTCCTTGGACACCGTTCCATACCTGCTGTTAATATATCACCTCACGCAGCTGCCAATGCGGGGCTTTCAGTGTGCGGATGACACCGGGCGGTCGAGGCTTGAAGTTTGGTCTGATGGTGCTTGAAAAGAATGGAAATTTGAGAATATTGAAGGGGTAAATCTCCTTGCTGAATTTTTATTAAACGACACTTTCTGTCTTGTTGAAGTAACTACGAAGTAATGACACGTTAGCGCTAACATTCGCTTGCACTGGAAAAAAGGTTATCATCAAGGCTGGTAAAGACATTTCCCTTTTTCTTTGGGTCCTTTTGAGGCTCTGTTGGGAAATCAAGGCTCTTTTAATACATTTCAAAGGCTTCTCTTTGGCGGCTCTACACACTCTTTAAAGGAAAACAGCCCTTGAGTGGCGGTGTGTGTTCGTGTGTGTGCACGGTCGTGTTCCGCAGCGGTGGCTCCGAATTCAGACGTGCACACCTGGTTACCTTAAATCCACGCTGCATTTTAAGGACAAGGACTTCCTTGAACTCTTGCCTAACGATTAAAACCCCCTTGAATTTTCCTTTAAGAAATTGCAGAAGTGTTATCATGTGGTGGGTGGGGTGGCGGGCACCCTGCAGACCAGAGCTGAAGTTTTTTCATGTTCTTATACCTCATCCTTTGGTGAAACACGTCCTTAGCTTGATCAGACAAATAGATAAATAGACACGTGTCTATGTGTGTGCGTGTGTATGTGTGTATAGGTAGATGAAAATCACATTTTCAAAATCATGCTCTTTATATGTGCTTTTAATGTTGTCTCTGATGGAAGAAGGGAAACAGAGTTTGTTGAAAATTTAAAAAGTGTTTAAAAAGTGATATCTGAAGGATTATGTCTATATTTAGGGTCGACGAGCGTGAGAAACATTAAACGCATTTACCTCACATTCACATTTTTTATGGTGAATTTAATTTTTGTTAAGGCTCCAACTTACCGCATTGTCTTCCTGCTTCTTCACTTAATTAGCCCCAGATTGTCTTTCCCGTCCAAACCCTCGTCAGTTGACAGGCATCACACTGGACTTGTTAGAAAAGAATGTTCTCAGTTTATTGTGTTGGCCATTCATAAACCGTAACATCTGTTCTAGTCGTCCTAATCAGGTCACTTTTGGGGAGGGGAAGCAGAGCTACCCATGCCTGACTCTTTTGTCGGGTTTGTGATTATTTTGTCGCTGTACTTTTAACCGGCTGGAGGACAGTCCATAATTGGCCCATTAATCTTGTTGCTGCCTGGCTGGTCAGATTAGATATGTGGAGAACTATGCTGTGCCAGGTCCAGCTTGGGACGAGCCAGGTCCTGCTCTGACCTGTTTGGACAGAAGAGGGCAGAAGTATGCTCTTTTTCCAGTCTGTGACCTTCCTTGACCTCAGGATCCTCAGAGGGGTGTCACAACAGATTTTGCGGGAAACACGCTTTGATTTCATGATTGTGTGAGTGTGTTCAGAAAACTGGCTGCCGCACCACAACCGGAGTTAAAGGATTTGTGAAAGTTTGTGCGATGCTGCAGATTACCCACAATCCCCAGGGCCTCCTGAAGCCCTGCAATGCAGTGGTTTTCAGTCAATGTGAACTGTGGGTTTAAGTTTCTTTCGCTTCCATTTTTTCATTCTTTTATTTTGCCGTACCTATTGTCTCATTAAGGTACAAAGAGTACTCACTGTTGTAGTGTGGCGATGAGGTACCTAAAGCTGATCGATTGATTGAAGACACCTTCATCCTCAGCTACTCCTGAGATATATTAGTTGTCTGAGATTCCCTTCTGAGTCCTAGGCGGATGGAGCTTACGGGGTTTATCGACACTGAATCTGAATGTAGATCCGTAAGCAGAAGCAGCTGTGGCTCTTGTCTGCTGTAATACTCGGTATGGGATGGGCCAGTGAGCAGAAGCATGTGACAGGCGAATGGGAGGAAGAAATGGGCACCTTGTTTGGGGACGGGAGCGTGTGCGTGTGACAGAAGCAGCAGGGAGGAACAAAAACAAGACAGCCGATTTGGTGTCAGCACTAGAAAAATACGCCAGAACGCAACTGGATGCATGGTTTGGGTATGCTTACTATAGCTGAGAAAAAAGCAGATCGGGACAGACTTATTGAATGAGAGGGGTCATCAGCTGACTTCAGCTCAGCCCCCAAGATATGCACGCACCCCAATCCCATTTTAGATCCACAAAACCCTTTTTCCTCATCTGTACTTTGGTTCTGTAGGGGTTACTTGCTAACCGACTCAAAGTAGCCATGACTGAAGATACTGTGCTAAAGGCAAATGTAGCCACACTATTACAATTTTCACAATCATTGTATGTTCCAGAAGCTTCTGTGCACTCTGAGTGAGTTCAAACAGTCTGGGAGCTGCCTGTGTCAGTGTGTGACAAGAAAAGAGAGCGAGAGAGGCTTGCATGTGTCCGCAGTCTCCCGTAGGCTGCCTCAGCATCACCCCACACCCCCCTTCATTTTCAGTTGAGCGCTCAATAATTCAGCTACCGAGCCACAGGAGGGAAGAAAGGCCTAGGTGGTGAAGTCACTGGACCGGCTGTGTGCCTTCCTCACGCCTCTGAAAGCAGCCGCGGGCAAAGATGGAGGCAGGGAAGCATCTACTCCTTGGGATCTTCCCACACCTTCATCTACCAGCCGCACTCACAGAGCAAATAGCGGTTAAGCTGACCCAGTGAGATGTCAGTGGAAGCCAGCCGGCCATCTGCCAGCCCAGAAGTGTAAACTCCAGCTGTGCAGCTGGGACTGGAGGGTATGATTGTCTTTGAGTTGTCAAGGAAGGAAAATTATATTACCATTAGTCATGCACACGTGCCATATAAACAAAATGCAATGTACCGTTAAGCTCAAAATTAATTGAATTTCTCTGTGAATGTGTTTTGGATCGTAGTGCAGTTGTTTGGTCCGCTTCCTCTTACTTACCTTAGTGAGTGTGCATTGGAGAAGCCAACACAGTGTCAGATTGACAGCCATGGTGCAGAGGGCGGGAAGGGCTAGAATGGGAATCTAGGATTAGCAGAAAACTGGGCTTCTCCTCCGTCATGCTTGGGGAAATGGCTTGTCGTGGTAACTCACGATGACATGCTGGGGGTCAGGGGTGTAGACAGATGGAGACAGAAAATGTGAGAGCGGGAGAGATAAAGACAGACAGGATAGAGATGGGACTGTCTGTCTGTTGTGCCTTGCCAAACTCCCTGCACCAGTCTCCTGGAGGACAAACAGAAGCTGCAAATTGCATATGCTTCAAGCCTCAAATGGGCACCAGGATAGGACATCCACCCTCCCTGCATACGTCGCACACTACTATGTGGAAGGATTCTTTCATACAATTAAGATGGAGTCACGTTGTTAGGGTAGAGACTGAGGATGATTAATGCTAGATCTGTTTACTGACGCATTTTGAAGCATGAACTCCACACATTATCCAGAGAATCAGGTCCGGACATTTTCTGGAGTTGCTCTTAAAACATGGTTGGCACACAACTGGAGACTGTTCGCGTCAGATGCTTTGACACCTATTAGAAAGACTCCAGTTGGTTTAGGTGAGGGTGGTACTGGGGTAGCGCATGCAGGAGGCAGAACATGACGCTAAAGGTACGCTGTGGAAATCGCAGTGTTTTGTTTATGGTCAAGTAGCCAGTTTGTAATTTGATACAAAACTCTCTTGCCATCTGTCGGACAATTTTGGTGTCGGCCCTTACTGAGAGACGTTCCCGAATCTCGTCATCTGTCCAGTTAGCCATATTTGTTGGGGTGTAAATGACCCTTCTTCTTCACATGCAGATGTTTGTATACTTCATCAACATGCTCGGTTGGTCGCAGTGATAGAGAGCTAGCAGGATAAAGTCTGTTTAATGTCCCATACAGCTGATTTGGACATTCGTCATCTGGGTAATACCTAGAAATGTTCAGAGTGCCACTGTATGTGTGAAAGGGGCTTCAGTGTAGGTGTCCATGCAGACCCCAAACCCATCTCTGGAGCTGAGGAGCTTCGTATGAAAGCTCCTTGTCAGTGCTTTCAAAGTTTCTTTGACGTAGGTCAGTTATCTACCCCACTCATCTCCCTTCAGAAGAAGACAATCGCTCCCCATTAATGCTGGGACTGAATAGCGAGGTGTGTTTCAACCTTCACCGCAAATGAGTGAAAATCGGAATAAGCCACCTGGTCTTTTTCCGCTTTCATCCCTGCGGAAGGACTACAGACAATGGATTTGGAATTAGGGAAATGGTCCGAGCAGGCAGTATTGTCAAGAGCTGCAGCTCTCAAAGGTTATCACTTAAGTGAGCAGTCCTTTAACAAGCAGATGAAAAGAATACAGCCTGTATGAGGACACAAGTGAATCTAATTCAACAAAACCAGATTCCAAGAGTAGATTGGAATCAAAAATGAATTTCCCTAAGATATGTGAATTCTATTCTATTGAGTTAACAGATTGAATTTAAGACAAGAGCGGCCTCCTGTACCAACAAAATCCACTGGTGCTATGACACTATGGTTGCTTTACTTGTGCCCTGGATACTCCTTATTTATTTGGCATTTATTTGGCCCAGGCACCATGTGGCACTGTTACTCACTTATTTTTGCTTCCTCCAAAAATGTATTTGAACATTTGATGGAAATCTTGTTTCTGTCTCACATGTACCTTGAACATTTGATGGAAATCTTGTTTCTGTCTCACATGTACCTATCAATTCTGACATAAGTGCATTAGGACTCATTTCACTTACATTTTTTTTTAAATGTCACAGAGATGTGATGTGATTTAAGAATGGGGAGATGAGTTCATAATAAACTAATAGACAGACTTAGTGGGGAACTCTCCTGTGGCAGATGATGTCAGCAAATGGGTTTGGGGGGGGGGGGGGTCATGTGAGCTCAGTAGCCTCACTGTCTCTCCCAGTCATGTCCACTGTGTGCAGTCACCAAGACAGAGCCCTACACTAACTCCCCTGGCTGAAACTCTGCTGTATTATGAAGTCAATAGCTGAGGCTCCGTTGTAATATGAAGTCAATAGCTGAGGCTCTGTTGTAATATGAAGTCAATAGCTGAGGCTCTGTTGCCTTGCTGTAAGGGACAAGCAATTACATGAGTGTATCTTTACACAGTTACTGTAAACATCAGCAACATTCTTTAACAACCAGTGATCTGCCTCCAGTGACCAGGCATTTAGCACTGAGCTGGGACATTGTTTGTGGGGATCATTTAATCTACACACAAATCTGTGTACATCGGGGGCCTCTGTCATGCAGTGGCATCAAGTGTTGAAAAAGTGGAGATATTTACGAGAACGCCACACTCCTTTTATAAACCATCCTCCATGTTAAGTGGAGTGGACCCATAGCAAACTGTTCCCTTACCTGACAGTCAAACATGAGGCACTGAAAGTGCTTTTAAATATTTTACAGCCTGGTTTGTCTCCCATCCTGGGAACCAGTCAGCATTATCATCCCTTCCCCCCCCCCCATCTGGATAAAGCCCACAGAGTGAGGCTGTCATGGTCCGCCACCTGTAACTGAGTATGCCCCCCTACCCCCGCAGGGAGAGCCCCAGTATGCCAGCTGAAGGAGCCCCGATCTTCCACACAGCACCCTTATGTCTCCTGCCCCATCACCGCATGAATAAAAACAACAAGCATCATTCCACTTCAGGACATTGGTCTAAGCCCTCAAATCCTCGCTGTCCACCAAAACAAAACAGCACACTGGCTCTGGCACCTGGCTTCCATTTTTACAGCAGACTGTAGTGCCTCTTGCAATGTATGAAATCAGTGTGTTGTCATCTTTGTAACCGAAAATCACACTATAGCAGACACTCCACTCCATTCCCTACATATGAATGTTTGTGTGGAGATACATATACAATCAGGCACACACATATTTAGCCAAGACCCATGAAAAGATGCAGCCCTTTACACACATGCTGACATTGTGGGGGCTTCACATTGAACAGCTTAATGCAATTATTCATATTAAATCACTTAAACTCAAAAAAGCATTACATCTGTAAACCATAGTTAAACACTAATTGTTTTGTTTCTTTTTTAAGCCCCTGAAGTATTTGGTTTACGGGGACGTCCCCACAATGTCTGCTTTTCCAGTTTTTCTATCTATAGATAGAAAAGCAAGCACACACAGAGCTCATATGAGCCTGGGGACATGGATGGCAGCTCTTCCTCAATGGGCGGCGACCGCAGAGGACATCACTGGCTAGACAGCCCCCGTCCCTCTGCCTGTCAGCCGCTGGCTCTGACCTTCAACAGATCCACCGTGCTAATATTTATTTTATTTCACACTCATTTCTGTAGTACCCGAAGGTCAGTGTGGAATAACAAGCACGTGTTGTTCTGCTAGATTTACCCTGAAGGGGTTTGACGTCTGGTATATATATAAAAAATCACTTCAGATTGCTTTTCATTGCTTGGTAAAATTGTCCCAAATTGGTCGTCCAGCTCCAGGGCTAAGGGCACAGCCATAGTCATGCCGGCTTACTGTGTTTAGTAATGAAGATTTTGTCATGGTTTAACTGTGCTGCCAGTGGTAGCGCCCTGCAAGTGAAGGTTAGAGTTACTTTACCTATTTATCTGGTTAGCTGGCTTATGAGCTTGTATAGGACTAGTCTTAACCTTGTGATTATAAATAAAAATTTGTCATGTATAACCACCGCTTTCAGAATCCAATATTTGTCTATTTACACAATTAGATATTTTGTGCAACAATGTGCTTGAGACTTTTATGTTGAAATGTCTGTGGTGGTGCTTGGGGGGGGGGGTCCTGTTGAGCTGAGGGTAAACCCACCCCCTTTGAGGAAATTCAAATGCCTGACAGATGTGTAACGGTGTAACGCTTCTGAAACAGATCGAAACTGCCGTTCAGACGGTTGTGCAAGACGGTAACATGATATCTACCCCCCCCCACTGCAAGTGCAGCCTGTTGAGCTGTCAGTCACGTTAGTAATGTTACAAAACTCATATGTATATCACAAAATTATTATTACATTTAAAGTTAGGGCAAGCCGTGTATTTTGAAAATGTTATGTTATTATATTGATTTTCAACGATGTGTGTCACATGACTATTTTGGTTCAATCATGACTGAGGGCTCACACCTGTGGTAAAAGCCAGCTTCATTACCTCAAGATGGACAACAACCCTGAGATTGCAGGGACATTCAAGGCAGCGGTGTGGGAACATTTTGGTTATCCAGCGGATTACAGTATTTTATGTGAAGTTAGGTAATCTAACATGTTCTTTAGTGTTGATCTGTTTGCTGTTCCAAATTGTTGGTGATTAATAAAATCCTGAATTTTCTTATTCATCTAACCAAAAAAAAAAAAAAACAAAATAACAAAAAAAAAAAAAAAGGAACCAAACCATAGATTTGGAGAATGGTTACACCTCTACACCTCTACTGACGGAGGTTATGAAAGGAGTGCAATGCACAGCTGCCACAAGGCCTGCGAGGTGAATGTGAGGCACTTGTGTCATCTGTGGGTGTGGATTTGAGGCTGGATTCAGAAAACCTTTCCTCTGGATCTCCAGTGTGATCACCACTGCAGCACACCATGCGTTCGTGACAGAGGATTCACATGTGCTATTCGGTGAAGATGCTGAGCACGTGTGTCAGTACTCTGACCTACCACCATGGTTCTGTGTTCCATGGAGCCTGGGGTCATTGCTTTTGCTTCTGTAATGGGTGGGGGACGATCTTCTGAAGACCACTGCGAAAGGCAGGACGCTTTCCAAAGACAAGAAGCTCAATAGTTCCCCCTCACCACCCCCAATAATTGGACAAGATTCCCGAGACAGAGAGCACGTCTGACGCGTTTACGCGTGACTGAGTATAAGCATACATGTGTGTCCATCTAGGTGACTCTGCTTCCATGTTTATTTGTATGTGGTCTGACGGTGGCTTCTGAGGTCTGATGGCAGCCGGTTCACATTGGACAGCTTGACATGTGGCTGGGGAGGGGGAGTGACCCGGAACAGAAGCGGCAGACCTCTGTGTTCTGGTTGGACGAGTAGACTGAAGGCCATCTTGGCCCATTAGCTTGCTGCTCTGGTGCAGGAGGCAGCGTGTGAGGGCAGCACTGAGCTGAACATACGCTCTGTCGTCATCCTGCGTTCAGTCATAATAGTTTATCATTAATGGAGACTTCTATTTAATGGTCTGCCTTGAATTGGAGGTAGCAGCAGGTTAGTGTTAGCTGGGATGGCTTTCCCTGGCGAGGAGATGGGCACTCAGCTCTCAGAGAGGCAGACAGACTCCCAGTTCTTGAAGAACCAGGCTGGTAGGGGTGGCCAGCTGCCTTAAGCCGCAGAAAGGTCATCGGGCATGGGGAAACAGGCTTTCCAGGATCACACAGAGAAAACCCTCAGCAAAGAAGCCACGAGACGGAACCCAAACCAGAACTGCACCTGTAGGCAGAATCCTTCAAGAAGTGGACTGATCTGACCTTTATTCATAGCATTTGGCATTTAGCTTAGCTAGAAACAATCCTTAGTAACTGTGACAGCCGTAAAACCCTAAACTGAATTAAATCCTTTTCGAGCCTCTGCCTGAGACTCCACCCACCCGATTCCTGGTGCCACAGTAGTGACGTCTTATTAGAGCTGCCGTGGCCCAGCGATCTGATGGATCACCTTTTATAGTAATGCGCTAGAATGTTTCAGGACCAGCTCATTGGACAGCTGGCTTCAAAAAGTGAATCGGTGGTTTTATTATGGCACCGGAAAGGTCGTTCCACGTGGATTTGGCGTTCCACGGAACTGGCTAATAAGTTTGTCTTGGCAGCTGATCTTACACAAAACTATGTATATTAGTCCTTCTTTCGATGCCAGGACTGAGGATTCCTTCATCAAGTGTGTTCACATCAGGGGAACCGTTTTTCGGGTGAAGAGGCAACTTAAGAAGCCCGGTATTGTATGGGGGGGGGACCCCGAGAGATGTGCCCAGAGGCGTGAGCCGCGCTGTACCTCACCAGCACGCAGCGGGAAAGTATGGAAATAGGTGACCGTGGAAAGCTACTCCTATCAGCGTGTCACCACACACTGCACTAGTCAACAAATCCCCTCAGAAGCCATGTCTTTTTCCCATTTTTTTTCTAGAAAAGCTTGCTTTGCATCCTCTGCTGGAGCTGGAAATTGCATCGGGCTCTGGAGTGGGGTTGGTGTGTCGTTCCTGGGGGAGATGCTGGTTTGAGAGGTGGGATGATGGGTGATGTTTCACTAAGGTGTTTATATGCTTCTACATAAAATATGTTTACCATGCTTTGGCTAACAGCCCTGGGACTCCTGAATCTTATTAAATAACGATAAATTGGACACACTTCTTATGTCGCACAGTGCGCTTCCACAGCAACGGGGCCCACTGAAAGCATATTCTATGTCTGTCCCCTATGGACTCCTCACAATAATGCAAGACCCATACATTCAGCCAGCTCCGGCCTCTGCTCAATAGGTCCATTTCCTAGTTATATGGGCAGAACAAGGGCCTGGCAATCCCATGGAAATGTGCCATTCAGGATGGAATTCTCACCCACAAAAGGGGTTCTATTTCAGAATTATGTTGCCATGGTCACCATTATGTTAGCCTCCCTTCAGAGACCTCAGATTTTTTTTTTTTTTTATACGTTTGGAAACGTAACACTTTGCATACAAAACAGCCATAGACAGGACACGCTCCCCCTGCCCCTGCAATTTATGTTGTGCATTACCACAGTAATGTTTCACTGCATAATCCCTAGTTGTCTGTATTTTGTAAAATCAAATGCAGCCTGTTTGGTTATGGGCAGGCAGTCTTCTTTGTCTGATGACCACCCTCATCGGCCTCCAGCTCAAGACTAATATGACAGAGAAGGAGAGAGAGTGTTCCTGGCAGGCAAGGAGTTTTTCTCTGTGATATTACATGACCCGGGAAGCGTATAGTTGGCTAATCTGCTTGTCAGGCTCACGTCTATACCTGATATCACGACGCAGTGCTTATCAAAGGCCAGACAGGAGGGTCGGAGTCTTGTGGCGGAGGGGGGTGGCTGGGCCTGTGTGGCAGGGAGTGCTGTATGGCGGCTCTCCCTGAAATCAGCCGGGGTGTGAATCACGGCTAGGCGGAAGTGTGCCATTTTCGGGGGCTCCTCTGCCCGGCTGCCACCACCTTTCCGGTGGAGGAGATATCAAGATGGCAACCACGGCTTTATTTCTGCTCAGTTTCACGCCTGCAGAGAAGTCCCCCGCCCCTAGGCATGCACACACACACACACACACACACACACACAAAGCCCCTTCTGCTTGCTCTGCTGAAGACTGACGAGTTTCTATTTCAACACTCGGCAAAGCTCTCCTGTGACTCCCTCAGTGCTCGGGCATCTGCAGGTGCTGATAGTGTCCACACAGCCTCCCCTTTCCCCACTGTCCCCCCATGCAATCCCAACCCC
>JAODKF010000049.1:4036783-4065071 GCA_026779585.1 Mormyrus proboscirostris
AAGCATAATAATAATAATAATAATAATAATAATAATAATAATAACAACAACAACAACAACTCCAACAAAAAACATGGGTCAAAGTGACCTTCTGTAAACTGCAGGAAGCGAACAGCAACCTTCGCCTTCATTTTCAGCACAGAACCCCGGCGAGTGTTGAGGTGCTGAATAATTCATTTCATAATTGATTACACACACCGTTAACTATGATATCTGCACCAAATATTCTCTCTTCCACTTGCACGAGGTCAACTATGCGGTATCGCATACAAAAACCCATGAAAACAGCTATTAAATACAAACTCGCACACATGAGCGTTACTGGTACTCAAAAAGACACACATTGAAAAATATAAAGAAAGATGATACATCCTGAAAGCAAATTTCACCTTGCAGATAGCCTGACGAAGCTGGACGGCAATCCTCCCTGCAGCAAACGAACGACACCAATCAGTAAACAAATGTTCACGCTTCTCCAGCTTTAACTTGGACCTCGCCGCCACCCACCACTCTAGTCCCATTCTTGCCCGGTTTCACAGAGTATATTTCAAGCAAATTGATCGCTAGAAACAAAGAGAACAGCCAGTGGCATGTTAATATTTAATAGGACAGACCTCCTTAAGATAACTGAGGCATTTTTCTTTATTCCCCCACCCTCCCCGCCCATTAGAATGACTTCACTTGCCATGAGACTTATTGCCGAGGAACCACTCGGTGGCCCGAGTGCCGTCTGACGTTCACGCTAAGGACTGCTGATGTCAGTGCCTCGTACTCCTTCGTATATTGTGTGGCCATGTCGATTTTTAGCCCGCCACCCCTTCCCAGAAAAGAATTCTGCAGCGACTCAAAGTCCCCGGGATTTGCATGTATTCTTTCCAATTCTCTTTAATTAACGGGAAAAATTCTCGGGAGAAGGAGGAATGCTTTTCTCGATCTTTTAATTATCGTCGGCTTTCTGTTCCGGCTTGACACTTCTATTCAAATCGGCTTTTATGGTCTGCCCTGCCCCACCGTTGATGTTTTTTTTTTTTTTTTTTTTTAATTTTAATAAAAGAACAATGCCCACGTGCCGTGGATCCATCAGCTGGATTGAGTTTCCGCCCACCTGACTGGCTCCGCCCTCTGGGGTCTGCCTGGCCCTCTGTTTCACAGCACTTGGCATGGGCCTGTATGACTTTACCAGGCTGGATTTATGCCCCTGTACGCAATGCCACTCTAGGAAGCTGTAAACAACTACTTCCTTTAATTAAAGGGAACTGTCCTCTCGTTCATCAAATATGCCTTTATGTCATCTGCATATGTGACTTGTGAGCACATAAATGCCTTTTGATTAATTGCAATCTGTCAGGCTTCTCATGTGGTTTCCAGGTGTTCCAGAAAGTTCTACAAACAATAGGACGCCTGTCGTATTCTCCTCTAATACTGAAAATTCACTGCTGCCCCCAACGCAGCCCAGTTCCATACTAAACAGCCACATGCGTGCACATGCGAACGTACTGTGCTGGACAGGTGGACAGGCAGAGGTATGGTGCAGACGAGCGATCCAGCGAGGAGGACCTCCCCGGAGAGCAGGCCAGTCCCACAGGCAGTGTGAGAAAGTGGGCCAGACTTCAGGGAAAGTGGACAGGTACTCAGGGAGGCAGAAGCAGGCGTGGCTGGGTAGCGGATGCAGTGCTTTCTGCCAGATGCGCACTGGTTAGCCGCGACCTATCAGATGTACAAATGCAGTAGAAAATAAGTAAACTTTCCTTGGGTTTCCTCTTTAAAAAATTGACCGGGGCACCTGATCCTCGCAGCTTTGTAGTCACGGTGTCTCCATTTAATCTGTGCCACTGGGCCGATTTGTCTAGTATACACGACTCTGCAGTCATCTGGCAGGTGTGCAGCCATTATCATTGCAGTCGGGCGTGGGGGGAGTTGCTAGGTGGAGTAGCTCTAGAAACACTGAAACAACCAAAGAGTCTAGCAGGCTGAAATGATGTTTAAACAGGTACAGGGTACACAAATGAAATGGATGTTTCTTACCCAGGATATGGACTGCCAAAGGATGTGAGGTATCTTTTAATTTGCAGTGTACATCAGTGGACTGCTTTACTTCATAATTTGCAGTGTATCTGAATGAACTGTTTTAGCTTTTCATCTGCAGTGCAAATCATCACAGCTGAAATCTATTCTGTAGCCTACGAAAAAGATGCCACAAGTACTTCTCTAACATCTTTGGGGAACTGGCAGCGAGGGTTTGCAGGTTTTGAAGTACTGGTATCGCTGAAACTCGAATGGGGGTGGGTATGTATGGTGTATAGGAGTATGGTGTATGGTGTTTGCATGTGTATGATTGTACATATATGCGTGCACATGGCCTGGCTGTTAAGTCTCTCTCTCCCCACTTCATTCCCTCCCACCAGCCTGCAGGCCAGGTACCTACAAGGCGTCAGCCATGGATGCCTACTGCACCAAATGCCCCGGCCACAGCCACTCTCCCCAGGAGCAGGCCTCCGAGTGCATCTGCGAGAAGGGCTACTACCGGGCCGAGGCGGACTCCCGCTCCATGGCCTGCACCAGTAAGCCCACCCGAACCACCCTCCCTCATGTGTGCACGCACGCAGGCGTACACACATGCAGGCCTCTATCCAGCCTGCCGCACATCACTCAGCTGGTAGCTGTCAGCAGGTGTGTGATGGGAGATTACATGACATGAGAGACGTGACCTTAGGTTTGCTGCCTCGGAGATGGACAGGATGGGAGAGGGAGGGAGAGACACCGACAAGGAAGTGCAATACTTTATCACCACAGACTCTACAGGCAGTGCGACCGTCCTTGGGATCATGCAAACAGACTCCTACAGGACTGGAATGAGACTCGACCCTCCTCTGTATCCCATATCATCACACAAAAAGAAAAAGTCTGTCCCTATACAACCTTGTTAGCGTTTGGAAACAAGAAGCACACAGTGGGGACGCAGGCGTACGCAGGGTACGCAGGCGTACACACATGCAGGCCTCTATCCAGCCTGCCGCACATCACTCAGCTGGTAGCTGTCAGCAGGTGTGTGATGGGAGATTACATGACATGAGAGACGTGACCTTAGGTTTGCTGCCTCGGAGATGGACAGGATGGGAGAGGGAGGGAGAGACACCGACAAGGAAGTGCAATACTTTATCACCACAGACTCTACAGGCAGTGCGACCGTCCTTGGGATCATGCAAACAGACTCCTACAGGACTGGAATGAGACTCGACCCTCCTCTGTATCCCATATCATCACACAAAAAGAAAAAGTCTGTCCCTATACAACCTTGTTAGCGTTTGGAAACAAGAAGCACACAGTGGGGAGGATGGTGAACAGCTTTAGAAGGACAAAGGAGTTAAAAATTTTCTGCACGAGGCCTTTTTTTTTTTAAGCATAAGTGTCCTAATTTAATGATTTCCCCAATTATCATGGTGGGGAACATCTAAGGGTTTGTTTAGATAAGGGACCCATCGAACAAGGCCATTATGTGCCAATCTGATTAGACAGCTGGCAATCATGAACCTGGGCACACAATGGCCGGGTCTCCCCTGTGGCACTTCACACGTGTCACACGCGGTAACACATCCAGCTGCACACACCCACTTATGCACAAGGAAACGCGTGTTTATCTCACACGGCTGCACTCTGCCACATGCGTGAAAACATTAAAATGCGTTTCAGGCCAGGTATCACGGTAACCACTGCCTGTTACTTTAACAGAGTCATTCATGTGTTACTCACATGAGTGGTAGCTATCCTGATGCATAAACAGTTGAAATTTTAATTGGGCACACTGGAAAAAAGGAACAATAAGCGAATAAATGGTATGAGTCATTCTGAATAAAAGGTCTGGTGCGAGTCTGGCCCAAACGAGCATGCGGTACCATCGGTAACCAGGCGTGCCGCGTGAATAGAAACAAACGCAAACAGGCAGTGTGGCACCGCATCGGCACTCCGAGTGCGGCTTCCACGCCACCTCTGGGGGTGGCAGTGGCGCAGGGAGCCAGTGACGCCGGGGGGGGGGGCGCCCGGCTCACAGCCGACCGCGCGTTAAACGGGAGGCTGCAGTTGGCAGCTCACTACCCTGTGGGGGTAGCGAGGTGTAGCGTTCCGCTGTCCTGGGGGTGGGCCAAGACCATCTACCAGCGGGAGTGTGTCTGACACGGAATTACCATAACGTCACTCTGACAGTGCTGCTTGGTGTCGAGCAGTCGAGGACTCAGGGCAGCTACTTGGTGGCTGGGCCCATTTTCACCCACCGTCCTCCCTTGTGAAGGACCTCGCAGTGGTTCAGGGTTCCCGAAATTTATACCAGTAGATAAATGGCAGTAAGTCGTTGTGTAGGGAAGTTTGTACTTTAACTGATGGGTTCATCCCTCCTGCCGTGTTCTTCCTCACGCCGTCCCCCCACTGTCTGTTGGTAGGACCCCCATCTGCCCCAGATAATCCCATCTCAACTATCAACGAGACGTCGGTGACCCTGGAGTGGAGCCCACCCCTTGACAACGGGGGCCGGGGGGATGTCACCTACAACGTGCACTGCGCTCGCTGTCCAGGGACCGGCCGAAACTGCGGGCCCTGTGGTCCTGGCGGGGGGGGCGGGCCACACTTCACCCCCCGCCAGTTTGGCCTGTCCATGGGCAAGGTGCTGGTCACGGAGCTGCAGGCCCACACCAACTACACCTTCAGCGTCGAGGCCCTCAATGGCGTGTCCCACCTGAGCCCCACCCCCCGGCAGCAGGTGTCTGTAAACATCACGACCAGCCAGACAGGTGGGTAGTGCATAGGCCTCACAATAATGGCCTGAACATATTTTAAAGTTGCTCACACATCAGCCTGAAACCTGGAGAGCGCTGAAATGATTTGTTTTTTTCCCCTTTAAAAATGCCATTCAGCAAAGAGGCTGAGAAGATGAACTTTGTGGAGTTTTAAGCCCTCTGAAGTGCTTTTGTAAGCTCTCGTCAAGAAGAGGCTCTCTCTGTGGGCAAAAAAAAAAAAAGAAAAAACACAGCCGGCGATAAAGTTTGGCTCACTAGGGCATCGTGGGTAATTTAGAAATGACAAGAAGCCATCCCCCGCCCCCCGGACTGACGCCTGGAGGCAGGGCATTTAAATATGCATGAGGCCTCGACACGGGACCTAGGGTGCACTTCCCTGAGTGGTGTGTGGGGGGGGGGAGGTAATTACCTGATGTTGGAAGTGGATAGAGGCGCTTGTTAGAGCAAAGGGGGGGTCGCAGGAGATGTCAGCCACGCGCCTGTCCACATCTCTGGTCTGGGGAAGTCGGGGCATTGGCCACACTGCTCTGTAGGGTCAACCTGGGGGCAGATGGAGTGCCTCTGGGCCAGGCGGATGGGGGGATCACTTGGGGAGGTGACAGACCAGTGTTTTGCATGGACTAAAGTGCCTCCAAGTTATACCTCCAGTCAGATGAGAGCGCCAAATCTCCCCTGCTGGCCCTCAGCTCTTTACCTACCTCTGTCACATCCTTCCTTACCTCCATTCCTTTCTCTCCATCTTCCTCTCCATGACCCCTTTCCTCTCCTCTCCCCCTGCCCCTCCCTCCTTACCGCTTTCTGCTCTTCTACCTTCCTTTCTCTTCCTCTATCTTTGCCTTTCTCTCCTCTTCTACCTCTGCATTTCTCTCTCTTCCTCTATTTCTGCCATTCTCTGTTTCACTCTCTCTCTCCACTCCTTCTTTTCCTCCCCCTCTTAGTTTCAGTTCAATGCGTTATTGGGACGATAACTTGTTAATTCATTCACCAACCCTTAAAACATGTATGCGCCCATACATAGAAATCTCAGGAAATGCATACACCATCAGTTTTACATGTGTACGCAGCATAAAAGCATTGCATTTAGACACGATAATTGCATGTCGTACTAAAAATAAACAATGTTCAAAAGATTCAAGGCAAATCTAAGTAAAAGCAGACATTGGCAATGTTCAGGCTGTGTCTTGCCATCTCTGCCCCAGTGAGTGTGATGCTGAAGGAGAGGAAGAGGAAGGGCAGCGTGACCCTGGCCTGGCAGGGCCCTGACAGAGCCAGCGGGGCTGTGCTGGAGTATGAGGTGATCTACTACGAGAAGGTGAGCTTCTGCCAGGCCGGCCAGCCGGCTCCATGTATTGTGCTCAAGCGGGACTAAGGCTCAGCTAGCCAGTGAGGCGTGTTATGGGTCCCAGGGCTTTGGGGATTGGCTGCTTTCATCATTTATAGCCATTCTACATAACCGAGCTCCTCCTTATCGTCTGAGAACTGGGCTGTCTTCTGTTATACACATGCATGTAACGAATGGCAGTTTGCAAATCACATTAAGAGGCAGAGAAATCGGATGACGGAACGTAACAGGCAGAGGTGCTCCATCATGCATATCCCCGGGTGGTGTCACAGTGATCTTGTGTTTTGTTTCCCTTGAAAGTTGCAATTACATATGCATTAAAACCACAGTAGCCTTTAAAAAGCAAAGTGAGAATGCTGCCCCATTTGTGAAGGGTGGGGTTCCCCAGCAGCGGCGATCCCGCTGGGAGAAAGGGCTGGAGATCATTTGATGGGGTGGAATTGCCTGGTGGCGCTCCTGCATGGCTGCTCAAAACGAAAGGCCATTAGCCACAGTCTTCAGAGAAAACACAGTTTGCTGGAAGGCAGGGCCATGGTGCACTGGAGAAGCAGCAGAAAACAGGCATCCCCTGAGTTCACACAGACATGCCTTCCACCGTCCTTGACGCATCACTATATAGCCATAAGATAGTGGAGTTTTCATTGGCCTTTAGTGAGCCGCCCTGGGGCATTGGAAAGGGTTGCATTTCTTTTACGTTACTGAAGTGTGGGCCAAACAAATAAACATGGCATCCATATCCATCCCAGTCAACCTATGTTCAAATGGACTTAACTGGCGCAGCCCTCAGGCCATTCCATTGTTCCATTGTGATGGTTTAACAAGCTGTTTGTCGTACGTGAATCCAAACATTAAAGATGACCCTCCCCTCAGGGTCGCCCGGTGCCTCATAACGAAAAGAGCCGACGTGCAGCGCACGTGCAAAGAACCCTGAAATTTCAGCATTGGTCACTCATATGCAGGACTGAACGTCTGGTGAAGGGTAGTGCCATAATGGAAGCAAGCCTAAAAAAAAAGAATATTAATCTGACTCATTTTCATGCTACCACAAAACAGATATCTATTTATGCACTAAGAATGTTAAGTACAACACTAACGTCTCCTACATCAGGTAGATTAAAAATGATTTTTATTTTTTGTTTCCTATACCCTTTTCCTTTTTGTTATGGCGCTCTCATTGCCACCTACCTGTGTTGTTCTTGGATGCTCTTGTTTTTTTTGCACTTGTATTTTATTTGAATAGCTTCTATTGGGCTCATACAATGTTTTTTCGTAATGTATTGTATAGCTCTTGCTCCAATGCTAATTTGCACTTGTTAATGAGCATTCATTGGCAGCTCAGCCTAGCTGCACTCGTGCTTTGTCGGCTCCTTCACAGCTGTAAACATGCGATGCACTATCTGGTTCTCATGCGTCGCTTTGAACAAAAGCGCCTGATACAGAAGTAAAATGTATGTGTGTTCATGTTATTTTGCCTCCCTCCGTCAATCAGAATCAGAGAGATCAGAATTACACAGTTCTGAAGACCAAGTCCAACATCATGACTGTGAATGGTCTGAAGCCGGGCACCACCTATGTGTTCCGGGTGCGGGCACGCATGGATGGTGGATATGGAAACTATGGAGGAGAAATCGAGCTGGAGACCAGCCACGATGGTGAGTGCCAGAATGTGCTTGATCAAGAAAAACAGCTTTTTGCTGATCAAGTCTGAAAAGCAGCAATTTTAGCATGATTCCCTTGAACATGCTTGCAGGTCCTGCATTAAATTATGTTGTGCACCATGTAAATCTTTAGGTTGTACAGTTAATATCATTTTATATTGTTCTGTGCCAGGGATATTTATGGCACCTAACAGGCTCCTGACAGGTGTCTGGCTACGGGCTAAATGCTGAACTTGAGCAGAAAATCTTGGATGATTTCTTGTTAACTTTGACACAATTTTCCTCACTCCCTCCTTTTTCTCATGACAGACATGTTGGCCATCGGGGACCCCAACCAGTCAACCATCCTGGCGATATCCATTGCAGGAGGCGTCATTCTGCTTGTGTTTCTCGTGGCTTGTTTTGTCGTGAGTGGGAGGTGAGATCTCTAGCTATTATGTCTATGGCTTCTCCCAGCTGCATTGTGGGATGTCTGTGGTCTGTTGATGAAGAGTGGGAAACTATTGAGAAGCTTTTGGATTGAGGTCAGTTTAAATTAAATTTATTTTACATACAGTAAGGCTTTAATCTGAGGAAACTTACGCATCTTAGACTGTTTGTGTTAAGGTCTCTGTGTATGCAGCAAAGGTTTAATCCTAGATCATTCACCTAACTTACATTGTTTGTGTTCAGGATCTCTGTAACTGCAGCTCTGGTTTAACCCCAGGATACTTGCCTAGTTTACACTGCTATGCTTGTGCTCTGTGATATAAACTGAGGTTTGTTGAAATGAATCAGCATTGGAGTTTGTTGTGTTGGGTTCCCTCTCACTGAAAGTGGAACATAAATTTGTTGTAGCTGCGTTTCAAAGGTTGCCAGAACAGCATAAGGCACGATTGAGTAATTTGGTCATTTACTTTGCCTCTAAACAGTTTGTTGTGTATAAACTCAGGCAGAGTTCAATTCCATTTCATGACAAAGCTTGCAGAAACATGAATATTGATCAAATGCGATTGCTTGCGATGCTGAGTGGTGTATTCTGTATTGACTGCGTTGTGATCTAATACACACACTCTGCATTGTGAATCATAAAGATGCATGGACACGCGTACACAAATTCATCCCAAGATGCAGAAGCCTGCGTGCACCCACACTGACGCATCTTTCCCGTACTCCCACCCTGCTACCTCCACAAGCATTTTATATGAAATTCCACCCCAACTGGTATAAGTGTTTCTAACGCCAGTATCATCGGTGATGAAGCTGTCTAGTCCTTAGAGCCAAGAAATCGGGCCAAAGAGAAGCGAAGGGGAGAGACAATTACAGCTAGCTGGCGAGGCATCTGACAAACTAGGTGCTAACCAGGTTTTACGGGGCAGTCGATACATCTCCAGGAATGACTCATTGCTGCCTTTTCATTTTGCGGAGGCCAAATTAAAAGCACGTTGGTGAGGTGGGCTGAAATGCTAGGGGGGGGGGGGAGAGTGTTGACAGAGAATGCGAATGAGAGGCACTCGCTGGTGCATCTCAACTGAGACACATCAAAAGGCCTTCAGAGAAAGTGCATGTTCGTTTATGAGTGTGTGTATGTGTAATAGAGGGGGGCGATCTTAAAGCACTTCAAAGCAAAGGCCGGCAAGAGCATGAGAAAGGGAGTGAAAGGACAATGAGAAAGGATGCGGGGGTGAATGAAAAGGAGAAAGGATGGGGAGTGCAGCTCAGGAAGACCAGGTGGAGAGAGAGCAGGAGAACTGGAACGGGGGGGGGAGAGAAAAAAAGGGGGAGGTTTAGCATTTTTAGGTGTAATTTGAATTATATGCAGTGCAGTTCAGTGCCAACATAGGTATGAAAACTCAGAAAGGTTCCCAAGGGCTTACAGGCTGGTAATTACCTCTCACTGTCTGTCTCAGCTCTGGGATTCATGCTTCCCCTGCTCCCACAGAGGTGGTTGGGGAAGAGGGAAGTCTGGGGGTCACTGGAGCCCTAAATAGACACATAACTATTACCCATAGTCCCTTCTTCTAGCAACACCAATGTCATTTCATTCCAGTAATGATTTGTTTTGATAAATGAATGAGGCATCAATAGAAAAGCCACTAGAATGTTATATTTGGATTGGGAGTTTTAGAAAAGACAAATTAGCTGTGCATTTGCCGCGTGGACTATAAAGTCAAGGCATCAAAGCGTACGTGCATGTGTACACGTGAATCTGAATGCAGAAATCATCACCTGTAATATCGGCCGATCACCTGAGCACATGGCAGTCTTGCTGGGTAGTGGGTCCAGATGAAAATGTCACGGGTCACAGAACTCAGCACATTGACCGAATGTCCTACAGACCAGCCCCAGAGGGAACACCGGTGATGGAAGAGACCCTCGAACAGCTGAAGTGCTCTGGGTTAAATAGTTGGGCTGGGGGAGGTGGGCCGACCTTGGCTTCGTCCACAGGGTAACAGGAAACATAGTCTGACTAGAATCTGAACATGTGTATGGTACTTTATTTGTCCCTTAAAACAGAGCAAATGAAAGAACCAAATATAAACACATCTGCTTGAAGTTAAAGACGTCCATAACTACCTGTACAAATTTCCTGGTTTAATAAATAGAAACACTGAATCATTTACTAACATTTATATACATTTATGTATCTTCAGTTTGTGGATGCTTTCTTCCATTCCATACAAGTAAAGTAAGCTTTGTAAATTTAATAGCTGCCTTGAATAATTTCTGAGCAGTGGTCAGACTGATTTTTTTTTTGCATGCGGTCTATTTCCACTTCTCTGCAGCCAAGAACTGAACGGCACGTTTTTTTTTTTTATATTGTTCATGTCTACAGCTACTGGCCTGCCACATATCCCATGGTTATGGGCAGCACAGAGGAAGGGGCACAACGGTTACATCACTATGAGACCCTACACAGAATCATATTCCCATTTAAATCTTGTGACAGAGCCTTTCCCCCACCTCTCCGAATTGGACAATTATGAGGAGAAGAGTTTATTTACAAGCGAGCTCATTGCGTGTTAGGAGAGGCTGAAAGTCTGACTGCGGGTGGCTGTCGCGGGTATCGAATGCCCATGCCTGCCTGCGTCGCTGCGTGCCAGTTAGCTATGGGTGTGACGGTGCTGCCTCTAACAGCCAAAAAATCGCAGACGGGTTCATCAGTGGGCGCTGGCCGCGTTATTGAAATAGCCGCCACTCCAATCTAACAGACCTGGCAGGCAGGCGGGTACGAGCGACTGGCACGCGGTAGTCAGCAGATGGAGTGTGTTCATCAAGCCGCTTCCGTCTCCCTTTGTCCTCGTTCTCCTCAAGAAGAAATTAAAATCCGTAAGTTTGTTCCTAATGGTTTAGCTTATGGTTTGCCGTCCCCTGTGTGTGTGTTTTAAAAAGCCAGTGTAATGTCACTCTACTTACACAAACCAATAGACACATATCATTTTCAAGTTACGCCATTTGATTGTTCAAGGACAGAAAGTGAATTTTTCTGCTTCAGGTCTGGTCCAGAACTGTGAGCACTCTGTTCGAGGAGTAATTAGTGGTAGTAATTTGGTCTGATATTTGAACATTTGGTTAGGGGGCGACCTGTTTAAACTTGGCGAAGGGTCAGTAAATCTTGGTCACTGACTTGTGGGTTCGGTCTTCCCCTTTCTCTTTGGGACCTCTGCATGAGCTCATGCACTGTTCTTAGAACTGAATGGCTTTTCATGCTGTTACTGCTAATCTGACGCAGCCCAGTCTGACATCTGTCAATAGCAGCCTTTCTCCTGGTAGGGTTTTATGGAGATCAAAAGAGAGACGCCACATACTAACTGAGCATTCCTTGTTATCTCCAGTCAGATGCCCATGTTCCATTCCTCACCTTGTCGGCACCCACCTGAACGACGCCATGATCCCCTCCATATTCCTCCATGGTTCCAGTTAGAGACAATGAAGACTTACTAACGCTATGGCTTGAAAAACAAGCTTCTGAGGAACAGACACCAGTTTGTTGGGCACAATAAAATATAAGATTTAAGATTCTTATTACAATAAAGCAGTGTGATGCGTACAGATGGGGCAGTTGGAATGTTCTGATATGGGTAGTGGGATCACTTGATTCTTTCCAATGGGTATCCATGCCACGCCACCGGGTTGGCCGTCACATGCACCCAGCTCCTGGCACTGCAGAGACTCAGCTCACCTTTGGATCACCTCATTTCGTCTGTTGATGCAGACAAAACGAGTGCCACTGATTAGCTTTAACTCAAGGGCCCACCGCAAATGATTAAAGCAGTGGAGTAAAAAGCACCTTCCAGGTTCCCTCCCTCCCACAGGTCATCTGCAATCGGATGATTACAGGCCCTGATCCTACAGAGGTGCGTGCACGGCCACACTCATCAGGCGGGTGTCAGTGTGACTGAAGGATCAACAGGCAATACACCTACCTTTTCACTTTCAAGAAGGATTTGATACTAATTCTATTATGAAATGTCACCTTCTTTTCTTTCTAAACCTCTGCGTCTGACACAAATGTACTGGCACCCAAGAGTGCCCCCCCATCATATGCCTGTTTATTATCCTTTAAAAACAACAAAGGAATCCATTAACAATGGATCTAGCTTCATTAATGAGTTCATTATTGAATGTTGACAAGCTCTTCTCTCTTAAATCTAATTGGGGCCACTATCTGTGGTTTTAATGCAGATTCAGTCAATGTACCTTTGCTTTGTCGAGTCTTTAACCTTATTCGAGACAAGGTTGTCCGAGATATTCAAGAGCATTTATCTATATACCCTTGATCAGCGGCCTTAATCATGCAGTGAACTTGAAAAGATATCCTACATTTTCACGAAGCACATTCAAACCATGCAATCCATTTTTGGAAGCAGCTACTGAACGTCTTCATAAGGGACCGCAGACCAGACATAGTAGTAACTAAATGTCATTCTGGTGCAGCTTCACCAAAGAATTCCCACAGCGACAGAGGGTTAAACAGTAAGAATGTGGGTGTATGCTGATCTCACACGCAGCTCCTTCCCCTAGACACCCACAAAAACATCTTTAACAGTCGTGCTCAGGGAGGTTAGTATACAGTGGGTCTAATTCCAAGGTCATGCGCTTATTGCCAAATGAAAGGCTACGGTTGGATTCACACCATTTCAATAAGGCAAGAGACACGAGACAAGCGAGATGGGCAATTAAACATTATCTTATGGCAATAATTCGGAAGTGTCTCTCAGACGTTTTTATAGCTCCTTTGAGTGTGTGGTGGTAAACTGGCACCACCTGAGTACGCACCGCCCCACCCAGCACTGAAGGATTTGCTGTTGGCCTCCATGTTGTTGTTTTTCTTTGTGTGTTTAAGTGGTTTTCAGTAGATGACATAAAACCTTGGATTGCAGCCCAATGAGCTCTTCTCAACAATTTCTTCTGTCTCGTGAGGGTCTGATGGCCATTCAGTGGCTCCTGCTGCTTTCACTGGAGCTTTGCCTGAGTTTTCAGCAGAGGGTCGGAAAGTTGTGAACTGGTTGCCTTTCCAGTGTAAAGATTTACTTCTGCTCATTTGTTTTAAAAAATGGGATAATACACACGTGCGTGCACATGAACTTTCATTGCCACAAGGTTCGCTGGGATTTATTTTCCTCTATAGACCGTAATATTTACCAAGCCTGCTGGACGCACCCCTCTGATCAGTGCCTCAGGCAAACCAGACAATCTTCCATGCCACCCCTTCCAGCATCATCCCCACCAGACAGCCCCCGGCCTTGGATCCCCTGACATCCGTGATGGAACTTTGTCCAGATGGGGTTCCATCGCTGCAGCTAATTATCTGTGTTTACATAATGTTCAACTACAGTTTAAACCAATCAAATAAAATACAGATCAAGATGGAACAGTTAAATGATGGGGCGCTATGAACGTTTTCTGTGTTTTAGGGGGGTTTGCGTTGGGGCAGTTGATTAGAATGCCTATGGTTGATCCTCGCCTCCCCACTTTACTCCTGCTGCTAGGGGGCGTTCTTACTGATACAATGTAGTGCCCTTCACAATTCTTACTGACTTGGGCTCCACAGGCCACAGTTTAAGAGCTACCCAAAGTCCATTTGCCTGCAGCAGCATGTGTTGTTGCTAACACTGCACTCATATTAATTTCCAGTGTGGCTACACCATGCCTAATGAAAGCCTCATGACTTTCACTTGCCTTCCGCGGTAAGAAACCGTATTAATAATTCTGCCTTATGTTAAAAAGTAAGAAGGGAGGGAAAATAACAAAAAAAGTCAGTATGGATTGTGAAACCTGAATGAGGAACCATCTCTGCCTCCGCTCTTCCTGTTCCTAAAGTGAACATTAAAATTTAAAATGTAATATAGGCTGAGGGTTATTGAGGGTCGCATAGAGGATATGGTTCCCGGTCAGGTGTGGTTGAGGTGCAGGCGGCAGGGTTGAGGGGGCTCTCTTGGCTTCTCCTGTCATGGGCTGACATAGTGTTTGGGTCTTCAGACTCACGGGGGTTCATAGAGAGAGAGAGAGAGAGAGAGAGAGTGACAGACGGAGCATGCCCTCTCCAGTGCAGACAGATTCTGCAGTAGAGCTCAAGATAATAAAAGTGTGCCTGCTGGGCCATTCCTGGTGGTATCCTCCAGGAGCCCGGCCCTGAGAAATGCTGGAGTATGTCCCAGTGAGTGGAGAAGGACCAAAACATACCTGTGATTTGGCTGCTCAGATATTTAATCGAACGTGAAACATTTCTGGAGGTAACACAAAATATGAACGGCCGTGATGGTCGATTACTTTCAGGAAGTGTGCCAGCAACTATGAACACCCCTTCAGAAATTCCTTGCATCTTGTTTTAATCAGGGTATGTTAGTGAGGGGTCCCATGTTAGACATATTCCCCTTTTGAGATGAATAAAAACAATTAACAAACTCAATGGTCCTTAATGACGGACCAGAAACCAATTAGCGGCATAACAGTCAGGCTGCAGTACACTCTATCCCGTAGGCTACAGGACTCTGTTGTCTCTGAGCGGACCCATAGAGAAACAGAACAAAATGGTGTTCAGTCACCACAAAACGCCATATGAGACCAGGACCCAGATGTTCCTTAGAGCGATGGACTCCCTCTGAGTCGTCAGGGCCATTATCTGAGAATAACTGGCTGTTTGTGCAGAAACTGCCCATCCTGGATTCAGTTATGTGTCACACATTCAGAGACTCCCGGCAGCACAGAAGCTGTCAGTTCATGCGGAGGTTGTCACTGGAATTAAGCCTGCCGTCTTTAGGGAAGCAGTCATTTCCACAGAACCCGTCGCTTTCGCAGCTTAGTGCATCTGCACCCGTCTGTGCCTCATTTGTGCAAGACCCCTTAGCCGTGTCCATCTCTCCCTATTTCAGACACTGTGGATACATCAAAGCTAAGCAAGACCCCGACGAAGAGATGCAGTTCCAGCATGGGCGTGGTAAGAGTTCGGGGAGGGGGGGGGGCACATTTTCCTAAAACCTCCAGTATTTAAAGCTGTGACTGTTGAAATGATTCCAAATAACCATTTAAGACAAGGCACTTGTGCATGTATTTTTATAAGATACCAGCTCCATTAAACGAATAATCTGTTGAGTGGATGGCTGCTTCCAAAGATACAAGAACCATTCTGAATATAAACTATCCCAGACATTTGTAATTCCGATGACAAATAGTAAGTAAAGATCCATGAGTCTTGGCTCTGCACTGGCTTGTGATGAACGATTATATTGACGTCATGTGTTGTTTGATGGATACCTACCACTAAAAATCGTACTTTTCCATGTACCCAAGAGAGCAGGGCTTAATGATGTTGAAAATGTGGCCTGATCCTCTTTGAGTAAGTGGAGGGCTTTATAATGAACAAGAGTATCCGACTAAAACTCCCCATCTCCGTTCATCTGCTCCTCCCATCCTGATCGCTCCCTCTTGCTCTGCCAGTCAAGCTGCCAGGGAGCAGGACCTACATCCACCCACACACCTACGAAGACCCCAATCAAGCTGTCCGAGATTTTGCCAAGGAGATTGATGCATCCAGTATCCGCATCGAGCGAGTGATAGGGGCAGGTGAGTGAAGTTTGTCTATTAATATCGACAAAGCAATATTTCTACTGCAGCCAAGCAAAGCAGGAAATAGCACAACACTGTGAGCACAGATATCCATGAACTTTTTAGTTGCGCCTGAGAAGTCTGTGGGCCTGGTTTGTTCCCTACAGAGCTGGTTTATTCGTTCTTTGTGGTTTAGGTCTTGTGCTGATAATGCTGCATAACTGTCTATAAATGTGCTGCAGCAGGAATTCCTCATTACCTCCACATGGCTAGTTAAAGTCATCCTCCGATTCTGACCTCTGTCAAAGACCACCTCCTAAAAGACATCTTTACAGAGTTCTGGCTCAGAGGGTCACCACTCCTGTGAGTGTGTGGTTGTGTATGTGTGCATGCATGAGTGTGAGTGTGTGTATGTGCTGAAGGAGAAGAAGCTCCCTTTCAGTCTCTTTCTTCCTCTTCTAAGAAGCTGCTTTTCTCTGTTGAGAAGTACTGATCTGAAACTCTCATATCCCATGAGCTCTTATAGCAGACCGCAGAAACAGAAAAAAAGCTGAACACCTTGCCAACTTCATGGTCCACAAAACACATACATATATGTAAACATGTGTTGTGATACTCATGGTGCCACATGCTAAGGAGCTTGGTGTCGACATGCAGGGGAGTTCGGCGAGGTGTGCAGTGGCCGGCTGAAGCTGCCGGGAAAACGGGAGATCTGCGTGGCCATCAAGAGCCTGAAGGCCGGCTACACCGACAAGCAGAGGCGGGACTTCCTGAGCGAGGCCAGCATCATGGGCCAGTTCGATCACCCCAACATCATCCACCTGGAGGGAGTGGTCACCAAATGTGAGTAAAAGACCAATATGGTCAAAATAATTGCAGTTATGGGTATTGCGGGGAGCTCTGTTTTCCAGATTTCCTTCCCATCTCTGTTGCCAGCTTTAGAGTATGAACATGAATATGAATTATTTTGCAAAGGGTTCAGAAAGGGAGAGCACTTTCACCCTTCATTCTGTCTGACAGCATGGCGTGAGTTTTTACATACTGCTGAGACACAAGGGCAAGGTTTGCCCACAACTGAGGTTCTATCTGCTTTTGATTTCTGGGAAATCTGCTGTGTTTGCATTAAGATTCCTCTCGCAAAGTCATGCAGGTTATGTGGATGGGCGTCTCTAATTCTCCCACTGTGCGCAGGAGTGTGTGTGTGTGTTCCCCTTTGATGATGGACTGACATTCCACCCAGCGTGTCCCCTGCCGAATGCCCTGTGACATCCTCAAGGCTGCCCATGGTCCCCCAACGAATAAAAAGTATGAAAGCAAATGGGCATTTTTCCCAGCAGAAATTTGTCTGTCACCCTCAATCATGATTGGCATGAGTCACTAATCTAGTACAACAGAATAACTATTCGTAGTTACAGCGTAATGAATATTAATAATTTAAACAGTTAACATAATGTGTTTCCCAGCATCATGAATATGCAATAATGCACATAAAGAAATCGGATTCTTTTCTTCAATGTGCCTAATATAAAATGCTAATTCTAAACGTCTTTGTTCATTTTAAAGGATTTGTAGAACTTCTCGCAGTCAGTTAGGGTTGTACTTCAAAAGCAGATGTTGCATAATTGGGGCTCTTCCAGTAAAGGCAGCCCATTAATGTTATGCAAATTCCAGGAGCCGTCGTTAGCGGGACGTTAAATCAAAAAGAATGATCGAGCCGAGCAGTGGGTCAGAATTAGCAGGGGGGCATTCTGTGTAGAAAGTGTGTGTCGTGTGTAGTGTGTAGTGTGTGTGCTTCCTGCACTCACCCATGACTAGACAGCATGGATAAGGGGCTCCACAGTGATGTCATCAAGAGCTGGGGTGGGGTCACTGGCACTCAACGTAGGGGATAATGGCAGCAGATCCAGACCAATTTCACAGATCACAGCTCGGATTGGTGGTGGCGTGGAGGGGGGGGCATGATGATGGAGGGCTGTACTGAGGACCCAGCTGTTCGGCTGTTGCCTTGTCTCGAAGTGCAATCAGAAGAGGATAAGCAAGAGAACATTGGTTGGGGGGGAGGGGGAGGGGTGTGCATGCATTTAAAGAGTGCGTTCACCATAGTGCACGTGCGTATTTGAGGCAGGTCATCCTGAGATGAGGTTCTCAGATGAGGTTATTTTATGAGGAAAATATTTGAAGGTGACGTAAAGCCCTGATTATTCGCATTGTGATGCAAATTGCAGGTTGACGGAGGATGCTGAAAATGGCCTTTTGTTCCTTATCACGCTAGATATTTAAAAAAAATGGAATAGCTATCATTATCTCTGCAATCTTCCCTTTATGTTGCTAACAATCAGCTAATCAGGTAACATTCAACTGAGTAATACTTATCAACAGTCACCATCTGAGAGGACCCCAAATGGCTCTCTCTCCTTTTTAATGTGTGTATTTTCATAAATAATCCTGGTCCAGAATAATAAAGGCGTGCCTCCAGTTCCCTGCCAGTGCCCTTGAGATGGTTGTAGGAGCACAGTTCCTGTTTCTGCGGCCTCTGTCCCTGTCACTAACGTGCATGTTGGGTTCCCACTGCGGACACCTCCTTCAGGGTCTGATTGTTTCATAAATGATGGAGGTGGGGCCACAGTTCAATTACACTCCCCCTTTGTTTCCGTGTTCATTCTTCAGGTGTGGTGGGAAGACTTGCAATCTCCCCAAGGCAAAAAAAAAACAATTAATTAATAACCTATTAATAAGCTTGACTTGCGTGTTGAATATATCACTCAGGGGAGCGTGCAGATGCGAAGTGTGACTGAGCTCCTCTGAGCTCAACGCTAGAAAAGCCTTTGTAAGGGCCACACCCCCGCTGAGGTAGGAAATCCATACCCCTGTTTGCATTTCCCTCAATCCTGTGGAGCTGTCTTGGTGAGGCAGTGGTTCGAGCCCTCGCTGTCTCTTGGATGAGGAATTTGAACACCTCGACGGTCTGTAGCTATCGGACTTTCTCCTGGTGGGATCTGGACAGGACATGATGTGTTGGTGAAGGACCATTGTGGCTTTCCTGACCGGCCCCTGCCCTTTCACCTTTGGATATATTTTCCAACGCACCCCCGGATGACACTCACAGGTTTATGTCCCAAGACTCTATTCCTGCACTCTTGCAGAAAATACCCAATTTAGATCGCATTAGTGAAGTATCCAGTTGCAACTAAAGGTCAAACAGAAGGTGAATGCAGTGCATGTAAGTAGGTAATTGTAGGCTGGGGGGCGAAGGGGGGGCATGGTGACCAGGGTTTCACATACTGATTAGTTTTGCCTGTTCCTCATTCAGTGCATTATGCAAAAAAAGAGTGCGTTCTCTTTCGTTTTGCCCCCAGTAACCTCAACCAAAGACCAGACGCCAAGCCCAAAACCCATATCCGCCTCTGGTTTCTTTCTTTCATCCCCCACTTGTTTTTCTTCAAATGGCTCCTCTGTTTTTTTTTGCGGTCGCTGTGTCAATCCCATCTCTGCCCACTCCCCATCACTCCTGAAACAGGAAACCCCATTCCAAAAGAATCTTCCCTTCCGTTCCCAATCCTGGTGTCACAACCAGAGTGCTTCTCGTGGTAATGTGATCCCAGATGATGCCAGGCCATGCATGTGCCTCTGAACGTTCCACGTTGACTTGGAAGGAAAAGCACTGTGTCCTCAAATCACCCCCCCACCCCCCCCGGCGGAAACGATTCTCCGCATGCACGGAAACAAAGCGGTGATTTTTTTAATGCTGTTCCTGGATGGTACTGGAACAACAGGAGGGCCAGCAGTTATGGGTATATATCACTCTGAGTATGAGCAGATGTGAGCAGTGGGACGGCACAGTCTGTCTATCTCATAGGCCCCGTTTGACATGGTGCGGCTGAGAGTCTCATCGGATGGGGGAGGGGATGTCGAGGCAACTGTGCACAAATTGGTTTGACATATGGGGGCGATAGCCCTGTGGTTAAGAAGGACTTTTAACCTCATGACCACCAGTTAGGTCTCAGGAAGGTTCTACACTTGAGATTACATTTGAAGGTACTAAACTTAAGGTTCTACAGAAAAAAAAATATTCAGCAGCATAAATGGGCAAAAGTGTCAGCAAAGTAACAGAAAATGGCACAATGGGCACATGGCTGAGAGAGATTAACAGGATCCACAACCACTGCAGATATGAACTATTTGTCCAACAATAACAAACCAAAAACTGACTGTAATACTGGTCAGGCCTATTCAAAGTGCTCTGTCCTTGTTTTGCCCTCTGGAGTTCCTTCCACGTTTCATGGACTGTTGTCTTAAGCGGTCAGGGCATCCAGCTGGGACTGGCGTGTTGGGGCTTAGGACTGTGATGCTATCGGAGGCCCGGTCATTGGAGAGATTGTGCTGGTTCTGATCAGCAGGGCAGTGAACCGAAAACGCATGGGTAACGTGCAGTGACTTCTACACCCAGCCCAAGCGATTTTCCACATGCCCAGCCTTTTATTAGATCAACAATTTAACCATTGTTATTATTTTAAAAACATAATCTAATATAATATATCTGTTTTCTTGGACTATTTCCCCAGATTTTTAGGCCCAGATTTAAGTCTGGTAAATGTGCCTTTTTATAAACCTATCAGTCCTTTAGGGTATAGCTGTCATTTAACCCATGAGATCCTTGCAGACAGACACACCCATACACCCACAGATATACACATATACTTCTACCTTGACCATGCTGAGTCCAGTCGGTCACCAGCGTCTGTCCAGCAAGACCACGGCATTTCCCGCAGGATCAATTCCCGTGGCCCTCCCATCCATCTCTGTGATGGAGCGCTCATTCAGAGGGCTGACAACGGACGTCAGATGGTCAGCCATCGCAGTCTCCCCCCATCCCCCCACCCTGAGTTTCCTCAGTTGTCCTGCTGTGTCCGGAGTGACAGCGACATTAGTCTGCAGGATAAAAGTAAAAGGAATTGGATTCCTCTTTGGGAGGGGGGGCAGTGTGGAGGTTTGGGGAGGGAATTTATCACTGAGAGATAGTGATTTAATTTGGGTGATGTGTAACAGGCCTCACCCGGGCGGTTTGGTGTCCAGGCTTCCCGCGGTGTGCTTCTTCTGCACGGTTATTGACCCTGGCTGCCCCCCCCATTCCCCATCCCTCAGTCCCCCTCAGGCTTCCCAGCATTAGTGCCTTCAGACTGGAGAAATGAGGCCAATTCATCACGGCTGGCATCGCCTTCATTTACAAGTCCCGGCCCCAGACAGCAACTCACTGTAGGGCAGCTGTTGCAATCTTCCTGTCGCCCTTCTCACACCTGCTGCCTCTGGCCGGGTCGAACATGGAAATGCAGCAGAGATGGATGGGTGAACATGGACGACGGACAAGGTCCCGCCCGTGCATCCACTAACACGCCGATCCTTGTGGGCATTCATCCTTCCCAGCATGCTTTACTGGGAGCATCCAGTGTCTTGGCGGGCTGGAAAGCACACAATCCCAGATGCCACTTGCAATGATCGTCTTTGTTTATATCTTCATGCATGTGACAGCTGTTCCTGAGAGTAGAAAACATTCCCAGCATCCTTTTCAATGCAGAATAATTTATGTAGAAATTAAGAACTTGATTTCCATTTAAGGGTGTAATTAGCTGTTTGGGCACAAAACCTTGAGACTTTACTGCAACTTGGCAGCAGAAGGTTATAGGTTCAATACCCAGACACAGAGCTGCCAGCTTCTTCCTGCTTGGCAGAGGTGAGACGGACTGGGAATCTGGGTCTTAGTCCAGGGACAAACTGTTTATCTGCCTAAGGGTTAGGGAGCTCAGGTCCCAAGCAATGTCCCTGACCCACGTAGGAAGTGTAATTCAGACAGGCACAGCCAATCAGGAGATTAATGCCACGCACAGCCAGCACCCCCGGACATGAGCAGCCACGGCTGATCAGAACGCCTCTGCGAAGATTTACCACAGCCGGCTCCACGTCTCCACCTCCCCCCTCCCCCAGAACACTCAAGCCCTCACCCAGCCCCCTAAGGATCGCAGGAGCTCATTAACATTCATGGGATTTCTGGACAAAGATATCCTTGGTGAATTCCCTGCTCTAATTATGTCCTGACATTTATTGAAGGCTTTGATTAAGGACTGTCATAATGAATAACAGGGATGGCTGTAGCTGGGCACGTTTCATTCTCCTGACACTGTCTGTAACACATGGCCATCCTTAAGTCCGCTCAGATGTTCCACGGTGATAATCCACAGTCTACAAAGGGACCTTGCAAAGAAACATTTTTTTCTTGATTTTTTTTTCTCGTGGCCCATAGTTAATGTCCTGAACGCACATCCCAGTGTTTTGTCCTCTATCCCAGGTAAACCGGTGATGATCATAACGGAGTACATGGAGAACGGATCCCTGGACACCTTCCTGAAGGTGAGCTGGCCCCCTTTCGCTGGCAGGGCTAAGAATCAGTCACCAACGTGATGATATGGTGATGATTATCTTTGAGTGTGAAGGTTTGTATCTGAGACAGTTGGTGTGAGTGTGTGTGTGTGTGTGTGTATGGTGAGGGGGGTGGAATTATGATTAAATGGCTCCACATTCGATTCCCGTGAGGAATTCAGCTGTTCCACTGTTGTGCAAACAACTTAAGGAGATTCACTCTAGTTAACATCCATATGAATTTATCTTTAAAAGTAGCAATGTTATTAGGGGACTTCAGGTCCTGATGCATCCAGAGCAAGTCCACACTGAGCCTGATCGCACGCGTGCAAAAGACATGCCTGTGAATTTATGGGGCGTTTGATCGCAAAGAAAGGAGCGAGGGTCCTAATTTCATTACACCAAGCAAACATGCTCTGTTTGAAAGCACGGCTCGCCTAATTGCAAACGTACTGAAATGAAAATTAAAACAGACAAAAAAAAAAAAAAAGAACAAAAAAAGACGTCCTGTCTAAAACCTTCGATTTCCCCACGGAGGACATAATGAAACATCATAAATAATCCACAAAGCCTACATAAAAGCTAATTTAATTACTGTATCAGTTTTATGGGTAATAGATCATAGCCTGCTCCTCAGAATACATGTGTTTAATTAGGACATAGATCAATTAAGCATCACTCACTGGCAAAGCCAAACATTTCTGCCTTGACAGCTCTTACAGTAAGTAACAGCATTTGGAGAGGCAGATAAAGGAAGTCTTGGTATTGATTGGAGGTGTTCATTAATCAGGGCTTTTCGGTTTTTAGAGAATGTGCCATAATTAGCTTACCTTCCATATTCGGGGAGGAGGACACATTGGAAATTGATGCTGCTTCACACAGAAACGCAGCGTTTTAACTAGATTACATTACCGGTACCGATTTCAGACTGGAGACAGTGGATTTGCTGCTCTTTGTAACGGTGACATCATTTTGGTAAATACAGACAGCTTGGTCCGTGTTGGTGACCACAGCCGTGCGATCAGATGCATTTCTCCCGTTTCACTGAAAGCTAGCTACTGGGGGAGGTGAGCGGGATCAACGAGAGAGGCATAGCGGATCCAGGAGCGGATCCCAAAGCGAAATCACAGCTGGAGACCTTCTTCTGCTCTGTCCCCATTTACGCAGCTACAAGTGTTTTTTACACCTGAATACAAACACAAATCCTGCCGGGGGCTAGCAGGCATTTCCACCTCTGCACCCCGTCAAATTGGAGGTCATTTCACATGTGCATGACCAGCCTCCCTGTTTCTCTGCTCCCACCCCACCCTACCCTACTCCGCAGAAACACGACGGCCAGTTCACGGTGATCCAGCTGGTGGGCATGCTGCGTGGCATCGCCTCAGGCATGAAGTACCTGTCAGACATGAGCTACGTGCACCGCGACCTGGCGGCCAGGAACATCCTGGTCAACAGCAACCTGGTGTGCAAGGTGTCCGACTTTGGCCTGTCCCGTGTGCTGGAGGACGACCCGGAGGCCGCCTACACCACCAGGGTAAGACCACCCTGTGTGTCCGACTCCTTGACTTCTGTCTGAGCAGTGAGTGGCTGTTGTCCTCTACCATTAAAAATATAACGTGTCCATCTTAGACCAACACCAAGGAGCATCATGGGTCTGTAGCACAACCAAACCAGGTGTGTTTTCAACCCACCAACTAGTTTTTCAGCACGTACATGTGAAAGCACATGTTAGAGAGATGTGGCTCTTTAGTTTTGGGTTTGTATGAAGGTGCGTCCTGAGTCTGGGGGAGTTGCAGGGTCCATGCGCTAATGGTCAAAAGAGTGTCATTTTTTAAAAAGACGATTCCTTCCCAGTGACATGGGCTGACAAAAACGGGCGGCAAAGCCTCTTTTTTTTTTCAGAACAAGGGGGGATGGACACAAAAGTAAAAACTCGCGAGAGAGAGAAAAGAAAATAGTACATACAATGCACTCACTTCCTGCTGTGTTTTGTTTGTCCATGTTTGTTTGTTTTAGGGGGGGAAGATCCCCATTAGGTGGACGGCCCCTGAGGCCATCGCTTACCGGAAGTTCACTTCCGCCAGCGACGTGTGGAGCTACGGCATAGTCATGTGGGAGGTCATCTCTTACGGCGAGCGGCCCTACTGGGAGATGTCCAATCAGGATGTGAGTGTGACGGCTTGGATATCCCTCTGACCTGTAGGAATGAGAGGCTACAATAAATCAGACCAGGTTGGCTCCTCATCCACTGCGCATTTTTGAATTAATCAGTCCTGGGAGAGAAATCGCTCATCTTCCACCCCAATGTGCGCGCACGCATACACACACACAGACACACACACTTATCATCTGGCACACAGAAATGTTGATTACATTTACAGGTGCCCAGTGTTTTCATCTGCACTATGATTTAGACATCATCAGCCGCCCATCCTCGGGGCTGCGATTCATCTCAGTTTTCCCCACGGCCGCCCGGGTCACCCCTCACATGGCATATCTGTATTGCTGAGAGGCAGAACGAGAGGTTCAGCAAGTCCAAACCCTGATGAAACCTTTGAAAAAAACAAAAACGAAAGCAGGATGGGAGGCCTTGCTCAGCTTAAGGTAAAATAATTAGGTATTTATTGGGCAAACATCTGTCTATTTCAGCATTCAGGCTGTACTCAGAATCCAGATCTATTCTCTGAGCGCCGATCTGATTTCCCACTCATACCACGGTGTCTTAGTCTTTCCCAGTGACGTGTGCCAACAAAGCACTGGAGAACCATTAAAGGCCTGCTGGAAAATTGTCCAAACTGGGAATAGTGCCCCCACCACACGGCCTCATGAGCGGGGCTGCAAAGATCACCCGAATGGTGGCTCTTTGCTGGGCCTTTACAAGGGTTACTAGACTGGTAAAACAGGAGCCAGTGTTATATTATTACACGTTTCATGTGTTTTTTTATTATTGTTTGAAAAAGCCATCGTCGTTAAGTCGCGGAATCCTCTGCCAAACCCTCGTAACTGATTTTTATCCCTGTTTTTTATGGCGTGGAGGAATGATTTTTTTTTGCAACCATTTTTAGGTTGCCTGTCACGTACATCCCTCAGCAGGGGGCGTCATTCGGGAAAGGACAATGGAAATACATCTCCCTCTTTGTATAAAAAAAAAAACAAAAGGAGCCAAGGCAGGGAAAGGGGCTGAAGGCTTCGTGTGTGTATGTCCATGTGAAGTCGACATATGTGGTCTTAAGTGTGCCTCTGTCATGGTGCTCCAGGTGATCAAGGCCATCGACGAGGGCTACCGGCTGCCCGCCCCCATGGACTGCCCCCTGGTCCTGCACCAACTCATGCTGGACTGCTGGGAGAAGGGCCGCAGCGATCGACCCAATTTCGGGCAGATTGTCAACGCCTTGGACAAGCTGATTCGTAGTCCTGGCAACCTGAGGCCGCTAGCCAACAGCTCTGTTTGGTAAGCCCCCCCGGAACCTTCATGTCCAAACCTGCCCTCATTTGCTGAGTCATTATTACCGTCAACAATGAAGGCAGCAAGCAGCCTTTACGTTACATCTTTGCACTTCTATATTAGCTTGTGTTAAATAACAAGCTTGAGCGCTAGGAAGAACATTATCTGGATCTGTTGACCATCGTGCCAGTCAACAACCAACTGCTACACCTGTTGAAATAACTCTACATAGCCTGCTCAGAGGCAGGCATAGCACTCCATCCTTCCCAAAAGTGAAAGAAACAAATTTGGGCACGTATTGCCCTCGATGCCCGGTTCATGACTCAACGTGAAACTCAATGAGACCCTTTGCTTTATGTGGATCAAGAAATAGAAAGGATGTGGATTTGTTTTGAATCACAAGGCTCTAAATTATTTCTCACACCTGTCAGATGCACCCTGAGCTCAAAGAGGGCTTTTCTGCAATTCCTCTCTGTGCTGCCTGTCACTCTGTGTGCTCCCCGTCCTCCAGCGGCTGTTAGCTTGACAGCCGGAATTAAAGCCGTGGTTTTCTCGCTGCTCTCGCTTCTTGTTTTCGGCTAATGTTGAATCGGGCACCAGCTTCATTCCCCCCTCATCTCTCCTTGCAAATACTCGACCACCTCTACCCCAATCGCTCAACAAATGAAGCAAACTGTTTGAGAAAAACAAGATGTCTTAGGGGGGTGATTCCTGAAGTTGTGTTTTGCAAACGTGACGACGTCATGTGCCCGTCCCACCCCCCACAGGGAGGATCCTGCCTCCCCAGAGCCCCCTGCCAGCACAGTTGAGGACTGGCTTGACTCTATCAAGATGGGCCAGTACAAGGAGCACTTCGCAAGCGCAGGATACGTCACACTGGACTCTCTGCTTTTCATCAACATCAGGTCCGTCACGCCGCTGGTCCCCTACGCTCCACGTTAGCTGGGCAGGGGGCAGAAGCCATCTACAGGCACTTCAACATGCTGAGATCTCATTATGGAAACTGGCTTGACCATATATACACAGCCTCTTCTGAAGAAAGATGAAGTTTATAGCATAAATGTGTCTAACTGCATAGTATCATGCAGAAGGATAACAAAAGAAGCAGTTGTAAGTCAAGCTCTCCTTAAAGGCTCAACAGCAGTTTCCCATCTCGGACACCCCTCAATCAGCTGGACACCGAGAACCCACCAATTTCCTTTCGCAGGGCAGCCACTGTGAAGTGCTTAGCCGGCCTCCAGACAGGTGTTAAAACAGCAGCCCCATAAAAGCAGGCTGATTTGTGTAGTGACACGCGTGTTCTGGCTGTTTAGAGGTATTTGATGGTGGTCCAGTTAGACCATTAACACCATGAGGTGAGATGTCTGGGTCACTGAGAGCAAGGAGGGGGGTCGGCAGCACCTCTGGGATTAAGCTCATCGCCCGCCTGCTATTAACCGCCAAATCAGAATATTCGTTTTTTGCATTTTAGTTAACAGAAAGACACATCGTTTCCAGAATCTCCCTAAACAGATTACAGAATCACTAACGCTAAAAGGTGACATACACCTGAAGGTAAATTTACATTTTATATTTTAATTTAAAATATAGCATATTATTTTATTTAATATGGATTCATTAGTATTACTAGAATATTTTTGGCTTGTGAGTTTTTTGCTATAAGGTGTCTTAAATGGTATGGGAAGGTAAATCCGACTTACATAAGGGTTTGTGGAACGGATTACTGATGTAAGTCAAGAAATGCCTGCTAAGCTAAAACCAGAAGACAAAAAGGGAGCTCATTACATGTTTTTCTTGAAGGACAACAGTGTCATTCCAGTGGTGTCTCCATAGCTGGACAGGTTTATGACATTTTGTTTTTTATTGTATCCCCTACCTCCCCATGGCCCTGTTCTTCTCACAGCGAGCTGGGGAAGATGGGCGTGACGCTGGCTGGACACCAGAAGAAGATCCTCAGCAGCTTACAGAGTCTGCAGACACAAGGGACTCATGTCCAAGTGTAACACAGGTCCCCGGCCCACCCCAACCAGACAGAATGAGACGGCAGAGGAGAAGAGAGACCGGGAGAAGGTGAGAACTGCAAGAGGGGTCCCTCGTTACTTTCAACAGACAGGCTTCACCACTCATCCTGCGCTGGATGTTACCTCGCTGAAAGCACTCCACCCTTCGTTCGAGCACGTAGCACCAACCGCAACAGCCAGGACACCCAGAGAACCAGAGACTGATCTACATTAGGTCACCACCAAGCATCCCAGAAAAAAAACAAACAAAAAACAGCCAATTTGGCATATGGAGTTTAGCATACGGTCATTTGGACGTTTTATTTGACTGTCTGCTTCACGTCTTGTTTCCTTTTCGTTCTTTCGGGGGTCAGGTGATTTGTGATCTGCTCAAGGGCACTGACACGTGCTCTGTGCAGCACACTGGGCCGAGACCCAGAACCATTCCATTTCAGAATGACCTCGTCCCACATCACGTAACCCGTGATGCCCAGTGGTGGAGACCAGACCCATCTATGTGTGGGTCTATGGCCTCTCACAAGTCTCCATGTGTGTGTATATGTATGTATGTGTGTGTGTGTGTGTGTGTGTGTGTGTGTGTGTGTATATATATGTGT